>LR738713.1:749179713-749222075 GCA_902687465.1 Secale cereale
GGGGGGGGGGGGGGGGGGGGGGGGGACATAGCCCCCTCAGCTATACACATAACTCCGCCACTGATTGAGAGTATTGCTACTGCTGAAGAGCGTGTTGAGGAACCTGATGTTGTTCTTCACCATGGAAGCATATTCTAAGCATATGGTAGTCTGTTTCATCTTGAAACACATCTTGACATGGAAGCATACTCTCCACCGGTCAGAAGTACATGTCTGGCTCTTTGGAATCACATCACCATTTTGTATTAGAGCCAATGTTTTGAATAGCGTGTTATTTAAAATAGCGTGGCCCTTCTCCAAATGCTATACAAGTTATAGCATGCTATATTCAAAATACCGTTTAAAAAAACAAATATATCCCAAAAAATAAGAATTTCAACATCTAATATTTTTTTTCAGGAGCCATGCATGCATAACTAATTAAGATGAACAACAATAACAATACAACATAGTAGTTTTATGATGAACTAGATGGAGAACATAACAATACAAGAGTCCATAGCGACACATGCGAAATTACTTGTCCAAAAAACTAGAAGGGCAACAACAACTGCCATAGGACGACAATAGTACAACATATCAGTTTAAAGATGAACTAGCCAACAAGGCAACAAGCCAACAAGTAAACAATACAATACAGCGACAACTTGGAAATTATTCAGAATCACTCTCATTTGATGAACCAGATGGTGAATGCATGGCATCATCTTCCGATTCAGAAGAAGAACTAGCTGACTCCAACTCATCTTCACGAAAAACAGGGAGCAGTTTTTTCTTCTTCCAAGGGCGAGATTGGAACGCTCTCTTTCCTTTTGATGCACCAACTGCTCCTTGTGATGTTGATGATGCAACTTCTACAACTTCATCAGGTTCATGAGGCACAATACCTGTGATCCACTCATTATCTTCATCTTCTACAACATCTACAAATGTGTGGTCCACAATCGGATCCCTGTTTTTCATCTTCCTCTTTTGTTTGAGTTTGGAGTTGAACTTGATAAAAACAAGGTCTCTCATTTTGTTATGAAGCAGCCTGTTGCGTTTCTTTGTGTGAATCTATAGGTAACAGCAACCAAGTAAGCAACATGGCAAGTTTGCAAGGAAACAAATATGTTATCACAGTAAGGAAGCAGGGAAATATATTTTACATCAAGGAAAGTTATACACTGTACAGCACAAACCAGCCATCAATTCATATCAAGCAACACGAACACCAGGATTGCTTACATTTACAACACGGACAACAGGACACTTCTATGAAGTTGAGAACAAATCAAGTTTGCTAGCATAACATAGGCAAATATTTTTCAAGGGCACTAATATGAGAAGTTGAGAACAGGATAAATTGTACTTCTTTCTTACCTGCTGAAAAACACTAAAATTCCTCTCACAAGCGGAGGAGCTGCATGTCAAACTCAAAATCCGCATCGCCAATACTCTGAGATTTGGTGAATCTGACCCATGGCTGGACCACCATTGAGCTTCATTCAAAAGTATAAAACCATAGTTAACAAAACATTGTAAGATCAGATTTGAGAATTGATAAAAATTTGAATATGCACCTAGATCAAAGCTTTTGTTTCTCCGCTGCCTTTTGGCAATTTCTCTTCCAAATGTCCCATGTTCCTTTCGATATGCCACAAGCTCATCATTGATTTTGTCTTGAAGGACAACATCTTCAACCATTTTTTTTCATGCAAGTTACAAGCCCGGCTTCAAATGATCCATCTAACTCAATTTGCTTCTTGTTTTCATAGTAGTAGTATGGATTTAAGAAGTATCCAGCCCTATGTAGTGGCCCCTTCAACTTGTTGTCTCATCTTTTATCCACAATATCCAACACTTCCTGAAAATAAGATCCTTGTTCATTTTCAAACTTAGTTTTGATCTCTTGCTTTGCATCCAAAAAGGCACTGTATATGAATCCCATAGCCGGTACATCGCTGTCCATCCTCCTCAGCAAATTAGCCAATGGCTCAAAGAACTTGACAGCAATGTCTACTCCTCTCCAAAAAGTTTCAGAGCGCACTGTTTTGCTAGCTTCATTTCCTTTAACCTTTTCTAAATATCCCATTTCATCAAGCTCATCTGATCTAAATAGTTTCTGGAGTTGTTTCTTGTTGTCCAGCATTCTTTTCAAGTTCAAGTATGTTGTAGCGAACCTTGTAATACCAGACCTAACCAAATCTTTACTAAGGAATTCCCTCATTAGGTTCAAAACCCTCGTGTGTGCATAAAGGAAAACCGTCACAACTCTAGCTTTTGTAATGGTGGAGTCAACTGATGGCAGCTTCCCAATGTCCTCTAGCATCAGATCTATACAGTGGGCAGCACAACCATTCCAAAATACCTTGGGGCGCTTTGCGTTCAACAACTTAGATGATGCTTGATTCACACTTGCATTATCAGTCACTACTTGAACTACATGTTTCTCCCCAATCTCTTCTATGCAACGATCTACAAGGTCAAAGATGTACTTACCATTTTTTTTAGCAGCTGAACAATCCACAGAATCAAGAAAAACTACACCATAAGCACTATGAACCACCAAGATCATTACCCCTCTTCCTCTTATGTGTGTCCATGCATCTGTCATGATTGTACATCCAGTGAGCTCCCAATGTTCCTTGTGTGCCTTAAAGGAATCCTTCACTCTCTTCTTCCTCTTCTTCAAGTATGGCCCACCCATTTCATAAGGACTAGGACCATCCAGGTCTTCGCCGTATTGTCCAATTGACTCAAGCATAAGGTCAAAGCTTGGAAGTGTGACTGCATTGAAGGGAATACATGCTTCATAGAAGAATTGGCAGATGTACTCACAAGCACGAATCCTTTTTTGTTCTCTTCTCCCAGTTGTCAGCAGCTTTTTCCTTCCTTGCAGCAATAGCCTCTTTGGGTGTCAATTTGCAGAACTTTTCCATAGGGCCACTTGAGGATTTAGACGTTGTGCCACGCGCTGACTTCAGCACAAGAACAGAATTGTTTGTGCCATCTGAGTCACTAGCACCTTCCCCCTCTGAGTGGCTCAAGTCCACTTCACATCTCCTTCTCTTCTGCTCTGTAACCTTCATTGCCTTTTTCTCACCCTTCCTTGTCAAATACTCAACAATTTCACCCCTTACATCAGCAGGCACTTTTGTGCAAGGTTGAACACCGAAACTCGGAATGTTTCCAAGGTGGAACTTGATTCGAGTAATACCATTGGTGTACAAATTATTACAATAGATGCACCTAAGTGAATTCTTCTTGTTTTCATCCGGGCAAATGCAATATTTCCATCCTGGGTCTTTTGATTTCGCATTCGCAATGGCAGCTTGTCCATGGGTTGTTGATGTTGTGCTTGACACGCCGAGGCCTACAATCAGACAATGAACACAACAAGAAACATAAGTAATTCAGCACTCAGTAAATAAGAAACAGTATGAAGTACAAAACTCTTCTACACTAACAGCAAGAACAAAACTGCAGTATAGTGTTCATAATCCCATCTGTAGTATAGTGTGAGTCAAGGAGTAGTAACTAAAATCAGCATGAACCAAACTGACATGACTACAGAACTACACATTCAGACTACACTACAGAGAAGAGAGATCTGTCCATCTAGGCATCTACACATCGGCCGCCGCCTAGCAGAACGGCCTACACCCGACGATTGTGACTTCTAAGTTCTAACCACAGGATCAACTGGCGGGGATGCTGCAGAAGGCCATCGGCGAGCACGACGCGGCTGCCGTGACGCGGAGGCTGGAGGAGTACAAGGCGGCACCCGGACTTCAGGGAGTACTTGTGTAGGCACTGGAACCCTGGATCATGGAAGCACACCGAGCAAGGCCTAGTCCCACAACGAGAGAACCCATCTCTAGATCCAGCCCCGTCACGACGCCGGCGGACTCTAGCCCTACCGCCGCCCGAGGAGACCATGTGCACGCAAGGCCGCGGCGCAAGGCAGGAAACCACAAAGTCGTGTGAGCTATATGGCAGCCGTCCATGCGCTCTTCAGATCAGGACCGAGGCCGCGGCGGCGACACCCGTGCGCGCGCAATGGATGTGCCGACGGTGGTGCTCTTCTCACATCCCGGCGAGTTGGTTCTACGAGGGAGAGAGAGAGAGAGAGAGAGAGAGAGAGAGAGAGAGAGAGAGAGAGGGAGAGAGCTCTCACCTGGCTGAGTCTCCGGCGCCGACGGTGTGGCTGACATGGACGCGGCAGCTACTGGAGTTGGGGTCACCGCCGCCGCTACAAGCTATCGATGTGGAATTTGGGAGGGGATTGCAAGTGCGTGGTGCCATGGTCTGATGCACGATGGCTAGGTTAGGTCAAGAGAAAGTTTTGGGCCGATTCCCCAATGGGATGTTGAGCCTGCTATGTGTCCGACAGCCTAGATAACCCTGTTTTGGTCCATTCCACGCTAAAACGTATAACGTTTTTTCGCTAAAACGCCAAAATAGCACGCTATAGCGTGTTTAGCGTCATAGCGAGCAAATGTGCTCAAACGTAACGTGAGCCTCCCAAATATGCTATAGCGACGCTAAAATGCCGAAATAGCGCGCTATTCATTTCATTGATTAGAGCACATATGATCACGAGATGGAAATATATATATATATCCTTCAATGGAAGCACATATCTATTTCCTTAGAAGCAAACTTCATTGAAAAATACGCTGATGCTCACCTTTTTGCCATGTTATTACTATATGAATCAAGAAAATTGTTAACCGGATGCAATTTCAGTCGTCATAGACGCACGCTACTCTGTCACCGTAATAGTATGATTTTGTTGCGTCGGCTGCAACGCGTTACATTAGAAACATTTTTTTGGTACTAGAGCAAATGAGACGTGGCATCGGTTTGTGTTGCGAAGCAACAAACCAACACGGTCTGAACCTGGATTTCGGAAGCAGTTAGGAAACAAAATGTAATTACCGCAGACTGCCGGCCGTAAGGAAACTACTACCCAGCGTGGGTTACGGGAGCAGTTTGGAAACACTCGATTAACGGCCATAACTAATTTCATGGGGGCCTGAATTAGCAGATCGGACGTATGCCATGCTTCTTATCTAACGGTCTGCGAGTAGTCCGATAGAATCTGAATTGTCAGTAGTCTGATCCCTAGGGCTGCCCCACCGTTCGGTAGAAATTTCAGTTGGCCTGGATTGTCAAGAGCAAAAGAGGGTGGTAGACTTTTTTGTTAACACTCAGCAGTCAAGTCACATGTACGTACGTACAGTCACGATCGAACACTACACGGGTACACGTCTACACGAGCACCGACCGACCGGCTGACCGATCGTAGCTGCCGGCCGTGAAGGCGAACATAGATGACGACGCCTTATAAATTCGCACCGAAACACATGCTTCCCTCCATCATGCATGCGCTCCTCCTTCCATACTCCAGCAATGGAGCTCGTAGCACTGCCGTTGCTCGGTTTGCTGGTCTTCATACTCGCCAACCTCGTCGTGAAGAGGGTGTACGCATACGCTTCGCCGGCGCCACGGAAGCGGCTGCCGCCCGGGCCATGGCAGCTGCCGCTCGTCGGCAGCCTTCACCACGTCCTGCTGTCGCGCCACGGCGTCCTGCATGCCGCACCGGGCCCTGAGGGAGCTCACAGCCCGCTCATGCTGCTCCGGTTCGGCGCCGTGCCCACGCTGGTCGTCTCATCCGCCGAGGCCGCCAGGGAGGTCCTCAAGAAGCGCGACGCCGCCTTCGCCAGCCGCCACATGACGCCCACGCTGGCCGTCTTCACCCCGCCTGGTGATCAAGGCGACGCTGCGGCTGCACACGCCGGTGCCGTTCCTGCTGCCCCGGCAGTGCCGAGAGGCGTGAGAGGTGATGGGCTACGACGTCCCCGAGGGGACCAGGGTGCTGGTGAACGCGTGGGCCATGGCCCGGTACGGCGCCTACTGGGAGGACGCCGAGGTGTTCAAGCCGCCAGCCGGAGAGGTTCGAGGAGGAGAGCGCCGCCGAGGACTTCAGAGGCGGCGACTTCGACTGGCATAGCGCTCGGCCTGGCCAACATGGAGCTGGTGCTCGCGGGCCTCCTCTACCACTTCGACTGGGAGATCCCCGACGGCGGGAGGCCGGAGGAGCTCATGTCAGAGGCATTCGGCCTGGCCATATTGAGGAAGTCCAGGCTCGTGCTGCGCGTCATGCAACGTATTCCAGTCGCAAGTTGATGATTAGCCTCTATCATGCATATACATGCGCTCTGTAGTACTATATTATCTCCACTTCATTGCAAGTTCGTGCATCACGTTGATGGTTACCGATAGTCGGTTGAATTCGATACCTCCTCTCCTGTCACAAGCATGAAGCATGTTGGCCCAATGTTCAAGGAGCTCATTTGTTGAATAAAGCTCTCTGAATTTTCCGCATAAATTGCCGTCCTCACAACAACGTGATTTGTCATGGAAGTTGATCGGGCCCGCTAAAAATCAGTCGACTGAGATTTAACCAAGTCTTAATTAACTATGTAGCATTTTATGCCATCATTTGCAACATTTTTTCCTACCGGTTGTAACATCCGTCTTTGTTGGTTGTAGCATGTCATCCCTCATCGGTTGTAACACGGCATCTCACCGGTTGCAATATCCTTCATTGACGATTGTAGCATTTCAGTTAAAACATTTGTATTATTGCTGCTTGCAATATCGTTGCAACATTGTTCGTCGCCGTTTATAGCATCCACCCGGGCCACTTGTAGCCAAGAAAAACGCCGACGTCACTCGAGTGAGACTTTATTTTATCTCAGTCGACTGAGTTCTAGACATGTCCAAAAGTGATTGGTTTCCATACTTAAAAGTCTGACACCTCCCAAATAGAAAAAATGTATAGTGTGTATCTCGGGAGGAGAGGAGTAAATAACTTCTTTTGAAATAAATATCTTGACCCGTCCAGCTTGCTGTTTCCAAATCATGCCCTCTGGCACCCTTCTAGACTTCTACTTAGTTTGTTGTGCTGAAGCCATCCAAACTATCTTGAGCTTAAAATGTTCAAGTTGTAATTATTTACATATTTAAATTTTGAAAATATAATATAATATTTTTATTTAAAAATCAAAGAGAAACAATAAAAAACCATAATTAATTTAAAAGGAAGAAGGAGAAAAAAAGGAAAAGAAAATCAGAACCTAATGGGCCGGCGCGGTGTGTGGATGATCCGGGCCGGCCGGCCCTTCGATGCCAAAGATAAGATTTTTGTAGGACATTTTCGCAGTGGACTGGTGGACTGTCAGGCCCAGGAAAGCGCCGCCAACTCAGCTACCAATCCAGCTCCTCCACACTCTCTCTCTTCCCCGTGCACCGCACCCTATCCTTCTCTCCCCTCCCACCGCTCCATCTCACTCCGCCGGGGCTCTCCCGCCCCCGACCACCGCACCGCCAAGCTCAGCGGCGCTCCACCGCACTGCGCGCCCCGCCATGGCGGCCGCCGCCGCGGCGCTCGCGAGCTCGCCCCTCGTCCACCTCACCGCCGCGGCCCGCCTCCGCTTCCCCAGGCCCAGGGCCTCCTCCGCGGCCTCCTCGCGGTGGGGGTGCCCGCGAGGCGCCTACCTGGACTGGAGGCCCCTGAGGCGGTGCGACCGGATGCGGCGCTTCTCCGTCGACGAGGGCGGCGGAGGTGGGGAGGACGGGGAGAAGCGGGGCGAGGAGGAGGCGGCAGCGCCCGTGGAAGCCAAGGTGGGGGCCGCGGAGGAGCTGGGCTCGGAGCGGAGCCGCTCGGGGAGCTTCTCTTCCTCCTCGTCTCCGTCCTCTGCGGTACGAGGAATTAAGCCATTGGCCATTTTGCGTGCTCAACATAGTTGGACTGAACAGTGTGCTGATTTAGGAGTATTTTACTAGCCCATTCTGCTAGATTGAGAGACATAACTGTTTGCAATTAGAGACAGGATTGTATCATTGGATGCACAATAAGTACTATCATTCATTTACTCTTTTTTTAAATGGGGAATTGAATTCCTGAATGATCCTTGTGATCAGTGATTATAATGTAGTGTTAGTATGACTATACTAGTGAAGTAATTAATTCCTTAAATCAGATATGTACGACTTTAGAAAGAATCCAGTGTAGCCAAACTTCTATAACTTGGACCACTATGACATAGAAGACTTTAGAAAGAATCCAGTGTAGCCAAACTTCTATAACTTTAGAAAGAATCCAGTGTAGCCAAACTTCTATTTAAGGAATCCCGACGCTGGACGTCACCGAGGACATGCTACCTGGTTGATCCTGCCAGTAGTCATATGCTTGTCAAAGATTAAACCATGTGTGCAAGTATGAACTGGTCATAAAAAGTAAGTAATGGTCAAATTTACATGTTGAGACTATAGTGATATTCAAAACGTCCTATGTTCTTGAGCAGAGGCACTATCTTAATGTTGATATGGCAGACGCGACATTCAGTTGTGAAAAATGAAGGATGTTACCACATTGTGCTTGTTCGTGTTTTCAAAGCCTAGCGCTATGATATTAGTATCCTTCATTGGATACTTTGGTACTGCATATCTTGTCAGGTTGTTTAGATGAAATTCTACCTGAATGATGAATCTCGTCCTGTCTCTGCTATACTCAGTAATGACTGCATCATATCACTACAGCTATTAGTTCTCTATTCTTTTATTATGACTGCAAGTTCCAAGAAAAGTGAATACTACCATAGCAGTTTAAACCTGTTAGAACTTACTCACCAAATTCAGAATTCTTTCAGTAAGCTTGAATAATTTCCTTTTCTTAAGAAATAGAGAAAAACATGATATTTACTCCCTCTGTTCCAAACTGCTTGTCGTGGTTTTATTCAAATTTAAACTAAAACCACGACAAGTATTTTGGAACGGAGAAAGTACTTCTTAATAAGACGTGAACCAACATTTCTTTTAACTTGTAATGCATATTTGTTTATTATGAATATGGCTGATTCTTTTATCAAACATATTTTTATAATATCTCCCTTTGCTCAGACTCCTGGTGTATCGAGCGAGCCTCCTCTTTTGAGCTTCAGTGTGGATAATATTGATACAGTTAAGTTATTGGAACTCCTAGGCCCAGAAAAGGTTGATCCAGCTGATGTCAAGGCTATTAAGGAAAAGTTTTTTGGCTACACAACATTCTGGTTGACAAGAGAAGAACCTTTTGGTGATCTTGGGGAAGGAGTCCTTTTTGTTGGGAATCTCCGAGGGGATAGAGAAGAAATCTTTGGAAAACTTCAACGGCAGCTACGTGAACTTACAGGTGACAAATACAATCTTTTCATGGTGGAGGAGCCCAATTCAGAAGAGGATGACCCACGTGGGGGACCACGTGTTAGTTTTGGTTTGCTCAGAAGAGAAGTTTCCGAGCCTGGACCTACTACCCTGTGGCAATACGTTATTTCGCTGTTACTTTTCCTTCTCACTGTGTTCTCCTGTATTGAGCTAGGAATTGCATCAAAGGTATATCCGCCTAACCCGTTATATGATACCTGAGCTTAACACCCTTCTATGATATGTTGCTAATTCATTTTACCTGTGCAGATAAGCAGTCTTCCACCAGACATTGTTTCATATTTCACTGATCCAAATGCTACTGGACCCCCACCTGACATGCAACTTTTACTTCCATTTGTGGAATCAGCTCTGCCAGTGGCTTATGGCGTCTTGGCTATCCAACTATTTCATGTAAATCACATCAACGATCTGCTGAGCATTTATTTATTTTTCTAGGCTTTTAGCTCTTGTTTGAGCAATAGTACTCCCTCCATTTCTTTTTACTCCGCAATAAGATTTGTCTTAAGTCAAACTTCGTAAAGGTTGACCAAATTTATATTATAAAATATCAACGTCTATAATAGTTAAGGTATTCAATATGAAATTTAATTCCATGATGCATCTAATGATATTAATTTGGTATTATGGATGTTGATGTCTTTTCCTAATTCCTATAAACTTGGTCAAACTTTACAAAGTTTGACATAAGGCAAATCTTATATGTGGAGTAAAAAGGAACAGAGGGAGTACATCTTGTGCACCAGTTCAGGCTTTCAAGAAATGCAATAGAAATTATCATTGTTAGCCTTTTCTGCAATGCTCCAGTTGGTTACAAAAGACTCCCAGAATTCAGTTGTGTTCATGTTTTTGGCTGCCATGTAAAGTGTGGGCCTAGGGGCAAAGTACATCTTCTTATTGTATTTCCTTTGTTAGAGTTATTGCTAAACTCTTTCCAGCATCAACATAACATAATTGCCACGAACAGGTTTGTGTAAAGACTCAAATCTAAATAGTTGCTCTATCCTCTTTGTTGTTGTTGAGGAATTCCTCTATCCTTTATGACTCGGTATAGTTGGTAGTTTAAAAAAAGCTATTCGTCCGATTAGCTCTGCTCCAAGCAATTCAACGTTGGCATCAACTAGCTGACAATTGTATCAGTGGATCCTTTCATTAAGTAGTGATGCATTTAGCGGTTTGAGCTGTTTTTCTTGAAGCCCCTCTGCTTGTAATTGTTTTGACCTGACCTACCATGTTACATTACAATGCAGGAAGTTGGACACATTTTGGCAGCATACCCAAAGAATGTGAAACTGGGCATTCCTTTCTTCATTCCGAACTTTACTCTTGGAACTTTTGGTTCAATTACTCAGGTTAGTGTCTTTAATACAAGAAGTATTATAATATGTATAGATTGCATCGGACAGGAATGTATTGTGCTGCTATTTCTCTACTGTAATCACTACTTTGCTAGTATACCATGATGATGAAGAGTTGGATAAAATCTTGAGTTCTTGATAATATGTTGCGCTTTATCTGCATTACCTGATTCCCCACCTGTAAACATGATAGCATCGGAATACGCCTCTTTTTAAGTATCTTTTACTCCCCCCCTCTCTCTTGTGTATGGTGGCAAAGAATATTAAATCTGTTGGATGTTGCTTGAGTAATTATATTGTTTCTTCTACTAAGGGTGTCATCATTCATGGAAGGTACATTCCAGAGTCTAAATCCTTAAGGAGACACCTGTTTTTGCCCTATTGGTTATTTTGTTTGACATGTCTAATTTTGTGAACCATGTTGCAAAAGTGATACGATTGTGCATATTTATCTCCAACCACACTTGGAAGTCTTCTTATTTTCATCATTCACTCCTGTAGTTCAAATCCATTCTGCCAGATCGAAAGACAATGTTTGACGTATCAATGGCTGGTCCTTTGGCTGGAGCTGCACTTTCTTTTTCGATGTTCTCTGTAGGCTTGTGGCTCTCCTCAAATCCTGCTGGGGCAACTGATTTGGTTCAAGTACCCAGCAATCTGTTCCAGGGTTCTTTGTTGCTTGGACTTATCAGCAGAGCAATACTTGGTTACAGGTGACTGATACCTGGAATTTTGGACATTTACTTTCTGCCATTTAAACTAGTATTTAATGTCGTTAGACTATTGTTTGAGTTTTTATCCTAGTTCCAGATGTGATGGCTGCACTTTTTTTTTTCAGTCCTTCGTGTTATCCTGTTATGACAAAGTACCATTTTAGAACACTCAGAAAGTGTGTGCCACTTTCCTGATTCTCACTCATAGCTGCAGTTTTTGAGAACTGTTCCGGGTTAGCTGAAACTCTTTCTAGTTTTAGGAGGATTTTTCGCTTGATCAACTCAAGTAGAATATCAATGGTTTTCTTAACTCCCAACTTATAGATACTTGATGAATTATTACGAGTAATGGGATCTTCTATGAGTGCGGATAGTTAAGCATTAAGAACTGTTACAACTTATAAATCATGTTGGTACCATGGTTTTGTAGGTGTTGCTTCAGCATCACTTCAGCACTGATAATGTGTCTTTATGCCGTGAGAATGTTCTGTTCTGTGTGGAACAATGGATAGTGGCCCATCTCGGCACGTTCCATTTCCTCTCTAATACATGTGCTGATTGCTCTGTAAATACGTTGCCAAGCCGCCGTCTCGCCTTACCACCTTGCCTTGAGCGCTTGATAATTAAAGCAGGTGTTAGGCACCTAGCTTCGCCTTATACCACTTTAAAAACCATGGTTGGTAATACAACTTCTGCAGAATATACTAGTTATACCCATCATCCATTATAGAAGTTATTAACTTTGTACTATACTTTATCAACTGCTCAACTCTGCATTCTGTAGTTTTAAACTTTTGATATGAACTCTATGTTTCTATTTTCTAATGAATTTAAATTGATTTTCAGTGCTCTGCATGCTGCTACGGTTTCTATCCACCCTCTTGTGATCGCTGGCTGGTGAAGTATCGTTCACGAATTGCCTGACCTCTTGTTACCAAACAGGTTTTGTTTGTCTTATTGTTCCTGCAAATTCCGCAGGTGTGGTTTAACAACAACTGCCTTCAATATGCTTCCTGTTGGATGTCTTGACGGTGGAAGAGGTTTACAGGTAAAAGTTAATATAATTTTTTTATGGATGCAACCAAATAATCATGTTGGACTGTATGCATGTACTCCCTTCGTCCAGAAATATAGGTCATTTTGGCCATCTCTTTTTGTCCACATATGAAGTCCATGTTTCAATTTCAAAGAGCCCTCAGCTCATCCTATACACCCCATGGCCAGTACTCTCATGAATAAATGAATCTCCTTCCCAGTGCTCCTCCTTGTAGAGCATAATTAGAGGCTAGTAAGAGAAGAACATGATGACCATTTTAGTCTATTGTGTAATTCTTGTACACATGGTTAAAATGACATATTTGTGGACTCATTTTAGGGAGTGTGTGGCAGTAGCTACTCATTTTGAGAATGGCTCTCGGTTTCCCTTCCTTGACAGTTAATACTGTTTTTTTTCCACTCACCTCTTATAATTATAGAGTTTCTGAGTCGTTTAGCTGTGACTTAGGATGCTATGAATGATCTTAAGAAAATGAAAAATTGTCTTCCATCTCTAGTGGTAGTGGATATCTGCACTTGTGACATGTCCAATCTGTGTGACTTGTACTACTGAGGTGGACAGTAGCATGCAGCCATGAACTACTAACAAAAGATCATGATCAAGACACTAGTTATATGCAAGAACAAAATCCATTTATTTAGAGACGCCTGTAGCTGTCAGTGATCTGAAAAGTGAAAACAGTGTTCAGATCAACTTTGTGAATCTGTAAGTGGTTGGGAGTTTTGAATGTTTAGAAAAATAAGAATTACAACTTGGTGCACTGTTCGAGCACTGCACAAGTCATGTGCATCTCCATTACAGAACAAAGCAAGTGATTCATGTCAGTGAAAAATCTTCAGATCTAACATTGATTATTCATTTACAACTTTACTGACTGACAGATCCATTAAGGGGGCTTCATTTGCACAGTAACAACTAACAAGTGAACATTCAACATGTCATCACATTTCCCCTTTTACGCTTTTGTTCATGAATTGAGATTTCCGTAGCTGGTTTTATCAATCTTTCAATCTGCATAACTTTACAGTAAGTAATATCTAGTAGAACTTGTGGACGTTCTGGCGCCTAACCCTATAGCTCTGAAATAACATGATTGATTAGCAGCAAAATCCTGAGGCTCTGTACCAAGTCTGAAGTTCTGTGGTATGTTGGACAGGGTGCCTTTGGCAGGGATGCTCTGTTTGGATTTGGCTTGACGACTTACTCGTTGCTTGGACTTGGAGTGGTACGTCGGTCCATCTTGCTCTTGGACTTTTTCTCTGAACAACATCTTGCACTTGGCCTCCCAAATTTTGCTTCAGAGTCTCTATTGCAGTACAGTTTGTTTTCTTATACCTCTGAAAAGAAGAACAGAGAATACATTTCCATTCATAGCAAACAACATGCAATGTTCTATGTGTACTTGTATATCAGAGCACTAACCATCTTAATCATTTTTATACAATCAATACCGAAGAAAAATGCTGGACTCTACCTCATAGGAATATCTGTTTTTTTTTTAGTTTGGAAACTTTTGACCCAAGCTTCTCATGATCACATTGTTTACTTCTAACGCTCTTCATTTTTCCCCTTCTACAGCTTGGGGGGCCGCTGTCTCTTCCTTGGGGCCTATACGTGCTACTATGCCAGGTAAACAGGAAGAAGGATCGACGACACACTAGGCAGGAGAGAGAATCCAAGTGTTTCGTGCACTAACCTATGTATGTCTACCTTGTGATGTATCACCAGAGAACACCTGAGAAGCCATGCTTGGACGACGTGAGCGACGTCGGCACCTGGAGGAGGGGCGCCCTGATAGCTTCGGTGTTCCTCGTCGTGCTGATCCTCATCCCCCTGTGGGACGAGCTGGCGGAGGACCTAGGCGTAGGACTCGTGAGCTCATTCTGAGAGACCACGGAAGTGCTCACCGGTAGAAGCTAGGCCATGATGCAGGTCAATTTTGCACCGAAATTTAGCAAAGCGATAGCAAAATTGTTGCAAGTCCACTCACCCGGAGGTGAAACGGTCTGAATTTTACTTTTATCCCTTGTGCGAGCGTATGCGCAGATTTGCACAGGGACGGAGACACAGCCATTGAATTTTCCCGTACGGTCGGGGCAGAGGTACTGCCCTGCCCCATCCAGGCTGTAGCCATTGTTTGAAATCATTGTCCGGTTGTCAGGCGTAGTAGTAATGTGTACTGTGAGTTGGCACAGGAAATCATTGCGCCTATCTCCGGCATCGCCTTGCAGCGGCAGATCATGCGCTTTATTTATGCTGAGAAGCGCTGCTTGAATGCCTGTTGATATGCTTTTGACTTATCTTCCGTTTTATTATTATCTCACATTGACTAGCATGTTTGCCTGTTTGGAGACGTCTAACTGAATTCATCCGACCAAATCAATATGCTGTGAGAGTTTTGCTACATGCAACCGTCCGATTCGAGCTTGGACATGCGGAAGGAAAGATTCAATGTTTTTGAAGAATCTGTTTTCTACAGGAAAAAAAAGTCGAAATTCATTGAAACGTTTAAATTTGAGTTTTTTTTTTAAAATGGGAGCATGAAATGGTTGTTTCACCTGATGCTTCTCCAGTCCAATCCAACAAAAAATCGGGCGCCACGGCATGACTGCGTCAGTCACAGGCCAAAACAGTTGGTTAATTTGTTACCTTCCCGGCGGCTCCCTCCCTCCCTCCCTCCGTTTCACCCTCTCTCGCTTGCACTCCACCCACCACCGCACCCTCCACCCTCCCTCGTTTCCCCCGCGTGCTGTAGCAGCTTAGCGCCAAGCCACGAAATCCCCAATCCCGTCCCTCCCCGTCTCGTCCCAACCCTAGCCCTCCTCCTCCCACCCTCTCGCATGGACGACGACGACGCCGGGGGCGGGGGCGACGCGTCCCCGCAGCACGAGGGCGGGGGCGGGGCGGTGGTGATCGAGCGCGGGGCGGGGGCGGCGGGCCCCGCGCGCGACGCCGCGGCGGCGTCGCCGACGAGCTCGCGCTCCGTGACGGAGACGGTGAACGGGTCGCACCGCTTCGTGATCCAGGGCTACTCCCTCGCCAAGGGCATGGGCGTGGGCAAGCACATCGCCAGCGAGACCTTCGCCGTGGGGGGATACCAGTGGGCGATCTACTTCTACCCGGACGGGAAGAACCCCGAGGACAACTCCGCCTACGTCTCCGTCTTCATCGCGCTCGCCTCCGAGGGCACCGACGTCCGCGCCCTCTTCGAGCTCACCCTCCAGGACCAGAGCGGCAGGGGCAAGCACAAGGTGCACTCCCACTTCGACCGCGCCCTCGACGCCGGGCCCTACACCCTCAAGTACCGCGGATCCATGTGGTATGCCAATCGCTTCTCTCGGGGATCACGGCCCTTACGAGCTCTCCTGCTCCCGTTGCCTTGCGATTTGGCTTTCATTTTAAAGCGGTCGGTAGTTGTGGTCAGTAGCTATGCTTAATGTATGATGAGCCTCGATCACAACTCATAGCTATCTGATTTGATTCTATCAGATTTAGGTCTATTGGCATGGTTCTCGCCTTGTTGTGTAGGTAGTAACCAGGTGCTGAATCTGACACTGCAGCGATATCTAATCGACTGATTGGCTATGGTTCGAAGTTATTTTGGTTGTGCTGTGGGCCTGTTTCTCGTTGGGAGTGCACTGATTAAGATTTGATGTATGAATTAGTGTTAACTACTTGTCCAACCCTAAATTAACCATGATTAATTACCTAGTGCCACGCTAAATTCCTTGCCAAACACATTATCTGGGAGGAATGTTTTGTTTGGGTATCCTCTTGTCATGATATTCTCAACACATCCTTCAGTGGAGATATTTAACTGGTTAATATATTTGCTTTACATATTTCATCAGCCTCTGTTTGAACATTTCATACAATTATTTTAATTGATCAACATACTTGTAGATCTACAGTGTCATTTTAGGAGTTAGATCCAATGAATGAGATCAATCAGAAAATTTCTTGTAACTTTCAGTTAAGGTGGGAGCGGCTAGAGAACTTGTAAGTATAGATATAGATATGGCCTACTGTATAAAAATTGGGAGATCAGCAACTTTGTGCACACCTGGTAAATTGATTATAAAAGTTTGTGTGAACAAGGCTAGCCATGTTATTGTTTTTTGAATTTTTTTTAATTGCGGAGGGTTTCAAGTAGTAAAAATGTAAATATGTTTTCTGAAATTAGTTTTTCTGGCTAATCGACTAATTGGCTATGGTTAGAAGTTAGTATTTTAGTTGTGCTGTGGGCCTGTTTGTCGTTGGAAATGCACTGGCTAAGATTTGGTGTATGAATTAGTGTTAACTACTAGTACTTGTCAACCCATTAGACTGCATCCCCAGATTAACCATATTTAATGATCTACTAACCTAAATTTCTTGACAAACATATCATCTGGGAGAAATGTTTAGTTTGGATTTCCTCGTCATGATATTCTCAACACATCCTTGCCTCCAGCGCAGATATTTAACTGGTTAATATATTTGCTTTACATACTTCATCAGCCCCTGTTTGAACATTTTATATACAGTAATTGATCAACAGACTTGTAGATCTGAACTAGTACTATATTAGATGTTAGACCCAATGATTGAGATCAATCAGAGAATTTGTAGTAACTTTCAGTTATGGTGGGAGCGGCTAGAGAACTTGTAAGTATAGGTATAGATATGGCCTACTGTACAAAAATGTTTGAGATCAGCAACTTTTTGCACACCTGTTAAATTGATTATAATAGTTTGTGCGAACATGGGTGGTCATGTTATTGATTGTCAAAAAAATGTGAAGGGTTGTAAGCAGTGAAAATATAAATATTTCTTCTGAAATTAGTTTTTCATCTTGATTTCTGTTTTCAGGGGTTATAAAAGGTTTTTTCGACGTACTGCCCTTGAGACATCAGACTTTCTTAAAGACGACTGCTTGAAGATAAATTGCACTGTGGGCGTTGTAACATCGACCATGGAGTACTCTAGGCCACATTCTCTAGAGGTTCCGGATTCTGACATAGGCTACCATTTTGGGACGCTTTTGGACTCTCAAGAGGGTGCAGATGTTATTTTTAGTGTAGCAGGAGAGAAGTTTCATGCTCATAAGTTAGTGTTGGCTGCCCGATCTTCTTTTTTTAGATCTGAATTTCTTGATCCTGAATCAGATGAAGAAAATAGTGAAGTCGACACAAGTAACGAAATCAAAGAGATTGTTATCGACGACATGGAGCCAAAAGTGTTTCAGGTATGTTTCTTCTATGCTGATATTATCCTTTGGATTTCGCAGTTTAACAAACTCGATTTATATCTTATCATATGTAAATACTCTATGTAGGCTGTGCTTCACTTCATGTACAGGGACAATCTTGTCGGCGATGACGAATTGTCTGCATCAAGCTCAGATTGTCCCATCTTTGATACTTTAGCTGGGAAATTGTTGGCCGCAGCAGATAAATATGAGTTGCCAAGGCTAAGAGTGTTATGTGAATCTTACTTGTGCAAACAGATTTCTGTAAAATCTGTGGCAACTACTCTAGCACTGGCTGATCGGCATCATGCTACAGAGCTCAAGTCCGTGTGCCTAAAATTTGCTGCTGAGAACCTTTCAGGTAATAAGAGTTAACAAGGGATGCAATTCGATGTGCTCGTCCTATGTAGTTATCAGATAATTGCGTTATATTCATGACTGCTTGAGAACTCCTGTCGGTAGTTTCCAGTTTGTGTCCAAAAGGTGGTGTATGAAACAGCATGCTGCCATTTGTTTCCACAAGTATACACCCCTATGCATACTCATCGAAAGGAACAGTGGCCCATATGATGCCTTTGTTTGGGGCAATAGTTAGAACAGAAGATGTACCACTTAGTAATACAGATACATGTATCTTTTGCGCTGTGGGCACAATGTTAGTCTCATGACAGCAATGTTTTGAATCTCCCAGTATGCCAATCAGACTGCAAGGCTCAAAGCATTTCAATTTTCATTTGTGTGACACATGCTCTTAATTTGACAATACTTTCATCCGAGACATCCTATAATGTCGGTAATTTAATGTGTACTGTCTCTTTTATGGTACTTGTAGACTACCTTTGCATGTGTACTGTTTTTTTATGGTACTTGTAGTCTACCTTTGAATATGTTTCTACTGTCTGTTTCTTGGTGGTGCACAAACAAGCGGCCTGAACTGTATAACATTCCAGATGCCCTTATGTATCTGCAGCTGTAATCCGGACCGACGGATTCGATTACCTCAAAGACAACTGCCCGGCGCTGCAGTCAGAGATCCTCCGGACGGTAGCCGGGTGCGAGGAAGAATGCAGCAGCGGCGGCAAGAGCCAGAGCGTGTGGGGCCAGATCTCGGATGGCGGCGACACCAGCGGGCGCAGGGTGAGGCCCAGGGTCTAACGCCGCCACCGCCAGCGAGCACTGACCTGTATGTGTTAGCGAGCTGCCGCTGCTGTATAAATTTGTAATAGCCATTTGATTTGGTGAAGATCTTCTTGTAATAATAATAGCATCCGCTCTGTTGTACTACCTTCTTTGTTCATAACCGTTTTGTTGGATAATTTACCTTCTTTTTCTAAAAGAGAACTTTGCTTCGCTTAACAGTTAGTAATAATCTTGCCTTTATCAAGCGGAGCCATTACGCCAGGTGATGAGGTGAACAACTGAGACTGGCCATGTTAGCTCAGTCTCGCAGAATACTATTTGGATTGTATGATGTTCATATGATCTTATATTTTGGGATGGAGGGAGTATTTTTTCTGTGTTAGAATTCCAATTCCATAGTGATTTCAGAATAAGTAGAACTAGTTAAGTGTGAGAAAGCAAAAGATAACAGTGTTAGAATCAAATTTTCGAACATAAAGGCTTATCATTATCCTCCCTTTTTTATACAAATCTGACACATTTGTGCAGGCCAAAATGGACTAAAACGCATACTAGCACAACTCTTTTGAGAATATTTTGAATTGTACATGTGTGTAGACAGGCCCTCGTATTTTCATTACAGATGCATGAAGTATTAAATGGAATACATTGATGTTGTTAAAAGGCGCTTGGCTGTTCAAGTATCTAATCGTTGTTATGATTTACTCCCTCCTTTCTAAATGGATGTGGCTAGATCTCAGTCGACTAAGATTTAACTAAACCTTTGTTAAATGATAGAACGTATAAAAAAGAATATAACATCAATTGAGACTTGATTAAGTTTCAGTCAACTGATATTTAGCAATCATGTTTCTAATCTATAGGTCCTGCACGTATCTCTAGCACATATCAGAACGGTTACACCATTAGGAATTATAATATTTCAAATTTCTTATGGTATAATATTTATGATGTACTCCTATAACTTATACTATGTACGTGTAACGAGCCTTATATAACCAGAAAGGAGGTAGTGATATCATTTAGCACCCTGTTGGCATTTATAGGATGAGATGCTGAAATTCGTTTGACGTCAAGCACAAGGCAGAACAAAGTCAAGACAACCATAGGTGGGCGACTCCACCTTTCAATACCAAATGATTCAAAGTAAATAAACACTTGCTCACATGAATTCAGTACAAACTACACCGACTAACATACAAAATGTAAGCGCCCACACATCAGACCAAAGCGATTGTGACGACAGAGACTGCGAACTGGGAGCATCTTCTTGCAGCGGCAAACATCCGTATGCTCTGGTTTTGCTCAACCAAATGCGGCGCAAAGGAACTCCTTGTAGATGCTCATGAACTTGGCCACGAAAGCTGCAGAAACAGTAGCAATAAATGGGTGAAGACGAGTCAGGGATCAACTTTTGAGTACCGACTAGGCTAGTGCAGCTGCAATATGGTAGCCACCCAAAATATTGAAATACAACAGATCTTGAGGTATATATATGCCAGATTAAGGGCATCTCTGATCCAAAGGATTTCCTTAAGAACTTTGGAGGATTGTAAGGAGTTTTTCATATATTGTTGGTTCAATCTGTAGGTTGTATTCCAAATGAAGCTCCATTTTGAGGTAAAGTTTCTATTAACTTGTCTCTTTGAAAAAAGACCTATGTTTTTAATAGTGCAATCAAATCTACGGTTTTTACTTGTTATATGGTGCCATCAAATCGTACTGTGAGAAGACATGGCACTCTAATCCTATGAGGCCCTATATGAGAAAGGCAATAAGGCATAGCTAGGTCCATTAATGCCGATGATAACCTGAGAAGTCAAATTATCGGTACAATACAAATACACACATGCTTGACCAACAAGAAACCTGACAACATTATGCACATCACACCAGTTTGTAAAAGGTGCACGAGATGTACCTTCCAGATGAAAAATGGCCTTGGACCCAAGTCGCATCTTGTGTTCCTGCCAAAGACATGACACGAGAGCTTAACAAGCAGATTTATCGCAAGACTGAAAAAAAGCATCAATAAGGAAGACAATACAAAATTAAGGCCATAGACATAAGAGGAAGAGCCAGTACTATGTGAAATTAGTGGAGATAGAACATGAAAAGTCTACTGTGCTCATAGGTTACAAAGAACATAAGAAACTAAATTGGCTGGTTGCTGGGAAAAAAATGTTAGCATAACAATTACTCACATAGTGTGCAGCCCAGTGACAAACTTCATGCTTCAAATCAGAGTCTAACTTCTTCATTAACTCGGTTAACAACTTCTGCAATTGTCAAAAACAAGTTTAACTTGCTCTCACATTAAAGGTCATCGGAAAATGAAGGTAAAGCAGCAATAGAAGCATTGTATCACCTTCAAGATGCTTTCAGGTGGGATACAATTCACAAGTAACTCATAGAATTTCTGGCGTACAGAATATAGCCTGAAATATTAATTTTACAATTCAAAGTCAACTCAAAGCAAAACCAGAAAATGTCTCAGATGACTCACTATGTAAGAAAAATTAATAAACAGATGTTGTGAAGAACAAAAGTGTGTAACAGATGGCGAACCAACTAAAATAGCAGATGTCACTTTCATATGGTGTGACACAAGACGGAAATATAAGATTCCAAGCAGATGCAGATGCAGATCCATTACCACTCCTATCAGATTAAATAAGTAAAGTACAAGACATCTCATGACATCAATGCACATGTAGTTAGCTTATGAAATCTCTTCAATTCTGAAGATCTTTCTAATAGCTGTACGATGGGTGTACACTGATGGCCAGGAGCCATTATGATGCATGAAAAGAGGGGTCGAGGGAGAACAGCAATGTAATAATCTTTACAGAAAAAAGGAAAACAAATATGTGGTAACTAAAAATGAACAATGAAAACACAGGAAATGAAAGGAAAAGGCAATCATTAGGAACTACAGCTCAACAGAAGTTGGAATGAAACATGACAGACCTTTTAGGGCTTTGTTCACTCAAGATTTCAGTTGCTATTTCAGACACATACTGCTCCCAGTCAAGAGGAGGCGCCACTTGATTTGCTGAAAATGGATATCTGCAATTCAGAAACAGAAGAAAAAACCTTAAGGCAAAACCAGATAAATGTAAAAACTAAAGGGCGTAAAAAGTAAGATACATGATACACATATAAAACTAGGGACACGGCACAACCAATATTAACAGAACTGCATTTTAAAAATTAAAGGTAGCAGTCGGGCTTACTGCTGGACTTTGCATGTCTCAAAAAATAATATTGCTCGCCTCAAGTTGCGGTTTGATTGAGCTGCTATCCGAGCAGCAAATCCAAATGGAAGTTGCAGATTTTCTTTCTTCCCAATGAATTCCAGTACTTGTACAATCTGCAAATGGGCGAGTTTTAGGGGTGCAGTATGCATAACTTCTTCAACTATACATAGAATAATGAGATTGGAGCATAGTTAAAAATTTCACTACCATTTACTTGCTGTGAACATGGTACAAATAAACTGATAAAAGCATAGATTTAAACCTAATATTGAGCAGTTCAAACAACCTTGTGAAGTCCCGACTTTACAGATGCAATTCACAACACTTACAAAAAAGAATAAAGTTCAATTTACCATAACTGAACTAATTACCAAACTCAGAAGCAAAGTAACCCATGCAAGTTTTGAACACCCTATTAGACATAGTAGCACCGACCATGAAATCAAGCCAAAGATCCACAACTGACATTAGTTGCAGTAAAAATGGCATCAAATATCCATTACTAACCTGATCTTCGGTAGGTGCATTCACTCGCACATTCAAGCAACGGGACCTTACAGCTTCTGTCACCTTTGAGGAGCTATTACAGCATAATATGAGTCTACACGATGCACTGTATTTCTCCATTGTCCTACGGAGGGAATGTTGTGCTTCTCGTGACAGCTTGTCAACTTCATTTAGGACAAGCACTGCAAATTTACAAAGTATTTTTAAGTCTATGTTGAAAGAAGAATTTGTTTTTAGATAAAGCAAGCATACAGCCTAAGCAAGTGGTATGGTCACTTTGCATAGCATCATCTGTTTATGCACTTGTTGAAAATCATCCACTGAAAAGTACTACCTCCGTCCCTTAATATAAGACGTTTTTGCAGTTCAATTTGAACTGCAAAAATGAAATTGAACTGCAAAAATGTCTTATATTAAGGGACAGAGGTAGTAACAAGTAAATCATCCAGCATTGTGTAAGACAACTTCATGCTATATAGAAACGATTCTTCATTTCAGGAAGCAATAGACAATGGTGCCAGGGGAAGGTAAGCTAGTGGCAATTTCTTTATAAGACAACAAAATTTGAAACTAGAGCAATATAAGAACAAAATCAGAAGTACCAACCTTTAAATGCTCTCTTGCCCTTGGCATCAATCGGCCTACTCTTGGCCATCTCCTTGATGACCTCCTGAACAACATACCTGTCCTGAAAGCCAGCATCGCTGGGGTTCATTTCCACATGGTGGGAACTTGACAGCATCGCCAGCTCAAGATCAAATGTCCTCGTCCCAGTCTGTATAAAGAAAAATGCACCTCAATTTCATAGCTACCCCAAAATTGGCAACTTGGATAACGCCACAGAACAGTCTAAGCTATCAACATACACAGCAATGGCAAATGCTATGTTTTCCTATCATGGTGCATCAGTACTATGTTCACCAATAGCACAAACTGGAAAGGGAAGACTCCCTGTATGCATGCCACATGAGCTGACAACCACATCACTACTACTTTTCGTTAATTGATTCTTCAATGGCATATTGCAGTTTTACAATAGTAACCATAACAACGAAAAACGGAGATGGGCTCAAAGAGGGGCTACAACTCACATCGATCTTCCACGTCTTATTCTCCATCTTCACCTGCAACGGAACCATCAAAACGCACGAAAATGTCAGCAGAAGAAAAAGAAAAATACCCCGGTCACCGGCAAAAAAGGTTAAAAAAATCCAGATCTTCGAAGATTTATCCTGAGGAGAAGAAACTACCTTCTCCACACCGGCGCCGAACATCTGCTTGATGAGCGCCATGATTAGGGTTTTCTTGCCGGACCCCGGTGGGCCATAGAAGAGGAGGTGCGGGCAGTCCTGCTCCGCCACCTGAACCGAACGGGACACCGTCAGAACAGATCAGCACACAGGGAGGCGGGGGAGACCCTAGGAGAGTGGTCGGGGGAGGGGCGGGTCGCGGATTCTTACGAATTTCTTGAGGTTCTGCGCGACCTGCTCATGGACGATGACCTTGTCTAGGGTTTTCGGCCGGTGCTTGTCCACCCACAGCATCTTGGCCCTCCCCTCGCGCCGCCTCGCCGCCGATGAGAGAGAAGGGGAGGGAGATGAGGATTTGGGGATTGGATTTGGGAGAGGTGGGGAGGGGAATGGAGGAGACTGGCGGGAACTTGGGAGTGAGGAGGGGATTGGGGGCGGCCTCTCGCGCCAGAGTGGGGGAGAGGAGGGTTTTGGGGCTTCACCGAGCGCTCAACCCTACTAGTGTGTACCCTTTTTTTCTTTGCCCAAATTTGAGTGCCCTACTCTGTTTGTGTATAGTCAAGGGCTCAAATGTTCATGAAAGTAAAGTAAAAAAAAAGTTCATGAAAGTACATCCAAATCTTGAGATTGATTTTGATATTGGTAATACACAGTTAAGTTACTAAGTGTTTGATAAGTGCCGAATCAGGGTTTTTAGACCGTAGAGCAAAGTTTCTCGAGCATCGTCGACCCCTTCCCCCCAACAGATCTAACAACCTCCTCCTTGAGTTGTTAGGGGTCCCATGCCATTAAAACGAAACATTAATTGCTAAGATACTTGCCCAATGATTGACCAGCATCATACCTATTGTCACCCAAACACCCCAAGGAGGCAAAGCCAAAAGCTCAAATCATATGATCTTTCTCCTAGTCTTTTCTTTTTGCGGGAGACCAAAAGCACGTCATATCCACAGGTTGCAAGCGTGCATGATTCACGATCCGGCGGCGCTTCGCCGTCTAGAGCTAATCATCAGCGGAGAATTAGAGGAGGGAGAAGAGAACCTCACATGACTTCTCTATTATGAGGATTAGAGAGAACTAGAACTAGATCCAGTCTATATCAAACTAGACGAGAACTATATCAAGAGAGAACTAGATGAGGCTTTAAAATTTATGTTATGAGGGCTAGCTCTACCCCTATATTTATATGTTGAGCTCTGGGGTCGCAATTTGGGGAGGGGGCCTCCCCAAAGTCGGTTTGGATCATGAGGAAGAGTCCTCCTCAGACTCCAGTACCAAATGTCGTGAATTTTGGCATTTACGTAAATGTTGCGGACTATGGCGTCTGGCCCAGGGGTAAACGCCAGAGACACTCGCGTCTGGCCCATGGGTAAATGCCAGACCCTGGCGTCTAGCCCCTGTCCTCCGCAAAAGCCCTTTTGCACCGACCTAAGGCCTCGTGGGACTTACCCCTTGGCCTAGCCAATGTGCCCTCGCACCAATGACCCTTTGGGTTTATCCGAAAGGTTCCATAACCTTTTGGACATCATCAAAAGTTCCTAGGACCTTCCGGGACCTCGCATAACATTTCTACAAACATTCAAAACTCTTTCAGAACTCTCTCGAACTCTTGAAACACTTTATTGTGTTCCCATAACTATTTCGAGAATATTTTCTCATAACTCTCACTCCACTAACATTCAATAGATCGTGATTCCCTTAAACTTGTGACCCCTGTAGGTTCGATAAATCATAGACACAAACAAAATCCCTTCGTTCAATGACCGATAGCAAAATTGTGAACGTCCACATCGATCCTTATGATTACACGAATGACATTAGAGTGAACCTTTGGTTATCATGTGATGTACTCTTTGCTTCACGATAATTTACAAAACCCGAGATGCATCGGTATGCTCTTGAGTCATACACATGCTCATTATACCGTTGATTTTGTTCTTCTTTCTCGTTGGAATGTTCCGGCATCTCCGTGAAGTAATCACCTATTGACGGTGTCATGGATTGGGGGGGTGCTAACCTAGCCATCCCATGCTCCTCATATTGGGACGATGGGCCCTCATTCATTCTCACGAGGGACTCTGGAGGCTGTACGGAGGAGGCGTGATCAAGACTACATCCACAGAAGACTTGTCGTATACTCCAAGATTACTCATGCTGCCTTATGCCTAGATGACAACCTTGTAACCCTAGATATCCTACCTGGTGTGTATATAACCCATAGGGTTTAGCCCAACGGGGGGACATCAACGCAATATCATTCATCTAGACCTAGAGTTAGACCACGTCTTACGATCTCGAGGTAGATCAACTCTCTACTCGATACATCCATATCAATATAAATAAGAGCAGGACGTAGGATTTTACCTTCACCAAGAGGGCCCGAACCTGGGTAAAACATCATCTCTCTGTTCTTGTTACCATATGTCTGAGATCCACAGCTCGGGACCCCCTACCCCGAGGTCTGCCGGTTTTCACACTGACACTCGTGCTTTCATTGAGAGTTCCGTTGTGAGATCAACAGAAGGATCAATGGCTCATATGCAGGTCAACTGCAATAGTGGCAACGGGAACGTTTACGTCCTCGACCAACTTTTTGTGTTCGTTAGCATGATCTTCTATGCCGGATCGGCGGCCCATCCGGCCTCCATCGAGAACTACGCCCCGGGCTAGATCGTGCCCTTTGGGGGCTTAGAATACGTCACAGATTCTCGCGGCGAGTTCATCCTGTCGGGCTAGACGCCCAACCGGATCGAGGATTCAACAGACGTCGGAGGCCCGATGCCGGATCTAATCTCCTTCAAGGACGTCGGGTCAAACTCCTCGGCGTCGCTAGAGCACACCGATACAAAAATTCCAGACAATCTCGCCTCGACCATCGACTCGGACTCTAGTCCAGCCCCTATCTCCAAAGCCACGTCAGATGTAGACCAACAACGGCGCACGATTCGGAATCGCCCTCGGATCTCCTCGGTGCCGAAAGCATACCGATCCATAAGTCGGGCGTACTTTAAGTTAGCCCCGCCTATAGCCAGGCCCTAGATCCTAAAGAGTTATCTCACATAAATGAGATGCTAGATCGTATCCAGAGAATGTCAATCTCGGACAACAAGACTTTGGTTTATGACAAGATCGGACTTAAAGCCGACAACGGGGAAATTTACATCCCACCCACCACCCACCTAGTTGCAACGATCGATGACTTAACCGATGTGTTGGACTACGACAAGGCCACAGACATGGATGAAGATGTTGATAGCCCTACAGAACACACTTCGCCTATGGTAAACAATGGCAAGTGGATTGCAGCATCCACCTATGACGTTTACATGGTGGACACCCCCAATTCCCATCCAAGATGTCGACGCAGACATAGAAGGGTGAAAGGATCGATATGGTTGACTAGAGGGGGTGAATAGGCAACTACCAATTTTTAGCTTTTCTTAACAAATGAGGATTAGCAACAAATAGGTTGTCTAGAAGAGCAACTAGGTTAGCAACCTATATGATGCAAACAACAACAACAACAACAACAACAACAACAACAACAACAACAACAACAACAACAACAACAACAACAACAACAACAACAACAACAACAAGTGCAAGCAAAGGATATCACACAACAATAACTTGCACAAGGTAAAGGGAAGAAATAACCACAAGTGGAGCCGGTGGAGATGAAGATGTGTTCCCGAAGTTCCTTCCCTTCGGGGGAAGTACGTCTCTGTTAGAGCGGTGTGGAGGCACAATGCTCCCAAAGAAGCCACAAGGGCCACCATATTCTCCTCACACCCTCACACAGTGCGAGATGTCGTGATTCCACTAGTGGTGCACTTGAAGGCGGCGACCGAACCTTTACAAACAAGGTTGGGGCAATCTCCACAACTTGATTGGAGGCTCCCAACGATACCACGGAGCTTCACCACAATGGAATGTGGCTCCGAGGTGACCTCGACTGTCTAGGGTGCCCAAACACCCAAGAGTAATAAGATCCACAAGGGATTAGTGGAGGGAATCAATTTTCTCTCGCTGGAAGTGTAGATCCGGGCCTTCTCGACCTGTCCCTAGAAAATCAACAAGTTTGATTGGCTAGGGAGAGATCGGGCGAAAATGAGCTTTGGAGCAACAATGGAGCTTGGGCTCCTTTTATAGCCGGGAGACCAATCCAGCCATTATCCCCTCCTCAGCCCGCACAGAGCAGTACTACCGCAGAGACTCGGAGCAGAAGCCTTAAAGGGAGAAAGGGCAAGAGAGAGAGAGTGCTCGGGCGACACTAGAAGTGGTGGTAGGTGCGGTACTACCGCTCGCAAGCGGTACTACCGCTCGCAAGCGGTACTACCGCTCCTACTGCTGCTGCTATGCCGTAGAACCCGACACGAGACGTGTGAGTCTCGAGTCGAGGCGGTACCAGCATGGAGCCAGAGCTGTACTACCGCTTGAGGCTGTTAGCGGTACTGCCGCTGGCACCTCCCAAGTGCCACTTCCACGATATCAGTAAACTCCAAGGAAGAGGAAATGAGCTAGGGGTGCAAGATAGATGTGTACGTGTTGATTCCACCCTAGCCTTTCCGATACGGACCCCCTCTTGATAGTACGATGTCTCCTACGACTCAATTCCACCAAAGCCGAAACAAAAGAGACTACATCGTCTTCACTTTGAGCCCCGAGGGGAAAGAATCATCACGTGCCAATGAATGAATATCTGAAATGCTCAACGCACATGATTAGTCCGCAAAAGTATTGTCATCAATCACCAAAACCACATAGAGAGAGACATGCCCTAACAATCTCCCCCTTTTTGGTGGATTGATGACAACACATGATTTGCATAGAGATAAAACCAGAAAATAAGCAAACCCTAGAGACTACAAATATAGAAGGGCTCCTCCTAGATGTGTGCACTTAATTATAAGTGCCCTTGGAATGCAAAGTACACACATTAGGATCAACACTCCCCTTATATTTTATAGCCTGACAACACTTGCATCTAGAATAAGAGACATATGAGACATATAAGCTAGGATGCAAGGAAGTAGTAAGTGTGTAAAATAGAATCATAAGATGAGCATGCAACTCACATACTACCCAATAACTAAACACACATAAGATAATGATAAGATAGCATAGCATATGTCATACACCATATGATAGGATCGTCGGGTCTCGCAAGCACAAACAAACAACCAAAAAAGGAGTTCACGAGAGAACAACAAAGACACTGCAAATAAGACAAGAAAAATCCCTAAACGTTCTCTGTTGGAGATATGCCCTAGAGGCAATAATAAAAGCATTATTATTATATCTCCTTGTTCATGATAATTGTCTGTTATTCATGCTTGAATTGTATTGTACGGAAACAGCGATACATGTGTGAATACACAGACCACAATGAGTCCCTGGTAGGCCTCTAGTAGCCAGCTTGTTGATCAACAGATGGTCACGGTTTCCTGACCATGGACATAGGATGTCAGTGATAACGGGATCACATCATTAGGAGAATGATGTGATGGACAAGACCCAAACTTGAGCATAACACGAGATCGTATAGTTCGTAATGCATAAGCTTTTTCGGTGTCAAGTATTTATTCCTTAGACCATGAGGTTGTACAACTCCCGGATACCGTAGGAGTGCTTTGGGTGTGCCAACCGTCACAACGTAACTGGGTGGCTATAAAGGTACGCATCGGGTATCTCCGAAAGTGTCTGTTGAGTTGGTACGAACCGAGACTGGGATGTTGTCACTCCGTATGACGGAGAGGTACCTCTGGGCCCACTCGGTAATACATCATCATAATGAGCTCAATGTGACTAAGTAGTTAGTCACGGGATGATGGATTACGGATCGAGTAAAGAGACTTGCCATAACGAGATTGAACAAAGTATCGGAAATACCGACGATCGAATCTCGGGCAAGTACCGTACCGATGGACAAAGGGAATAACATACGGGATTGAGTGAATCCTTGACACAGTGGTTCATCCGATGAAGATCATCGAGGAACACGTGGGAACCAACATGGGTATCCAGATCCCGCTGTTGGTTATTGACCGGAGAGTGGTCTCGGTCATGTCTACGTGTCTCCCGAACCCGTAGGGTCTACACACTTAAGGTTCGGTAACGCTAGGGTCGTAGAGATAAATGCACGTGGAAACCCGAAAGTTGTTCGGAGTCCCGGATGAGATCCCGGACGTCACGAGGAGTTCCGGAATGGTCCGGATGTTGGAAATATGCCCTAGAGGCAATAATAAATTGGTTATTATTATATTTCCTTGTTCACGATAATCGTTTATTATCCATGCTAGAATTGTATTGATAGGAAACTCAGATACATGTATGGATACATAGACAAACACCATGTCCCTAGTGAGCCTCTAGACGACTAGCTCGTTGATCAATAGATGGTTACGGTTTCCTAACCATGGACATTGGATGTCGTTGATAACGGGATCACATCATTAGGAGAATGATGTGATGGACAAGACCCAATCCTAAGCCTAGCACAGATCGTGTAGTTCGTATGCTAAAGCTTTTCTATATGTCAAGTATCTTTTCCTTAGACCATGAGATTGTGCAACTCCCGGATACCGTAGGAATGCTTTGGGTGTACCAAACGTCACAACGTAACTGGGTGGCTATAAAGGTGCACTACAGGTATCTCCGAAAGTGTCTGTCGGGTTGGCACGAATCGAGACTGGGATTTGTCACTCCGTGTGACGGAGAGGTATCTCTGGGCCCACTCGGTAGGACATCATCATAATGTGCACAATATGTGATCAAGGAGTTGATCACGGGATGATGTATTACGGAACGAGTAAAGAGACTTGCCAGTAACGAGATTGAGCAAGGTATCGGTATACCGACGATCGAATCTCGGGCAAGTGCTATACCGATAGACAAAGGGAATCGTATACGGGATTGATTGAATCCTTGACATCGTGGTTCATCCGATGAGATCATCGTGGAACATGTGGGAGCCAACATGGGTATCCAGATCCCGCTGTTGGTTATTGACCGGAGAGTTGTCTCGGTCATGTCTGCATGGTTCCCGAACCCGTAGGGTCTACACACTTAAGGTTCGATGACGCTAGGGTTATAGGGAAAGTATGTACGCGGTTACCGAATGTTGTTCGGAGTCCCGGATGAGATCCCGGACGTCACGAGGAGTTCCGGAATGGTCCGGAGGTAAAGATTCATATATGGGAAGTCCTGTTTTGGTCACCGGAAAAGTTTCGGGCGATATCGGTAATGTACCGGGACCACCGGGAGGGTCCCGAGGGTCCACCAGGTGGGGCCACCAGCCCCAGGTGGCTGCGTGGGCTAAGTGTGGGAGGGGACCAGCCCCAAGGGGGCTGGTGCGCCCCCCCACCAAGTCCCAGGGCGCCTCCAAGTGGGGAGGGGGGGCAAACCCTAAGGCAGTTGGGCCCTAGGGCCCAATAGTGGTGCGCCTCCCCCTCTCTCCCCCTTGGCCGCCCCCCCTAGATGGGATCTAGGGCTGGCCGGACCCTAGGGGAGGGAAACCCTAAAGGGGGGCGCAGCCCTCCCTTCCCCCTATATATATGTGAGGTTTTAGGGCTGTTGGACATACGAGAAAGTCTCCCTCTTGGCGCAGCCCTACCCCTCTCCCTCCTCGTCTCTTGCAGCGCTTGGCGAAGCCCTGCTGGAGTCCCGCGCTCCTCCACCACCACCACGCCGTCGTGCTGCTGTTGGATGGAGTCTTCCCCAACCTCTCCCTCTCTCCTTGCTGGATCAAGGCGTGGGAGACGTCACCGGGCTGCACGTGTGTTGAACGCGGAGGCGCCGTCCGTTCGGCGCTAGATCGGATCTTCCGCGATTTGAATCGCCGCGAGTACGACTCCATCAACCGCGTTCTAGCAACGCTTCCGCTTAGCATCTACAAGGGTATGTGGATCCAACTCTCCTCTCGTAGATGTGCATCTCCTAGATTGATCTTGGTGAGCGTAGGAAAATTTTTGTTTCCCACGCAACGTTCCCCAACAGTGGCATCATGAGCTAGGATCTTGCGTAGATGCTTTCACGAGTAGAACACAAAAGGGTTTGTGGACGTTGATGTTTAGATTGCTTCTCTCCTTAGTCTTTCTTGATTCAGCGGTATTATGGGATGAAGCGGCCCGGACCAACTTTACATGTCCACGTACATGAGACCGGTTCCATCGACAGACATGTGACTTTTGTTGCATAAGATGGCTGGCGGGTGTCTGTCTCTCCTATCTTAGTTGAATCGGAATAGAACAAGGCGGTCCTTGTAGAAGGTTAAATAGCAACTTGAATATCACCGTTGTGGCTTTGCGTAGGTAAGAAGCGTTCTTGCTAGATACCCATAGCAGCCACGTAAAACATGCAACAACAAATTAGAGGACGTCTAACTTGTTTTTGCAGGGTATGTATGTGATATGATATGGCCAATGACATGATGAGATATATTTGATGTATGAGATGATCATGTTGTAATAGTTAATATCGACTTGCATGTCGATGCATACGGCAACCGGCAGGAGCCATAGGGTTGTCTTTATTTTTTGTATGACCTGCGTGTCAATCATTAAGCGCTATGTAATGCTTTACTTTATCGCTAAACGGTAGCAATAGTAGTAAGAGCATGGTGGGCGCGCGACAACCCCGATGGCGACACGATGATGGAGATCATGATGATAGGGATCATGGTGTTACGCCGGTGACGATGGAGATCATGCCGGTGCTTTGGAGATGGAGATCAAAAGCACGAGTTGATGGCCATATCATGTCACTTATGATTTGCATGTGATGTTAATCCTTTTATGCATCTTATTTTGCTTAGGACGACGGTAGCATTATAAGATGATCCCTCACTAAAATTTCAAGATAAAATTGTGTTCTCCCCGAGTGTGCGCCGTTGCGAAGGTTCGTCGTTTCGAAGCACCACGTGATGATCGGGTGTGATAGACTCTACGTTCGCATACAACGGGTGCAAGCCAGTTTTGCACATGCAGAACACTCGGGTTAGACTTGACGAGCCTAGCATGTACAGACATGGCCTCAGAACACGGAAGACCGAAAGGTCGAGCATGAGTCATATAGTAGATATGATCAACATGTAGATGTTCACCATTGACACCACCTCATCTCACGTGATGATCGGACTTGGGTTGGTGAATTTGGATCATGTCACGCTCGGATGACCGGAGGGATGTCAATTTGAGTGGGAGTTATAAGTAATTTGATTAGTTAAAACTCACTTGTCATGAACAATAGTCTAAGTTGTCTTTGCAAATTATGTAGTAGACCAATAACTGCGTTGTAGCTCCCTGTTTATTACGATCCTAGAGAAGGACTAAGTTGAAATATATTGTAAGCAATGATGCGGACTGGGTCCGTAGTCCGAGGAGTGTCCTCACTGCTGCACAGAAAGCTTACGTCTTTGATGCACCGCTCGATGTGCAAATCCCTACAAACGTTATCTGTGGATGTTGTGAACACCTGACAGAGACGTCCTGATGACTACTTGATAGTTTAGTGCACCATACTTTACGGCTTAGAATCGGGATTCCAATGACGTTTTGAACGCCATAGAACATATGAGATGTTCTAAAAGCTGAAATTGGGATTTCAGGCTCATGCCCGTGTTGAGAGGTATGAGACCTCTAACAAGTTCTTTTGCCAAAAAGATGGAGGAGAATAGCTCAACTAGTGAGCATGTGCTCAGAATGTCTGGGTGCTGAAATCACTTGAACCAAGTGGGAGTTAATCTTCCAGGTGAGATAGTGGTTGACAGAATTCTCTAGACACTATCACCAAGCTACTGGAACTTCGTGATGAACTATGACATGCAAAGGATGGAGATGATCCCGGTGCTGTTAGCGGTTCTTAGTACCGCAAAAGTAGAAATCAAGAAGGAGCATCAAGTGTTGATGGTTTAACAAGACCACTGGTTTCAAAAGGGGCAAGGGCTAGAAGGGAAACTTCATGAATGGCAAACCAGTTGTCGCTCTAATGAGGGAACCCAAGGTTGCACCCAAACCTCGAGACTAAGTGCTTCGATTGTAAGGGTAACGGTCACATGGTAGCGGAATTACCCCAAATACATGGTAGATAAGAAAAGCTGGCAACTTCAACAAAGTATATTTGATATACGTGTTATTGATGTGTACCTTACTAGTACTCCTTGTAGCACATGGGTATTGGATACCAGTTCAGTTGCTATTATTAGTGACTTGAAGCAAAAGCTACGGACTGAACGGAGACTAGCTAAGGGCGAGGTGACGATATGTTGGAAGTGTTTCCAAGGATGATAAGATCACCATCGCACGCTCCCTCTATTTTCGGGATTAGTGTTGAACCTAGATAAATGTTATCAGGTGTCTACGTTGAGCATGAATATGATTAGATCATGTTCATTGCAATACGGTTATTCATTTAAGTTAGAGAATAATGGTTATTCTGTTTACATGAATAATACCTTTATGGTCATGCACCCAATGGTTCGTTGAATCTCGATCATGGTAATACACATAATGATAATATTAATGCCAAAAGATGTAGAGTTAATAATGATAGTACCACTTTCTTGTGGCACTGCCGCTTAGGTCATTTTGGCATAAAATGCATGAAGAAACTCCATGCTGATGGACGTTTGGAGTCACTTGATTTTGAATCGCTTGACACATGCGAGCCATGCCTCATGGGCAGGATGACTGAGATCTCGTTTTCAGGTACAATGAAACAGGTAAGTGACTTATTGGAAATCATACATGCTGATGTATGTGATCCAATGAGAATTAAGGCGTGTGGTGGATATCGTTATTTTCTCATCTTCACTGACGATTTGAGTAGATATGGTATATTTACTTAATGAAGCAAAAGTCTGAAACGTTTGAAAGGTTCAAAAATTTCAGAGTGAAGATTAAGAATCATCATAACAAGAAGATCATGTTCCTACGATCTGATCAAGGGGATATTATCTGAATTATGAGTTTGGCAATCACCTAAGACATTATGGAATTGTTTCGCAGTTGAAGTCCCCTGGAACACCACAGCGTAATGGTGTGTCCGGACATCGTAATCGAACCTTATGAGATATGGTGCGATCTATGATGTATCTTACCGATCTACCGCTGTTATTTTAAGGTTATGCATTAAGAGACAACTGCATTCACTTTAGATAGGGCACCATCTAAGTCCGTTGAGACGACGTCGTATGGTTTGGCAAGAAACCAAAGTTGTCGTTTTCTTAAATGTTTGGGGCTACGATGCTTATGGCTTCAGCCAGGAAAAGCTCGAACCCAAAGCGGACAAATACATCTTCATGGAATACCCACTAGTAACGGTTGGGTATGCCTTCTATCTCAGATCCAAGGACAAAAATGTTTGTCGCTAAGAACGGGTCCTTTCTCGAGAAGGAGTTTCTCTCGAAAGAATTGAGTGGGAGGAAGATAGAACTTGATGAGGTTATCGAACCCTCACTTCAACCGGAGAGTAGTGCAACACAGAAAGATGTTTCTGTGGAATCTACGACAGTTGAAGAGGAAACTAATGATAGTGATCATGAAGCTCCAGATCAAGTTGCTGTCGAACCTCGTAGGTTGACAAGGATATGTACTACTCCTGAGTGGTACGTTGATCCTGTCTTAGAGGTCATGTTGTTGGACAACGATGAACCTACGAACTATGGAGAAGCGATGGTGGGCCCATATTCCGACAAATGGTTAGAAGCCGATAAATCCGAGATAGGATCCATGTATCAAAACAAAGTATGGACTTTGGTGGACTTGCCCTATGATCGGCAAGCCATTGAGACAAATGGATCTTTAAGACTAAGACGGACGTGGACGGTAATGTCACCGTCTATAAAGCTCGACTTGTGACGAAGAGTTTTTCACAAGTTCAAGGAGTTGACTACGATGAGATTTTCTCACCCGTAGCGATGCTTAAGCCCGTCGGAATCATGTTAGCATTAGCTGCATTTATGAAATCTGGCAGATGGGTGACAAAACAAGTTTCCTTACCAGTTTTCGTAAGGAAAGGTTGTATGTGATACAATCAGAAAGATTTTGTCGATCCTAAGGATGCTAAAAGATATGATAGCTCCAGCGATCCTTCCATGGACTAGAGCAAGCATCTCGGAGTCGGAATATACACTTTGATGGAGTGATCAAAGTTTTTGGGTATACAAAGTTTGTTGGAAACTTGTATTTGCAATAAAGTGAGTGGGAGCACTACAACATTTCTGATAAGTATATGTGAATGACATATTGTTGATCCGAAATGATGTAAAATTTCTGGAAAGCATAAAGGGTTGTTTGAAATGAGTTTTTCAAAGGAAGACCTGGATAAAGTTGCTTACATAATTGGGCATCAAGATCTATAGAGATAGATCAAGACGCCTGATGATACTTTCAAAAGGAAACACACACCTTTGACATGATTTTGAAGGAGTTCAAAATAGGTCAGTCAAAGAAGGAGTTCTTGCCTGATTTGTAAAGTGTGAAGTTGAGTAAGACTCAAAACTTGACCACGGCAGCAGAAAGAGGAAGGACGAAGGTCGTCCCCTATGCTTTTGTCATAGGCTCTATACGGTATGCCATGCTAAGTACCGCACCTGATGTGTGCCTTGCCACATGTCTGGCAGGAGGGTACAAAGGTGATCCAGGAGTGGATTACTAGATAGTGGTCAAAATTATCCTTAGAGGAATAAGGAAATGTTTCTCGGTTATGGAGGTGATAAAGAGTTCGACGTAAAGAGTTACGTCGATGCAAGCTTAAACACCTATCCGGATAACTCTAAGTGGAGATACCGGATACGTATAATGGAGCAACAGTTTGGAATAGCTCCAAGTGGAACGTGGTAGCAGCATCTACGATATGACATAAAGTTTTGCGAAGTACATAGGGATCTGAATGTTGCAGACCCGTTGACTACAACCTCTCTCACAAGCATAACATGATCAAACACAGAACTCATTGAGTGTTAATCACATATTGATGTGAACTAGATTACTGACTCTAGTAAACTCTTTGGATGTTGGTCACATGGCGATGTGACCTGTGAGTGTTAATCACATGGCGATGTGAACTAGATTATTGACTCTAGTGCAAGTGGGAGACTGTTGGAAATATGCCCTAGAGGCAATAATAAATTGGTTATTATTATATTTCCTTGTTCACAATAATCGTTTATTATCCATGCTAGAATTGTATTGATAGGAAACTCAGATACATGTATGGATACATAGACAAACACCATGTCCCTAGTGAGCCTCTAGACGACTAGCTCGTTGATCAATAGATGGTTACGGTTTCCTAACCATGGACATTGGATGTCGTTGATAACGGGATCACATCATTAGGAGAATGATGTGATGGACAAGACCCAATCCTAAGCCTAGCACAGATCGTGTAGTTCGTATGCTAAAGCTTTTCTATATGTCAAGTATCTTTTCCTTAGACCATGAGATTGTGCAACTCCCAGATACCGTAGGAATGCTTTGGGTGTACCAAACGTCACAACGTAACTGGGTGGCTATAAAGGTGCACTACAGGTATCTCCGAAAGTGTCTGTCGGGTTGGCACGAATCGAGACTGGGATTTGTCACTCCGTGTGACGGAGAGGTATCTCTGGGCCCACTCGGTAGGACATCATCATAATGTGCACAATATGTGATCAAGGAGTTGATCACGGGATGATGTATTACGGAACGAGTAAAGAGACTTGCCGGTAACGAGATTGAGCAAGGTATCGGTATACCGACGATCGAATCTCGGGCAAGTGCTATACCGATAGACAAAGGGAATCGTATACGGGATTGATTGAATCCTTGACATCGTGGTTCATCCGATGAGATCATCGTGGAACATGTGGGAGCCAACATGGGTATCCAGATCCCGCTGTTGGTTATTGACCGGAGAGTTGTCTCGGTCATGTCTGCATGGTTCCCGAACCCGTAGGGTCTACACACTTAAGGTTCGATGACGCTAGGGTTATAGGGAAAGTATGTACGCGGTTACCGAATGTTGTTCGGAGTCCCGAATGAGATCCCGGACGTCACGAGGAGTTCCGGAATGGTCCGGAGGTAAAGATTCATATATGGGAAGTCCTGTTTTGATCACCGGAAAAGTTTCGGACGATATCGGTAATGTACCGGGACCACCGGGAGGGTCCCGGGGGTCCACCAGGTGGGGCCACCAGCCCCAGGTGGCTGCGTGGGGTAAATGTGGGAGGGGACCAGCCCCAAGGGGGCTGGTGCGCCCCCCCACCAAGTCCCAGGGCGCCTCCAAGAGGGTAGGGGGGCAAACCCTAATGCAGTTGGGCCCTAGGGCCCAATAGTGGTGCGCCTCCCCCTCTCCCCCCCTTGGCCGCCCCCCTAGAGGGTTTCTAGGGCTGGCCGCACCCTAGGGGAGGGAAACCCTAAAGGGGGGCGCAGCCCTCCCTTCCCCCTATATATATGTGAGGTTTTAGGGCTGTTGGACACACGAGAAAGTCTCCCTCTTGGTGCAGCCCTACCCCTCTCCCTCCTCGTCTCTTGCAGCGCTTGGCGAAGCCCTGCTGGAGTCCCGCGCTCCTCCACCACCACCATGCCGTCGTGCTGCTGTTGGTTGGAGGTTTCCCAACCTCTCCCTCTCTCCTTGCTGGATCAAGGCGTGGGAGACGTCACCGGGCTGCACGTGTGAAGAACGCGGAGGCACCGTCCGTTCGGTGCTAGGATCTTCGGCGATCTGAATCGCGGCGAGTACGACTCCATCAACCGCGTTCTTGAACGCTTCCGCTTAGCGATCTACAAGGGTATGTGGATCCAACTCTCCTCTCGTAGATGTGCATCTCCTAGATTGATCTTGGTGAGCGTAGGAAAATTTTTGTTTCCCATGCTACGTTCCCCAACACCGGAGGTAAAGATTGATATATGGGAAGTCCAGTTTCGGCCAACGGGTGATCTCCGGGGGTCACCGGGAGCGTCCCGGGACCACCGGAGGGGCCCCGGGGGTCCACCGGGTGGGGCCACCCATCCCGGTGGGGCCCCTAGGCCGCGAGGGGATGTGTCCAGCCCTCTGGGCTGGCGCACCACTAAGGGAGGCCCACCTTCCCTGCGCCTAGGGTTCAAACCCTAAAGGGGAGGGGGGCTCCACTTGCCTTGGGGGGCAAGGAACCCCCCTTGGCCGCCCCCCCTTGCAGATTGGATCTGCAAGGGGTCCAGGCGCCCCCCCTGGCCCCTATATATATGTGGGGGGGGGGGGGAGAGGGCAGCCGCACCTCAGCCCTGGTGCCTTTCCCCCTCCCGTCACACCCCATACTCCCAACGCAGGGCGCCCGGCGAAGCCCTGCTGCGATCTCCACTGCATCCGTCATCACGCCGTCGTGCTGCCGGATCTCTGACGACTTCTCCTCCCCCCTTGCTGGATCAAGTAGGAGGTGACGTTGCTGCACCGTACGTGTGTTGAACGCGGAGGTGCCGTCCGTTCGGCGCTAGATCATCGGTGACGAAGAACGTGAAGAGTACGACTACTTCATCCTTGCTTCGTTGAAAGCTTCCGCACGCAATCTTCATAACGGTATGTAGATGCACTCTTACTTGCTCATTGCTAGATGCATCCATAGTTGGATCTTGGTGAAGACGTAGAAATTTTTTGAATTATGCTACGTTCCCCAACAGTGGCATCTGAGCCTAGGTTTTATGCGTAGCATCTTGCACGAGTAGAACACAAAGCAGTTGTGGGCGTATGATCTTGTTCAACTTTCTTACCGTTACTAGTCAATCTTGATTCGGCGGTATTGTGGGATGAAGCGGCCCGGACCGACCTTACACGTACGCTTACGTGAGACTGGTTCCACCGACAGACATGCACTAGATGCATAAGGTGGCTGGCGGGTGTCTGTCTCTCCTACTTTAGTCGGATCGGATTCGATGAAAAGGGTCCTTATGAAGGGTAAATAGAAGTTGACAAATCACGTTGTGGTTTTGGCGTAGGTAAGAAACGTTCTTGCTAGAAATCCTATAGAAGCCACGTAAAACTTGCAACAACAATTAGAGGACGTCTAACTTGTTTTTGCAGCATGTGTTTTGTGACGTGGTATGGCCAAGAACGAAGATGTGATGTATGAGATTGATCATGTTTTTGTAATAGGGAATCACGACTTGCATGTCGATGAACTTGACAACCGGCAGGAGCCATAGGAGTTGTCTTTATTATTGTATGACCTGCGTGTCACTGAATAACGCCATGTAATTACTTTACTTCGTTGCTAAACGTTAGCTATAGTAGTAGAAGTAATAGTTGGCGTGACGACTTCCTCAAGACACGATGATGGAGATCATGATGATGAAGATCATGGTGTCGAGCCGGTGACAAGATGATCATGGTGCCCCGAAGATGGAGATCCAAGGAGCAAGATGATATTGGCCATATCATGTCACTATAATTGATTGCATGTGATGTTTATCATGTTTTTGCATCTTGTTTACTTAGAACGACGGTAGTAAATAAGATGATCTCTCACTAAAATTTCAAGTAATGTGTTTCCCCTAACTGTGCACCGTTGCTAAAGCTTGTTGTTCCGAAGCACCACGTGATGATCGGGTGTGATAGGTTCTAACGTTCACATACAACGGGTGTAAGACAGATTTACACACGCGATACACTTAGGGTTCACTTGACGAGCCTAGCATGTACAGACATGGCCTCGGAACACGGAAGACCGAAAGGTCGAACACGAGTCGTATAGAAGATACGATCAACATGAAGATGTTCACCGTTTTTGACTAGTCCGTCTCACGTGATGATCGGACACGGACTACTCGATTCGGATCGTGTATCACTTAGATGACTAGAGAGATGTCATTCTGAGTGGGAGTTCATTAAAATTTGATTAAGATGAACTTAATTATCATGGAATTAGTCTAAATTCTTTACAATATCTCTTGTAGATCAAATGGCCCACGCTCAGGTTTCCCTCAACTTCAACGCGTTCCTAGAGAAAACCAAGCTGAAAGACGATGGTAGCAACTATACGGATTGGGTCCGTAACCTGAGGATTATCCTCATAGCTGCCAAGAGAACTTATGTCCTAGAAGCACCGCTAGGTGATGCACCTGCTCCCGATGCTGACCAAGACGTTTTGAACGTCTGGCAGTCGCGTAGTGATGATTACTCCCTGGTTCAGTGCGGCATGCTTTACAGTTTAGAATCGGGGCTCCAAAAGCGTTTTGAGCACCATGGAGCATATGAGATGTTCGAAGAGCTGAAAATGGTTTTCCAAGCTCATGCCCGAGTCGAGAGATATGATGTCTCCGACGCATTCTACAGCTGTAAGATGGAGGAAAACAGTTCTGTCAGTGAGCACATCCTCAAGATTTCAGGATTGCACAATCGCTTGTCTCAGCTGGGAATGAATCTCCCAGATGAAGCGGTCGTTGACAGAATCCTCCAGTCGCTCCCACCAAGCTTCAAGAGCTTCGTGCTGAACTTCAATATGCAGGGGATGGAGAAGTCCATTCCCGAGGTGTATTCGATGCTGAAATCAGCGGAGGTGGACATCAAGAAAGAACATCAAGTGTTGATGGTCAATAAAACCACTAAGTTCAAGAAAGGCAAGGGTAAGAAGAACTTCAAGAAGGACGGCAAGGGAGTTGCCGCGCCTGGCAAGCCTGTTGCCGGGAAGAAGCCAAAGTATGGACCCAAGCCTGAAACAGAGTGCTCTTATTGCAAGGGAACGGGTCACTGGAAGCGGAACTGCCCCAAATATTTAGCAGACAAGAAGGCCGGCAACGTCAAAGGTATATATCATATACATGTTATTGATGTGTACCTTACCAGCACTCGTAGTAGCTCCTGGGTATTCGATACCGGTGCAGTTGCTCACATTTGTAACTCAAAACAGGAGCTGCGGAATAAACGGAGACTGGCGAAGGATGAGGTGACGATGCGCGTCGGGAATGGTTCCAAGGTCGATGTGATCACCGTCGTCACGCTGCCTCTACATCTACCCACGGGATTAGTTTTAAACCTGAATAATTGTTATTTAGTACCAGCTTTGAGCATGAACATTGTTTCTGGATCTCGTCTTATGCGAGATGGATATTCTTTCAAATCGGAGAATAATGGTTGTTCTATTTATTTGAGAGATATGTTTTATGGTCTTGCCCCGCTGGTCAATGGTTTATTTTTGATGAATCTCGAACGTAGTAATACACATATTCATAGTGTAGATGCCAAAAGATGTAAAGTTGATAATGATAGTCCCACATACTTGTGGCATTGCCGCCTTGGTCATATTGGTGTCAAACGTATGAAGAAGCTCCATTCGGATGGACTTCTAGAGTCTCTTGATTATGAATCATTTGACACGTGCGAACCATGCCTCTTGGGCAAGATGACCAAGACTCCGTTCTCCGGAACAATGGAGCGAGCAACCAACTTGTTGGAAATCATACATACCGATGTGTGCGGTCCAATGAGTGTTGAGGCTCGCGGAGGCTACCGTTATGTTCTCACCCTCACAGATGACTTGAGTAGATATGGGTATATCTATTTGATGAAACACAAGTCTGAGACCTTTGAAAAGTTCAAGGAATTTCAGAATGAGGTTGAGAATCAACGTGACAGAAAA
>LR738713.1:749222085-749266925 GCA_902687465.1 Secale cereale
TAAGGTGGCTGGCGGGTGTCTGTCTCTCCTACTTTAGTCGGATCGGATTCGATGAAAAGGGTCCTTATGAAGGGTAAATAGAAGTTGACAAATCACGTTGTGGTTTTGGCGTAGGTAAGAAACGTTCTTGCTAGAAATCCTATAGAAGCCACGTAAAACTTGCAACAACAATTAGAGGACGTCTAACTTGTTTTTGCAGCATGTGTTTTGTGACGTGGTATGGCCAAGAACGAAGATGTGATGAATGATATATGTGATGTATGAGATTGATCATGTTTTTGTAATAGGGAATCACGACTTGCATGTCGATGAACTTGACAACCGGCAGGAGCCATAGGAGTTGTCTTTATTATTGTATGACCTGCGTGTCACTGAATAACGCCATGTAATTACTTTACTTCATTGCTAAACGTTAGCTATAGTAGTAGAAGTAATAGTTGGCGTGACGACTTCTTCGAGACACGATGATGAAGATCATGGTGTCGAGCCGGTGACAAGATGATCATGGTGCCCCGAAGATGGAGATCCAAGGAGCAAGATGACATTGGCCATATCATGTCACTTTAATTGATTGCATGTGATGTTTATCATGTTTTTGCATCTTGTTTACTTAGAATGACGGTAGTAAATAAGATGATCTCTCACTAAAATTTCAAGTATTGTGTTTCCCCTAACTGTGCACCGTTGCTAAAGCTCGTTGCTCTGAAGCACCACGTGATGATCGGGTGTGATAGGTTCTAACGTTCGCATACAACGGGTGTAAGACAGATTTACACACGCGATACACTTAGGGTTCACTTGACGAGCCTAGCATGTACAGACATGGCCTCGGAACACGGAAGACCGAAAGGTCGAACACGAGTCGTATAGAAGATACGATCAACATGAAGATGTTCACCGTTTTTGACTAGTCCGTCTCACGTGATGATCGGACACGGATTACTCGATTCGGATCGTGTATCACTTGGATGACTTGAGAGATGTCATTCTGAGTGGGAGTTCATTATAATTTGATTAAGATGAACTTAATTATCATGAACTTAGTCTAAATTCTTTACAATATCTCTTGTAGATCAAATGGCCCACGCTCAGGTTTCCCTCAACTTCAACGCGTTCCTAGAGAAAACCAAGCTGAAAGACGATGGTAGCAACTATACGGATTGGGTCCGTAACCTGAGGATTATCCTCATAGCTGCCAAGAGATCATATGTCCTAGAAGCACCGCTAGGTGATGCACCTGCTCCCGATGCGGACCAAGACGTTTTGAACGTCTGACAGTCGCGTAGTGATGATTACTCCCTGGTTCAGTGCGGCATGCTTTACAGTTTAGAATCGGGGCTCCAAAAACGTTTTGAGCACCATGGAGCATATGAGATGTTCGAAGAGCTGAAAATGGTTTTCCAAGCTCATGCCCGAGTCGAGAGATATGATGTCTCCGACGCATTCTACAGCTGTAAGATGGAGGAAAACAGTTCTGTCAGTGAGCACATCCTCAAGATTTCAGGATTGCACAATCGCTTGTCTCAGCTGGGAATGAATCTCCCAGATGAAGCGGTCGTTGACAGAATCCTCCAGTCGCTCCCACCAAGCTTCAAGAGCTTCGTGCTGAACTTCAATATGCAGGGGATGGAGAAGTCCATTCCCGAGGTGTATTCGATGCTGAAATCAGCGGAGGTGGACATCAAGAAAGAACATCAAGTGTTGATGGTCAATAAAACCACTAAGTTCAAGAAAGGCAAGGGTAAGAAGAACTTCAAGAAGGACGGCAAGGGAGTTGCCGCGCCTGGCAAGCCTGTTGCCGGGAAGAAGCCAAAGTATGGACCCAAGCCTGAAACAGAGTGCTTTTATTGCAAGGGAACGGGTCACTGGAAGCGAAACTGCCCCAAATACTTAGCAGACAAGAAGGCCGGCAACGTCAAAGGTATATATGATATACATGTTATTGATGTGTACCTTACCAGCACTCGTAGTAGCTCCTGGGTATTCGATACCGGTGCAGTTGCTCACATTTGTAACTCAAAACAGGAGCTGCGGAATAAACGGAGACTGGCGAAGGATGAGGTGACGATGCGCGTCGGGAATGGTTCCAAGGTCGATGTGATCGCCGTCGGCACACTACCTCTACATCTACCCTCGGGATTAGTTTTAAACCTGAATAATTGTTATTTAGTACCAGCTTTGAGCATGAACATTGTTTCTGGATCTCGTCTTATGCGAGATGGCTACTCTTTCAAATCGGAGAATAATGGTTGTTCTATTTATTTGAGAGATATGTTTTATGGTCATGCCCCGCTGGTCAATGGTTTATTTTTGATGAATCTCGAACGTAGTGATACACATATTCATAGTGTAGATGCCAAAAGATGTAAAGTTGATAATGATAGTCCCACATACTTGTGGCATTGCCGCCTTGGTCATATTGGTATCAAACGTATGAAGAAGCTCCATTCAGATGGACTTCTGGAGTCTCTTGATTATGAATCATTTGACACGTGCGAACCATGCCTCTTGGGCAAGATGACCAAGACTCCGTTCTCCGGAACAATGGAGCGAGAAACCAACTTGTTGGAAATCATACATACCGATGTGTGCGGTCCAATGAGTGTTGAGGCTCGCGGAGGCTACCGTTATGTTCTCACCCTCACAGATGACTTGAGTAGATATGGGTATATCTATTTGATGAAACACAAGTCTGAGACCTTTGAAAAGTTCAAGGAATTTCATAATGAGGTTGAGAATCAACGTGACAGAAAAATAAAGTTCTTGCGATCGGATCGTGGGGGTGAATATTTAAGTCATGAATTTGGCACACACCTTAGAAGCTGTGGAATTGTTTCACAATTGACACCGCCCGGAACACCTCAACGTAACGGTGTGTCCGAACGTCGAAATCATACTCTGTTAGACATGGTGCGATCTATGATGTCCCTCACCGATTTACCGCTATCTTTTTGGGGTTATGCTTTAGAGACTGCCGCATTCACTTTAAATAGGGCTCCGTCGAAATCCGTTGAGACGACTCCGTATGAACTTTGGTTTGGCAAGAAACCGAAGCTGTCGTTTCTGAAAGTTTGGGGTTGCGATGCTTATGTCAAGAAACTTCAACCTGAAAAGCTCGAACCCAAATCGGAAAAATGCGTCTTCATAGGATACCCAAAGGAAACAATTGGGTACACCTTCTACCACAGATCCGAAGGCAAAGTCTTTGTTGCCAAGAATGGATGCTTTCTGGAGAAAGAGTTTCTCTCGAAAGAAGTGAGTGGGAGGAAAGTAGAACTTGATGAGGTGACAGTCACCCCTCCTGCACCGGAAAGTGGCGCAGCTCAGGAAACTATTCCTGAGGTGCCTGTACCGACAAGGGAGGAAGTTAATGATAATGATCATGAAGAAACAGATCAAGTTACTACTGAACTTCGAAGGTCCACAAGGGCACGTTCCGCACCAGAGTGGTACGGCAACCCTGTCCTGGAAATCATGTTGTTAAACAACGGTGAACCTTCGAACTATGAAGAAGTGATGGCGGGCCCAGATTCCAATAAATGGCTTGGAGCCATGAAATCCGAGATAGAATCCATGTATGAAAACAAAGTATGGACTTTGGTGGACTTGCCTGATGATAGGCACGCCATAGAAAATAAATGGATATTTAAGAAGAAGACAGACGCGGATGGTAATGTGACCATCTACAAGGCTCGGCTTGTCGCTAAAGGTTATCGACAAGTTCAAGGGATTGACTACGATGAGACTTTCTCTCCCGTAGCGATGCTGAAGTCAGTCAGAATCATGTTAGCTATTGCCGCATTCTATGATTATGAGATATGGCAAATGGACGTCAAAACAGCATTCCTTAAAGGCTTCCTCAAGGAAGAGTTGTATATGATGCAACCGGAAGGTTTTGTCGATCCAGAGAACGCTAACAAGGTATGCAAGCTCCAGCGCTCGATTTACGGGCTGGTGCAAGCATCTCGGAGTTGGAATATTCGCTTTGATGAGGTGATCAAAGCGTTTGGCTTTATACAGACTTATGGAGAAGCCTGTATTTACAAGAAAGTGAGTGGGAGCTCTGTAGCATTTCTCATATTATATGTGGATGACATATTGCTGATGGGAAATGATATAGAATTCTTGGAAAATGTAAAGGCCTACTTGAATAAAAGTTTTTCAATGAAGGACCTTGGAGAAGCTGCTTACATATTAGGCATCAAAATCTATAGAGATAGATCGAGACGCCTCATTGGTCTTTCACAAAGTACATACCTTGACAAAATATTGAAGAAGTTCAATATGGATCAGTCAAAGAAAGGATTCTTGCCTGTTTTGCAAGGTATGAGATTGAGTAAGACTCAGTCGCCGACCACGGCAGAAGATAGAGAAAAGATGAGTGTCATTCCCTATGCCTCGGCAATAGGTTCTATCATGTATGACATGCTGTGTACCAGACCTGATGTGAACCTTGCCATAAGTTTGGTAGGGAGGTACCAAAGTGATCCCGGTACGGAACACTGGACAGCGGTCAAGAACATCCTGAAGTACCTGAAAAGGACTAAGGATATGTTTCTCGTTTATGGAGGTGACGAAGAGCTCGTCGTAAAGGGTTACGTCGATGCTAGCTTCGACACAGATCTGGATGACTCTAAGTCACAAACCGGATACGTGTATATTTTGAACGGAGGGGCAGTCAGCTGGTGCAGTTGCAAGCAAAGCGTGGTGGCAGCATCTACATGTGAAGCGGAGTACATAGCTGCTTCTGAAGCAGCACAGGAAGGAGTCTGGATGAAGGAGTTCATCACCGACCTAGGAGTCATTCCAAGTGCGTCAAGCCCGATGACTCTCTTCTGTGACAACACTGGTGCTATTGCTATTACCAAGGAGCCCAGGTTTCACAAGAAGACCAAGCACATCAAGCGCCGTTTCAACTCCATCCGGAATTATGTTCAGGATGGAGACATAGATATTTGTAAAGTGCATACGGATCTGAATGTAGCAGACCCGTTGACTAAACCTCTTTCACGGGCAAAACATGATCAACACCAGAACTCTATGGGTGTTCGATTCATCACAATGTAACTAGATTATTGACTCTAGTGCAAGTGGGAGACTGTTGGAGATATGCCCTAGAGGCAATAATAAAAGCATTATTATTATATCTCCTTGTTCATGATAATTGTCTATTATTCATGCTTGAATTGTATTGTACGGAAACAGCGATACATGTGTGAATACACAGACCACAATGAGTCCCTGGTAGGCCTCTAGTAGCCAGCTTGTTGATCAACAGATGGTCACGGTTTCCTGACCATGGACATAGGATGTCAGTGATAACGGGATCACATCATTAGGAGAATGATGTGATGGACAAGACCCAAACTTGAGCATAACACGAGATCGTATAGTTCGTAATGCATAAGCTTTTTCGGTGTCAAGTATTTATTCCTTAGACCATGAGGTTGTACAACTCCCGGATACCGTAGGAGTGCTTTGGGTGTGCCAACCGTCACAACGTAACTGGGTGGCTATAAAGGTACGCATCGGGTATCTCCGAAAGTGTCTGTTGAGTTGGTACGAACCGAGACTGGGATGTTGTCACTCCGTATGACGGAGAGGTACCTCTGGGCCCACTCGGTAATACATCATCATAATGAGCTGAATGTGACTAAGTAGTTAGTCACGGGATGATGGATTACGGATCGAGTAAAGAGACTTGCCATAACGAGATTGAACAAAGTATCGGAAATACCGACGATCGAATCTCGGGCAAGTACCGTACCGATGGACAAAGGGAATAACATACGGGATTGAGTGAATCCTTGACACAGTGGTTCATCCGATGAAGATCATCGAGGAACACGTGGGAACCAACATGGGTATCCAGATCCCGCTATTGGTTATTGACCGGAGAGTGGTCTCGGTCATGTCTACGTGTCTCCCGAACCCGTAGGGTCTACACACTTAAGGTTCGGTAACGCTAGGGTCGTAGAGATAAATGCACGTGGAAACCCGAAAGTTGTTCGGAGTCCCGGATGAGATCCCGGACGTCACGAGGAGTTCCGGAATGGTCCGGAGGTAAAGATTGATATATGGGAAGTCCAGTTTCGGCCAACGGGTGATCTCCGGGGGTCACCGGGAGCGTCCCGGGACCACCGGAGGGGCCCCGGGGGTCCACCGGGTGGGGCCACCCATCCCGGTGGGGCCCCTAGGCCGCGAGGGGATGTGTCCAGCCCTCTGGGCTGGCGCACCACTAAGGGAGGCCCACCTCCCATGCGCCTAGGGTTCAAACCCTAAAGGGGAGGGGGGCTCCACTTGCCTTGGGGGGCAAGGAACCCCCCTTGGCCGCCGCCCCCTTGCAGATTGGATCTGCAAGGGGTCCAGGCGCCCCCCTGGCCCCTATATATATGTGGGGGGGTGGGGAGGGCAGCCGCACCTCAGCCCTGGCGCCTCTCCCCCTCCCGTCACACCCCATACTCCCAACGCAGGGCGCCCGGCGAAGCCCTGCTGCGATCTCCACTGCATCCGTCATCACGCCGTCGTGCTGCCGGATCTCTGACGACTTCTCCTCCCCCCTTGCTGGATCAAGAAGGAGGTGACGTTGCTGCACCGTACGTGTGTTGAACGCGGAGGTGCCGTCCGTTCGGCGCTAGATCATCGGTGACGAAGAACGTGAAGAGTACGACTACTTCATCCTTGCTTCGTTGAAAGCTTCCGCACGCAATCTTCATAACGGTATGTAGATGCACTCTTACTTGCTCGTTGCTAGATGCATCCATAGTTGGATCTTGGTGAAGACGTAGAAATTTTTTGAATTATGCTACGTTCCCCAACATTCTCCCCCTTTGGCATCGAGACGCCAAAAAGAGAGAGAAAACACCAACGTCAATATGTGATAACAACTCCAAAGATCACCCTCCTCACAGCCCCGCGTGGCAGTCCGCAGCTCCGTCACTGGCAGGGGCAGGCTGGTAGGTCTCTGAATCAGTCCACGAACAGTGCTGAGAGATCCACTCCTCATCATCTGTAATCTTGTCCTCGGATCCACTGGAAACATCAACTCCAAGCTGACGCATGATCTTCTTCTGACGACCGTGAGAGTTCTTTTCATACCCATGTGCCATATACAGCCCATCGGACTCCATGCAGAACAACTTCTTCATCATGCGCTTGAGCTTCTTAGCCCAAGAAGGTTCGGCACTAGGAGGCACATAATCATCATCATCTTATTCGGCCTCAGACGCATCATCTCCAGAAGGAATCTCAGACTCATGAACGGGAGTGCTCCAGTGCTCCTTCTGCCTCATACGCTTGACCTCATGAGAGACCAAGTCACCGGTCTCCATCCTGGAATTAGAATAGGTGCATTCCCATGCCTTCTCAATAAGCAACCTCGGGTAAGGGCCATGGATGGGGCACTTAAGCTCAGTAATGGCAGAGAGGAGCTCCGACCACATGAGATGAGAGACATCCAAGGACTCTCATGTGTTGGTCTTCTTCTCATGCTGGCAGAAGAGCAACATGTCCACTAAGTAGGAATGAACCATATACAAGTTCCCAATGCGAGGGAAAAGAGTGTTCCTGAAGATGCAATGAAGGATATCTAGAAAGGGAAACAACTCATAAGTCTTCTTCTGCATCTCGGGGTTTACCTTCACTATGTTGTACTACCAAAGTGCCTGCTTGTGAGTGGAAGTAGCTTTTTGATGAGGACGAAAGCCAGTCGGGTTGTCAACCCCCTGATCTTCAACACCCAAAAGTTCCATGAATGCCTTCCATTTGACTGCGAGAGTTTTGCCATTGCTCATCCAAGTCAGAGTCCTTTCTTCATCAGTGTCGACGTGGACCGTGGCATAAAAATGAGCCACCAAGTCCGCATCAAAGTCCTTGTTGAATGACATGAGCTCAAGGATGTTTAACTGACCACACATGTCTAGAGCCTCGCCAAAATAGGCCCTATCATTCTTCAAGTAACCAATGTTGATGGAGCGGACATCAATGTAGAGATTCTTCTTAACTTTGAGAACATCGAAGTACATAGACCACTAAAACATGTTCCAGAAGGGGCGGTTGACAAGAGCTGGATCTTGATCTTGAGCATAAGGGTTGCGGTAACGGGCCACACAGAACTACCTGGAGGACGTCTCTGTCACAGACTTGGTCTTTTGTCTTGGGCTTGCTGGTGCTACTTCTCGAGCTTGCGTTGTATTCCCTCGAAGAGGAAAGGGAGATGCGACACAGTAGGGTAAGTATTTCCCTCAGTTTTTGAGAACCAAGGTATAAATTCAGTAGGAGACCACGCGCGAGTCCCTCGCACCTGCATAAACAAATAAGATCTTCGCAGACAACGCGATAAGGGGTTGTCAATCCCTTTACGGTCACTTACGAAAGTGAGATTTGATAGAGATGATAGTTTATATTTTTGGTATTTTTGTTTATAAGAACAGATAGTAAAAGCGGAAAAAGTAAAGTAGGTGTAGATTGATATGTTGAGAATAGACCCGGGGGCCATAGTGTTCTTGTAACATCCCAAATTTTCAATTTGGAATGTTATACATAGATCATATTGCATTGCATATTTTCTGTGCATTCGTGTGTGGCGATCCTCGAAGATTCTAAGCAACTCAAGAACCTATGGAGAGAGTTGGGGATTATACCGTTTCCGTATTTGAGTTTTTTCGAATACCGGTACGGGGATCATGTTGGTTTTAACTATTTTCTCTCCCTAAAAATATTTCTTAATAAAAATATATGAGCGGAGATAGCATGACTTCTCCAAAATAAAAGAAATATTGGAGGAAAAATATTAAAATGAATTTTGGATTTTTATTCGGATTTATTTGCGATTCTATTTGCATATGAAAAATGCGTGTTTTTCAAAATTGCATTTAGGTCCGGAAAAATGTTCACTTTGTCCTATACTTTATTAGAGGACGGTGAAAATTTATTTCAGAATTTTTGGAGCCCGTTTAGTATTTTATTTTCATGTTTTTCGGCATCAAGTTTTTTTTAAATAAAAAAGTTTAGTTCGGACCGAACTGGGCCGAAGGCCCAGCCGGCCCGTAGCGCAGCCGCCTTCCACCCGTGGCCGAGCCGGACTCCCGCCGAAGTCCGAGCCGTCGCCGACTCCGCCTTGGCCCCTCGTCCAAGCAAGCCCCCCGGCCTTTATAAGCCGAGCCGCCGCCCAGTCTCGCCTCCACACCACCGCCGCCGCCGTGAGCCGCACGCAGCCTCCACCCGCGCCACCGCACGCCGCCGTCGCGCCCCGCCTTGCCGAGCCGTCGCCGCCGCCTTAGCTGCCGCCGACGACGCCGCCGCCCGCCGCCCGCTAACCCGCTCCGTTAACCCGCCGCCCGACCCGTTTAGGTAACGACCGTTTTTTTAGTTCGTTCGTTTTTTTAAAACCCTAGATCTATTTTTTTAAATAGATCGGTTCATTTTTTCGGTTTAGTTAGTTTGCGGACGTTCGTCCGTACGTTCGTTTTAACGAACGTTGTTCGCCCGTTAGTCGCAGACAACGAACGTTCGTTCGTTAGCCTGTTCGTCAGCTTTCTTTTTCAGGGCTTTTTCCACGATTATTTTCGATCGCGATTTCTGCCCTGATCTTGTTTTTAGTTTTTCTTTTCGCTCGAGAGTCGGAATCAGGCGATTCAAAAGCCCAGATCTTCGCCTCGACGCCCTCTTTGCGTTTAACCAACTCGAACAAGGTTTTGCTACTGTAAAATTTGACTTTAGATCAATCTAGTAAATGGATCTTGTTTCTTTCGCAGTTTGAGTTTTGTTGCTCCGTTTGATTTGATTCTTTTTGCAAACCGGAGGCCTTAAGTTGAACTTTCTGGTTAGATCTTCTTATTTGGAGTTCTGTTTGTGCATCTTTGCTTGATTGCTTATGTATGCTATTGTTTGCTTCCGATAGAATAGCCGGAGTGCGAAGCGTGCTACTACGAGTCACTAGGTTTTGCGAATCATCAGCAAGGCAAGTAACACTTTGATCATACCCCTTTATTACCCAATTTTTATGCATTAGATCAAACCCTCACAAATTGCATGAGTAGGATCTCTTAACTTGTGGGTCTGGGAAGTAGATTGAGGTAGAACCTATTACCTGCATTTATTTTATTTCAAACCCCTGGGAGTTACTTCCACGTTGTGCTTAGGTTGCCATGCTATAATCGTAGACGTGGTTTGGGTTTGAGTGAAATCCATGACAGATGTGAGTTGTTAATTAATGGTTCAACTTAAGGTGGCTACTTGAATACACATCTGGGTGGACTGGTTGCAGGGCACTTGGAGAATCAGTGTTGTCCTAGGAAATTCCGGAGGAACCGTGTGATTGTCCTATGGAATGCCACCCAGGCTCAAAGGGATCATAAAACTATTCATGCTAGAAACTTCCGTGTGCAGCCACAATGCCATTATGGGCTCTGGCATAGTACGAGTAAGTTGCGTGAGCTCTTTCAGTGGTGGACTAGCAGATGTAGGGGAAAGTAGGTGTACGGGTCCACCCGGGGTAAAGAGTAAATGCTTCTGAAAGACTGTGTCTCGGTCATTCGTTTCTCAAACACTGTGCAGTGCGAGAAATCTAACGGAGGAGATCGAGTCTTGTGGGGAAAAGTGCACAAACCTCTGCAGAGTGTACAAACTGATCATGATTAGCCGTGTCCCCGGTTATGGACAATCTTGAGTATCTAGTACTTGAATTATTAGTTGATCTCATCACTCTAAAATTAATTTGTTGGGTTAATGATGACTACTTTAATTGGGATTGAGTTGGAGGTACCTTCTCAATGATGTTTCAACTACCACGATAGTTCCTTTGTTGTAGGGAAAAATTGGCTTTACGCAAAAACTTTAACCTTAGAGTCTCCACCAGCCAAATATGCATGTAGTGTTAGCCTTTATTTCTGTTACTTGCACTACTGTGTTATCTTGCCAGCATATTCCATGTGCTGACCCGTTTCGGGCTGCAACATGTTACATTGCAGACTTTTCAGATGAGGAGTAAGACGTGCTAGGTCGTTTGTCATGCACTCAGCTATGCCGTTGGAGTTGATGGACTCACTTATCTTCCAAACCTTCTGCTGTTATTTTGTTAGATGGCCTTATGCCATAGACTTTTGTAATAAGTTCTCTTTTGAGACATTCATTGTAATAAGTGTGTGATTGCCACTCTGTTATAAATCCTTCAAGTACTGTGTGTGTTAGCATTACCGATCCAGGGATGACACATAACACAGAGACTTCGATCCATTCGGATCTCGGTCGCTACAAGATGGTATCAGAGCACACACTGAGTATAGGACACGACCACTAAGAAAAACCCTAGGTCACTCTTCTCTACTCAATTCCGACTCCTCTCCATTTTCTACTCTTTTAGGATGGTGGACCCAAGGAACAAGTTCACTCAACCAGATGAAGACACACCTTTTGGACAACACTTGAAGGAAGTCACTAGGTACCTGAACATCGGAATACCAAGCTTCACTGGGACCTACACCGCCACTTTACCAGAAGAGGAGCGATGGAGTATTCAAGTTCAAATTCCCGGGAGAACATTCGCACCATCCATTGAGCCCGTAAAGTTTTCCTTTGATGCACCAACCTGGAGCCTAGGCAAGAGTATGGCAGCCCACATTACCATGGGACGTATTGGATAAGTCTACAAGCAGGAGCTGAAGGACACTATCTACCAGATTTGTGGACGCCGGGATGAGCAATGGGACATGATCAGTACCCGGAAAGATAGGTCCATTGCAGCGTTCATCCAGGAGCTGAACCAGCACATTCGTCGACAGGAGCACCAGATGTGCGCAGGGATGATAGATTTGAAGAAGGCGCTAACCAGGAACTTGGAGCTAGAAGAGGAACTCAAGTCTACACGAGACGGATACGAGGAAGAGATGACAATACTCGTGGAGAAGAATGATGACTTGACAAGGAAGCTAGGAGTATTCATGGGAGATCCAGCACCGGGAGGAGAAGAGGAAGAAGAAGAACCCAAGGAGATTCGTTCTGAGGATTACATCATCATCGACGACACGGACTCAGACCCCAACGATAGTGACGAAGACTATGAAGATGAAGCTGGAGCAGACATCATGGAATCTTCCGCCAATCAAAATTTCTAGATGACCACCCTATGACTAGTAGTTTTTTTCCCATAGAGTAGAATTTAGAGCACTTTTGTAACGTTAGTTAGATCTTTGTAAGCCCTTGTTTGAAATTGATTGGTGCGATATGATTATGTTTGTCTCATGTGCATATGGGTAGTGATTTCCCCTTATACCTCATTTCTATTCTAATCTCTTCCCTCTACATCCATCAGATGCCTCCGAGACGTGAGCCTGGATTTCAGTTTCCCACTGAGCTCACTCAGTTGATCCAGCAGCAGAACACTTTGATGCAACTCCTTGTCCAGAACAACCAGAACAATCAGAACAACAACAACCCTCCTCCACCACCACCCGTGGACAACCTGACACGTTTCTTAAGGTTGCAACCACCGGTGTTTTCCAGCAGCATTGAACCAATAGTTGCTGATGACTGGCTGCGCAAGATTGGAAGGGATCTGACCACCGCCAATTGCACGGATGCTGAGAAGGTGCGATTTGCTGCACATCAGTTGGCTGGACCAGCAACAACATGGTGGGAGAATTACACAACCACTTTCCATGTAGCCAATGTCACTTGGGATCAGTTCCAGCAAGCTTTTCGCACTACCCATGTCTCAACTGGAGCCATGAGCATGAAGAAGCGAGAGTTTCGCAACTTGCGCCAAGGAAATCGTACTGTGGCTCAGTACGTATATGAGTTTAGTACCCTATCTCGTTATGCCCCGGATGATGTGGCCACCGATGCCGCAAAGCAGGAGAGGTTTACCGAAGGGCTAAATGATGAGATGAGCATACAGTTGATGGTGGCAACCTTCAACAACTACCAGGAGTTGGTAGACAAGGCTCTTATGATTAAAGGGAAGCAGCAGCAGATTGAAAGCCGCAAGAGGAAGTATGGACAAGGAAGGAATAATTCTGGAGCCCAGCTGAAGCCCCGATTCACACTGAATCCGGGAGGGTACACCCATAACCATGGAAACCACACCCATAATGGAGGAAGTTCTCACAACCACAATGGCTCGAAGAATGGGAATGGGAATGTAGCCAATAATAATCAGAACTGCTCTACTCCATCCACAACCGCCAAGAGGGATTTGAGCCACGTTACATGTTTCAAGTGCGGGAAGAATGGACACTATGCCACGGAGTGCCCTGAAGCTAAGAATGGGAACGACAATGGAAGCGCTGGGAAGAAGCCCAACCCGTTCAACAAAGGACAAGTGAACCACGTGACCGTGGAGGAGGTTGAAGAGCAACCAGATGCTGTTGTCGGTAAGTTTTTGGTTAAGTATTTTACCGTAGTAGTTCTTTTCGATACTGGTGCATCGCATTCATACATTTCAAGGGGATTCGTAAATAGACATAAGTTGCCCACCAGAGTCCTAATGACCCCCATGTTAGTAAGTTCACCCGGAGCGGAATATATGGCAAATCAAGGATGTTTTCAGATGCCATTGACCATTGGACGACATATTTGTTGGGGAACGTTGCATGGGAAACAAAAATTTTTCCTACGCTCACCAAGATCAATCTAGGAGATGCATCTACGAGGGGAGAGTTGGATCCACATACCCTTGTAGATCGCTAAGCGGAAGCGTTCAAGAACGCGGTTGATGGAGTCGTACTCGCCGCGATTCAGATCGCCGAAGATCCTAGCACCGAACGGACGGTGCCTCCGCGTTCTTCACACGTACAGCTCGGGGACGTCTCCTCCTTCTTGATCCAGCAAGGGGGAAGGAGAAGTTGACGGAGAAACCCAGCAGCACGACGGCGTGGTGGAGATGGTGGTGGAGGAATTCCAGCAGGGCTTCGCCAAGCACTGCGGACTGGACGAAGATATTCGTGGGAGAGGGAGGGCAGCGCCGAGGCACGAACGTGTGTGGCTGCCCTCCCTTTGCCTCTCTTTATATAGGGGGGAGAGAGGGGAGGGGGCGCCCTAGGGTTTCCCCCTAGGGGCGGCGGCCAAGGGGAGATGGGGGGGGCGGCGGCCAGGGCTGCGGCCAGGGCTAGGGTTCCCCCCCCCCCAGGCGCCTTGCCCCCCAAGACTAGGGGGTGCGGCAGCCCTAGGGGGGCCCAGCCCCCTTGGCGCAGGTGGAGAGGGCCCAAGGGGGGCGCACAGCCCCATGAGGGCTGTTGCGTCTCCCACTTGTGGCCCATAGGGCCCGCAACACTTGCCGTGACCCCCGAAACCTCTTTCGGTCATCCGACGACTCCCCGGTACTCCCCGGAACACTTCCGGACTCCGATCACTCTCATCCTATATATCAATCTTCGTCCCCGGACCATTCCGGAGACCCTCGTCACGTCCGGGATCTCATCCGGGACTCCGAACAACCTTCGGTAACCATGCACTGTTCTCACTAACAACCCTAGCGTCACCGAACCTTAAGTGTGTAGACCCTGCGGGTTCGGAAACTATGCAGACATGACCGAGACACTCCCAGGTCAATAACCAATAGCGGGATCTGGATACCCATATTGGTTCCCACACGTTCCTCGATGATCTCATCGGATGAACCACGATGTCAAGGATTCAGGCAATCCCGTATACAGTTCCCTTTGTCTCGTCGGTATGTTACTTGCCCGAGATTCGATCGTCGGTATCTCTATACCTAGTTCAATCTCGTTACCGGCAAGTCTCTTTACTCGTTCCGCAATACATAATCCCGTGACTATCTACTTAGTCACTTTGAGCTCATTGAGATGACGTATTACCGAGTGGGCCCGGAGATACCTCTCCGTCACACGGAGTGACAAATCCCAGTCTCGATCCATGTCAACTCAACAGACACCTTCGGAGATACCTGTAGAGTACCTTTATAGTCACCCAGTTACGTTGCGACGTTTGGCACACACAAAGCACTCCTACGGTGTCAGTGAGTTACATGATCTCATGGTCATAGGAACTTATACTTGACATGCAGAAAACTATAGCGATAACTGATACGATCAAAAGCTATGTTTAACGTTTGGGTCTCGTCCATCACATCATTCTCCTAATGATGTGATCCCGTTATCAAATGACAACTCATGTCTATGACCTGGAAACCGCGGTCATCTTTGATCAACGAGCTAGTCCTGAAGAGGCTTACTAGGGACACAAAGTTTGTCTATTTATCCACACATGTATATGAGTTTCCAATCAATACAATTTTAGCATGGATAATAAACGATTATCATGAACAAGGAAATATAATAATAACTCTTTTATTATTGCCTCTAGGGCATATTTCCAACAGTCTCCCACTTGCACTAGAGTCAATAATCTAGCATTACAAGGTAATGAATCTAACACCCATAGAGTCTTGGTGTTGATCATGCTTAGCCCGTGGAAGAGGCTTAGTCAACGGATCTGCAACATTCAAATCCGTGTGTACTTTGCAAATGCTTATGTCCTCCTCCTTGACTGAATCGCGGATGGAATTGAAGCGTCGCTTTATGTGTCTGGTCCTCTTGTGAAACCTTGGTTCCTTGGCTAGAGCAATGGCACCAGTGTTGTCACAAAACAGAGTCATTGGGTTCAATGCACTAGGCACAACTCCAAGATCTGTCATGAACTCCTTCATCCAGACACCTTCCTTTGCCGCCTCCGAGGCAGCTATGTACTTCGCATGTAGAATCGGCTACCACGCTTTGCTTGGAACTGCACCAGCTTACCGCTCCCCCGTTGAGAATATATACGTATCCGGTTTGAGACTTAGAGTCATCCGGATCAGTGTCAAAGCTTGCATCGACGTAACCCTTTACGACGAGCTCTTGATCACCTCCATAAACGAGAAACATCTCCTTAGTCCTTTTCAGGTACTTTAGGATATTCTTGACCGCTGTCCAGTGATCCATACCAGGATTACTTTGAAACCTTCCGGCCATACTTATGGCAAGGCTGACATCTGGTCTTGTGCACAGCATTGCATACATGATAGAGCCTATGGCTGAAGCATAGGGGATGACACTCATCTTTTCTCTATCTTCCGCAGTCACTGGGCATTGAGTCTTACTCAACTTTGTACCTTGCAATACCGGCAAGAACCCCTTCTTGGATTGATCCATTTTGAACTTCTTCAAAACTTTATCAAGGTATGTACTTTGTGAAAGTCCTATCAAGCGTCTCGATCTATCTCTATAGATCTTGATGCCCAATATGAAAGCAGCTTCACCGAGGTCCTTCATCGAAAAACTCTTGTTCAAATACCCCTTCATGCTATCCAAAAGTTCTATATTGTTTCCAATTAGCAATATGTCATCCACATATAATATTAGAAACGCTATACAGCTCCCACTCACTTTCTTGTAAATACAAGCTTCTCCGTAAACTTGTACAAACCCAAACGCTTTGATCACCTCATCAAAGCGAAGATTCCAACTCCGAGATGCTTGCACCAGCCCATAAATGGAACGCTGGAGTTTGCAAACTTTGTCAGCATTCTCTGGATCGACAAAACCTTCCGGTTGTATCATATACAACTCTTCCTTAAGAAAACCGTTAAGGAACGCTGTTTTGACATCCATCTGCCAAATTTCGTAATCGAAATATGCAGCTATTGCTAACATGATTCGGACGGATTTAAGCATCACTACGGGTGAGAAAGTCTCATCGTAGTCAACTCCTTGAACTTGTGAAAAACCCTTTGCCACAAGTCAAGCTTTATACACGGTGACATTGCCGTCAGCGTCCGTCTTCCTCTTAAAAATCCATTTATTCTGAATGGCCTTCCGCCCTTCAGGTAATACTTCCAAAGTCCATACTTTGTTTTCATACATGGATCCCATCTCGTATTTCATGGCCTCTAACCATTTGTCGGAATCCGGGCCCACCATCGCTTCTCCATAGCTCGTAGGTTCACTGTTGTCCAACAACATGACCTCCAAGACAGGGTTACCATACCACTCAGGTGCAGTGCGTACCCTTGTCGACCTACGAGGTTCGGTAGTAACTTGATCAGAAGCTTCTTGATCATCATCATTGGCTTCCTCTTCAACCGTTGCAGGCTCCACAAAAACATCTTTCTGTGCTGCGCTACTCTCTGGTTGAAGCAGAGGTTCAATAACCTCATCAAGTTCTACCTTCCTCCCACTCAATTCTTTCGAGAGAAACTCTTTCTCGAGAAAGGACCCGTTCTTAGCGACAAACACTTTGCCCTCGGATCTGAGATAGAATGTGTACCCAACCGTCTCTTTTGGGTATCCTATGAAGACACATTTGTCCGCTTTGGGTTCGAGCTTTTCTGGCTGAAGCCTTTTGACATAAGCATCGCAACCCCAAACTTTGAGAAAAGACAACTTAGGTTTCTTACCAAACCACAGTTCATACGGTGTTGTCTCAACGGACTTAGATGGAGCCCTATTTAAAGTGAATGCAGCTGTCTCTAACGCATATCCCCAAAATGATAGTGGCAAATCGGCAAGAGACATCATAGAACGCACCATATCTAATAGGGTTTGATTACGACGTTCGGACACACCATTACGCTGTGGTGTTCCAGGTGGCGTCAACTGTGAAACAATTCCACATTTTCTTAAGTGATTGCCAAACTCATAACTCAGATACTCTCCCCCTCGATCAGATCGTAGGAACTTGATCTTCTTGTTACGATGATTCTCAACTTCACTCTGAAATTGCTTGAACTTTTCAAACGTTTCAGACTTATGCTTCATCAAGTAAATATACCCATATCTACTTAAGTCGTCAGTGAAGGTGAGAAAATAACGATATCCACCGCGCGCCGTGACACTCATCGGGCCACACACATCAGTATGTATGATTTCCAATAAGTCACTTGCCCGTTCCATTGTTCCTGAAAACGGGGTCTTAGTCATCTTGCCCATGAGGCACGGCTCGCATGTGTCAAGTGATTCAAAATCAAGAGACTCCAAAAGTCCATCAGCATGGAGTTTCCTCATGCGTTTCATGCCGATATGACCCAGACGGCAGTGCCACAAGAAAGTGGTACTATTGTTATCAACTCTACATCTTTTGGCATCAATGTTATGAACATGTGTATCATCACTATCGAGATTTAATAAGAATAAACCCCCTACTTCGGATGCATGACCATAAAAGATATTACCCATATAAATAGAACAACCTTTATTCTCTGATTTAAATGAGTAACCGTCTCGCATTAAACAAGATCCAGATATAATGTTCATGCTCAACGCAGGCACTAAATAACAATTATTCAGGTTCATAACTAATCCCGATGGTAATCGAAGAGCGAGCGTGCCGATGGCGATCACATCAACCTTGGAACCATTCCCCACGCGCATCGTCACTTCGTCCTTCGCCAGCCTCCGTTTATTCCGTAGTTCCTGTTTAGAGTTGCAAATGTGAGCAACCGAACCGGTATCAAATACCCAGGCACTACAACGAGAGTTGGTAAGGTACACATCAATAACATGTATATCACATATACCTTGCTTGTTGTTGTTGTTGGCCCCCTTCTTGTCTGCCAGATACTTGGGGCAGTTTCGCTTCCAGTGGCCGTTCCCCTTGCAATAGAAACACTCAGTCTCTGGCTTGGGCCCAGCCTTGGGCTTCTTCACTGGATGAGCAACTGCCTTGCCACCCTTCTTAGAGTTACCCTTCTTGCCCTTGCCATTTTTCTTGAAACTGGTAGTTTTATTGACCATCAACACTTGATACTCCTTCTGGATGTCTGCCTCAGCGACTTTCAGCATTGAAAACAGCTCGGCGATGGATTTGTTCATCCCTTGCATGTTATACTGCTGCATGAAGCTCTTGTAGCTAGGTGGGAGTGACTGGAGAATTCTGTCAATGATAGCCTCCTCCGGGAACACAAGTCCCAGATCAGCTATGCGGGTATAGTACCCAGACATCTTCAGTAAGTGCTCACTGACAGACGAATTCTCCTCCATCTTGCAAGCAAAGAATTTATCGGTGGTCTCATACCTCTCGATCTTGGCATTCTTTTCAAAGATGAACTTCAACTCCTGGAACATCTCATATGCTCCATGACGTTCAAAACGCCTTTGAAGTCCTCCTTCCAAGCTATACAACATGGCACACTGCACTACTGAGTAGTCATCCGAACGCGTCTGCCAGGCGTTCATAACGTCCACAGAGGCCGGAGCGGGGGGTTCACCTAGCGGTGCACTTAGGACATCAACCTTTTGGGCAGCTGTGAGGATGATCCTCAGATTGCGGAGCCAGTCCACAAAGTTGCTCCCATCATCTTTCAGCTTAGTTTTCTCTAGGAACGCATTAAAATTCAGGGGAGCTACTGCGCGAGCCATCTACAACAAAAGATTTGCAAAGACATCTTAGACTATTGTTCATGATAAGTGAGTTTTTAACTAATCAAATTACTTATAACTCCCACTCAAATTGACATCCCTCTGGTCATCCGAGCATGACATGATCCAAATCCACCAACCCAAGTCCGATCATCACGTGAGATGAGGTGGTGTCAATGGTGAACATCTTCATGTCGATCATATCTACTATATGACTCATGCTCGACCTTTCGGTCTTCCGTGTTCCGAGGCCATGTCTGTACATGCTAGGCTCGTCAAGTCTAACCCGAGTGTTCTGCATGTGCAAAACTGGCTTGCACCCGTTGTATGCGAACGTAGAGTCTATCACACCCGATCATCACGTGGTGCTTCGAAACGACGAACCTTCGCAACGGCGCACACTCGGGGGGAACACAATTTTATCTTGAAATTTTAGTGAGGGATCATCTTATAATGCTACCGTCGTCCTAAGCAAAATAAGATGCATAAAAGGATTAACATCACATGCAAATCATAAGTGACATGATATGGCCATCAACTCGTGCTTTTGATCTCCATCTCCAAAGCACCGGCATGATCTCCATCGTCACCGGCGTAACACCATGATTCCCATCATCATGATCTCCATCATCGTGTCGCCATCGGGGTTGTCGCGCGCCCACCATGCTCTTACTACTATTGCTACCGTTTAGCGATAAAGTAAAGCATTACGTAGCGCTTAATGATTGACACGCAGGTCATACAAAAATTAAAGACAACCCTATGGCTCCTGCCGGTTGCCGTATACATCGACATGCAAGTCGATATTAACTATTACAACATGATCATCTCATACATCAAATATATCTCATCATGTCATTGGCCATATCATATCACATACATACCCTGCAAAAACAAGTTAGACGTCCTCTAATTTGTTGTTGCATGTTTTACGTGGCTGCTATGGGTATCTAGCAAGAACGCTTCTTACCTACGCAAAGCCACAACGGTGATATTTAAGTTGCTATTTAACCTTCTACAAGGACCGCCTTTGTCTATTCCGATTCAACTAAGATAGGAGAGACAGACACCCGCCAGCCATCTTATGCAACAAAAGTCGCATGTCTGTCGATGGAACCGGTCTCATGTACGTGGACATGTAAAGTTGGTCCGGGCCGCTTCATCCCATAATACCGCTGAATCAAGAAAGACCAAGGAGGGAAGCAATCTAAACATCAACGCCCACAAAACCCCTTTGTGTTCTACTCGTGAAAACATCTACGCAAGAACCTAGCTCATGATGCCACTGTTGGGGAACGTTGCATGGGAAACAAAAATTTTTCCTACGCTCACCAAGATCAATCTAGGGGATGCATCTACGAGGGGAGAGTTGGATCCACATACCCTTGTAGATCGCTAAGCGGAAGCGTTCAAGAACGCGGTTGATGGAGTCGTACTCGCCGCGATTCAGATCGCCGAAGATCCTAGCACCGAACGGACGGTGCCTCCGCGTTCTTCACACGTACAGCTCGGGGACGTCTCCTCCTTCTTGATCCAGCAAGGGGGAAGGAGAAGTTGACGGAGAAACCCAGCAGCACGACGGCGTGGTGGAGATGGTGGTGGAGGAATTCCAGCAGGGCTTCGCCAAGCACTGCAGACTAGACGAAGATATTCGTGGGAGAGGGAGGGCAGCGCCGAGGCACGAACGTGTGTGGCTGCCCTCCCTTTGCCTCTCTTTATATAGGGGGGAGAGAGGGGAGGGGGCGCCCTAGGGTTTCCCCCTAGGGGCGGCGGCCAAGGGGAGATGGGGGGGGCGGCGGCCAGGGCTGCGGCCAGGGCTAGGGTTCCCCCCCAGGCGCCTTGCCCCCCAAGACTAGGGGGTGCGGCAGCCCTAGGGGGGCCCAGCCCCCTTGGCGCAGGTGGAGAGGGCCCAAGGGGGGCGCACAGCCCCATGAGGGCTGTTGCGTCTCCCACTTGTGGCCCATAGGGCCCGCAACACTTGCCGGGACCCCCGAAACCTCTTTCGGTCATCCGACGACTCCCCGGTACTCCCCGGAACACTTCCGGACTCCGATCACTCTCATCCTATATATCAATCTTCGTCCCCGGACCATTCCGGAGACCCTCGTCACGTCCGGGATCTCATCCGGGACTCCGAACAACCTTCGGTAACCATGCACTGTTCTCACTAACAACCCTAGCGTCACCGAACCTTAAGTGTGTAGACCCTGCGGGTTCGGAAACTATGCAGACATGACTGAGACACTCCCAGGTCAATAACCAATAGCGGGATCTGGATACCCATATTGGTTCCCACACATTCCTCGATGATCTCATCGGATGAACCACGATGTCAAGGATTCAGGCAATCCCGTATACAGTTCCCTTTGTCTCGTCGGTATGTTACTTGCCCGAGATTCGATCGTCGGTATCTCTATACCTAGTTCAATCTCGTTACCGGCAAGTCTCTTTACTCGTTCCGCAATACATAATCCCGTGACTAACTACTTAGTCACTTTGAGCTCATTGAGATGACGTATTACCGAGTGGGCCCGGAGATACCTCTCCGTCACACGGAGTGACAAATCCCAGTCTCGATCCATGTCAACTCAACAGACACCTTCGGAGATACTTGTAGAGTACCTTTATAGTCACCCAGTTACGTTGCGACGTTTGGCACACACAAAGCACTCCTACGGTGTCAGTGAGTTACATGATCTCATGGTCATAGGAACTTATACTTGACATGCAGAAAACTATAGCGATAACTGATACGATCAAAAGCTATGTTTAACGTTTGGGTCTCGTCCATCACATCATTCTCCTAATGATGTGATCCCGTTATCAAATGACAACTCATGTCTATGACCTGGAAACCGCGGTCATCTTTGATCAACGAGCTAGTCCTGAAGAGGCTTACTAGGGACACAAAGTTTGTCTATTCATCCACACATGTATTTGAGTTTCCAATCAATACAATTATAGCATGGATAATAAACGATTATCATGAACAAGGAAATATAATAATAACTCTTTTATTATTGCCTCTAGGGCATATTTCCAACAATATTTTCCCCTCAGACCTGATAGTTTTGGAGTCACAAGGATTGGATGTGATACTAGGAATGGATTGGCTATCGATGTATGGAGGGAACATCGATTGTGCTAGTAAGTCTATTTTGCTTACCACCCCGGAGGGAAAAAGGATCAAGTAATATCTAGGCATTCACCTAGAAGGACACAAGTACATTCTCTTATGGGAGTTGTTCAGGAGGAAGTGCCCGTAGTAAAGGATTACCCGGATGTATTTCCAGAGGAGCTAGTGTTGGGGAACGTAGCAGAAATCAAAAAAAATTCTACGCTTCACCAAGATCAATCTATGGAGTCATCTAGCAACGAGGGAGAGGGGAGTGCATCTGCATACCCTTGTAGATCGTGAGCGGAAGCGTTCAAGAGAACGTTGATGATGGAGTCGTACTCCTCGTGATCCAAATCACCGATGATCCTAGCGCCGAATGGACGGCACCTCCGCGTTCAACACACGTACGGAGCAGCGACGTCTCCTCCTTCTTGATCCAGCAAGGGGGGAGGAGAGGTTGATGGAGATCCAGCAGCATGACGGCGTGGTGGTGGATGCAGCGGTGTTCCAACAGGGCTTCGCCAAGCAGCACTAGAGGAGGAAGGGGTGTCACGGGAGGGAGAGGGAGGCGCCAGGGCATGGGGTGCGGCTGCCCTCCCTCCCCCCACTATATATAGGGGGCCTAGGGGGTGCGCCGGCCTAGGGGGGGGACTTGCCCCCCAAGTCATGTGGGGCGCCCCCACCCCTAGGGCCCTAGGCGCAGGGGGAAGGCCCAAGGGGGGCGCACTAGCCCACTATGGGCTGGTTCCCTTCCCCTTTCAGCCCATGGGGCCCTGCAGGATAGGTGGCCCCACCCGGTGGACCCCCGGGACCCTTTCGATGGTCCCGGTACAATACCGGTGACCCCCGAAACTCCCCCGATGGCCGAAACTGGACTTCCTATATATAAATCTTTACCTCCGAACCATTCCGGAACTCCTCGTGACGTCCGGGATCTCATCCGGGACTCTGAACAACATTCGGGTTACCACATGCATATATCTCTACAACCCTAGCGTCACCGAACCTTAAGTGTGTAGACCCTACGGGTTCGGGAGACACGTAGACATGACCGAGAGGACTCTCCGGTCAATAACCAACAGCGGGACCTGGATACCCATCTTAGTTCCCACATGTTCCTCGATGATCTCATCGGATGAACCACGATGTCAAGGATTCAATCAATCCCGTATACAATTCCCTTTGTCTATCGGTATAGTACTTGCCCGAGATTCGATCGTCGGTATACCGATACCTTGTTCAATCTCGTCATGGCAAGTCTCTTTACTCGTTCTGTAATACATCATCCCGTGACCAACACCTTAGTCACATTGAGCTCATTATGATGATCTCTTACCGAGTGGGCCCAGAGATACCTCTCCGTCATACGGAGTGACAAATCCCAGTCTCGGTTCGTGCCAACCCAACAGATACTTTCGGAGATACCCGTTGTGTACCTTTATAGCCACCCAGTTACGTTGTGACGTTTGGCACACCCAAAGTATTCCTACGGTATCCGGGAGTTGCACAACCTCATGGTCTAAGGAAAAGATACTTGACATTGGAAAAGCTTTAGCATTACGAACTACACTATCTTGTGCTAGGCTTAGGATTGGGTCTTGTCCATCACATCATTCTCCTAATGATGTGATCTCGTTATCAATGACATCCAATGTCCATGCTCAGGAAATCGTAACCATCTGTTGATCAACGAGCTAGTAACTAGAGGTTTACCAGGGACACGTTGTGGTCTATGTATTCACACATGTATCACTGTTTTCGGATAATACAATTCAAGCATGAATAACAGACAATTATCACGAACAAGGAAATATAATAATAACCATTTTATTATTGCCTCTAGGGCATATTTCCAACAGTCTCCCACTTGCACTAGAGTCAATAATCTAGTTACATTGTGATGAATCGAACACCCATAGAGTTCTGGTGTTGATCATGTTTTGCTCGTGGAAGAGGTTTAGTCAACGGATCTGCGACATTCAGATCCGTATGCACTTTACAAATATCTATGTCTCCATCTTGAATATAATTCCGGATGAAGTTGAAACGGCGCTTGATGTGCTTGGTCTTCTTGTGAAACCTGGGCTCCTTGGCAATGACAATAGCTCCAGTGTTGTCACAGAAGAGAGTCATCGGGCCTGACGCGCTTGGAATGACTCCTAGGTCGGTGATGAACTCCTTCATCCAGACTCCTTCCTGCGCTGCTTCGCAAGCAGCTATGTACTCCGCTTCACATGTAGAATGCGCCATGACGCTTTGCTTGCAACTGCACCAGCTGACTGCCCCACCATTCAAAATATACACGTATCCGGTTTGTGACTTGGAGTCATCCAGATCTGTGTCGAAGCTAGCATCGACGTAACCCTTTACGACGAGCTCTTCGTCACCTCCATAAACGAGAAACATATCCTTAGTCCTTTTCAGGTACTTCAGGATATTCTTGACCGCTGTCCATTGTTCCATACCGGGATCACTTTGGTACCTCCCCACCAAACTTATGGCAAGGTTCACATCAGGTCTCGTACACAGCATGGCATACATAATAGAACCTATGGCTAAGGCATAGGGGATGACACTCATCTTTTCTCTATCTTCTGTCGTGGTCGGGGATTGAGCCATGCTCAACCTCATACCTTGCAATATAGGCAAGATCCCTTTCTTGGACTGATCCATATTGAACTTCTTCAATATCTTATCAAGATATGTGCTTTGTGAAAGACCAATGAGGCGTCTCGATCTATCTCTATAGATTTTGATGCCTAATATGTAAGCAGCTTCTCCAAGGTCCTTCATTGAAAAACTCTGATTCAAGTAGGCCTTTATGCTTTCCAAGAATTCTATATCATTTCCCATCAGCAATATATCATCCACATATAATATGAGAAATGCTACAGAGCTCCCACTCACTTTCTTGTAAATACAGGCTTCTCCCCAAGTCTGTATAAACCCAAACGCTTTGATCACATCATTAAAGCGAATATTCCAACTCCGAGATGCTTGCACCAGCCCATAGATTGAGCGTTGGAGCTTGCATACTTTGTTAGCATTCTCAGGATCGACAAAACCTTCCGGCTGCATCATATACAGTTCTTCCTTGAGGAAGCCATTAAGGAATGCCGTTTTGATGTCCATTTGCCATATCTCATAATCATAGTATGCGGCAATTGCTAACATGATTCGGACAGACTTTAGCATCGCTACAGGAGAGAAAGTCTCATCGTAGTCAATCCCTTGAACTTGTCGATAACCTTTAGCGACAAGCCGAGCCTTATAGATGGTCACATTACCATCCGCGTTAGTCTTCTTCTTAAAGATCCATTTGTTTTCTATGGCGTGCCGATCATCGGGCAAGTCCACCAAAGTCCATACTTTGTTTTCATACATGGATCCTATCTCGAATTTCATGGCTTCAAGCCATTTGTTGGAATCCGGGCCCGCCATCGCTTCTTCATAGTTCGAAGGTTCACCGTTATCTAACAACATGATTTCCATGACAGGGTTACCGTACCACACTGGTGCGGAACGTGTCCTTGTGGACCTTCGTAGTTCAGTAGTAACTTGATCTGAAGCTTCATGATCATCATCATTAGCTTCCTCCCTAGTCGGTGTAGGCACCTCAGGAACATCTTCCTGCGCTGCGCTACTTTCCGGTTCGGAAGGGGTGACTGTCACCTCATCAAGTTCCACTTTCCTCCCAATCACTTCTTTCGAGAGAAACTCTTTCTCCAGAAAGGATCCATTCTTGGCAACGAAGACCTTGCATTCGGATCTGAGGTAGAAGGTATACCCAGTAGTTTCCTTAGGGTATCCTATGAAGACGCATTTTTCCGATTTGGGTTCGAGCTTTTTAGGTTGAAGTTTCTTGACATAAGCATCGCAACCCCAAACTTTCAGAAATGATAGCTTAGGTTTCTTGCCAAACCAAAGTTCATACGATGTCGTCTCAACGGATTCAGACGGAGCCCTATTTAAAGTGAATGCGACAGTCTCTAAAGCATAACCCCAAAAAGATAGCGGTAAGTCGGTGAGAGACATCATAGATCGCACCATGTCTAACAGAGTACGATTACGACGTTCGAACACACCATTACGCTGAGGTGTTCTAGGCGGTGTCAATTGTGAAACAATTCCATAGTTCCTTAGGTGTGCGCCAAATTCGTGACTTAAATATTCTCCTCCACGATCCGATCGTAAGAACTTTATTTTTCTGTCACATTGATTCTCAACCTCATTCTGAAATTCCTTGAACTTTTCAAAGGTCTCAGACTTGTGTTTCATCAAGTAGACATAGCCATATCTACTTAAGTCATCTATGAGGGTGAGAACATAACGATAGCCTCCGCGAGCTTCAACACTCATTGGACCGCACACATCGGTATGTATGATTTCTAATAAGTTGGTCGCTCGCTCCATTGTTCCGGAGAACGGAATCTTGGTCATCTTGCCCAAGAGGCATGGTTCGCACGTGTCAAATGATTCATAATCAAGAGACTCTAGAAGTCCATCTGCATGGAGCTTCTTCATACGTTTGACACCAATATGACCAAGGCGGCAATGCCACAAGTATGTGGGACTATCATTATCAACTTTACATCTTTTGGCATTCACACTATGAATATGTGTAACATCACGTTCGAGATTCATTAAGAATAAACCATTGACCAGCGGGGCATGACCATAAAACATTTCTCTCATACAAATAGAACAACCATTATTCTCGGATTTAAATGAGTAGCCAGCTCGCATTAAACGAGAACCAGATACAATGTTCATGCTCAAAGCTGGTACTAAATACCAATTATTAAGGTTTAAAGCTAATCCGAGGGAAGATGTAGAGGTAGTGTGCCGACGGCGATCACATCGACCTTGGAACCATTCCCGACGCGCATCGTCACCTCGTCCTTCGCTAGTCTCCGCTTATTCCGCAGCTCCTGCTTTGAGTTACAAATGTGAGCAACTGCACCGGTATCAAATACCCAAGAGCTACTACGAGCGCTGGTAAGGTACACATCAATAACATGTATATCACATATACCTTTGACATTGCCGGCCTTCTTATCTGCTAAGTATTTGGGGCAGTACCGCTTCCAGTGACCCGTTCCCTTGCAATAAAAGCACTCAGTCTCAGGCTTGGGTCCATTCTTTGGCTTCTTCCCGGCAACTGGCTTACCGGGCGCGGCAACTCCTTTGCCGTCCTTCTTGAAGTTCTTCTTCCCCTTGCCTTTCTTGAACTTAGTGGTTTTATTCACCATCAACACTTGATGTTCTTTCTTGATCTCCACCTTCGTTGACTTCAGCATTGAATACACCTCGGGAATGGACTTCTCCATCCCTTGCATATTGAAGTTCATCACAAAGCTCTTGTAGCTAGGTGGGAGCGACTGAAGGATTCTGTCAACGACCGCTTCGTCTGGGAGATTAATTCCCAACTGAGACAAGCGATTGTGCAACCCAGACAATTTGAGTATGTGCTCGCTGACAGAACTATTCTCCTCCATCTTACAACTGTAGAATGTGTCGGAGACGTCATATCTCTCGACTCGGGCATGAGCTTGGAAAACCATTTTCAGCTCTTGGAACATTTCATATGCCCCGTGGTGCTCAAAACGCTTTTGGAGCCCCGATTCTAAGCTGTAAAGCATGCCGCACTGAACCAGGGAGTAATCATCACAACGCGACTGCCAAGCGTTCATAACGTCTTGGTTCGCTGGGGCGGGAGCGTCACCTAGCGGTGCTTCAAGGACATATGTTTTCTTGGCAGCTATGAGGATGATCCTCGGGTTACGGACCCAATCTGTATAGTTGCTACCATCGTCTTTCAGCTTGGATTTCTCTAGGAACGCGTTGAAGTTGAGGGTAACATGAGCGTGGGCCATTGGATCTACAAGACATATTGTAAAGATTTTAGACTAAGTTCATGACAATTAAGTTCATCTAAACAATTCAATGAACTCCCACTCAGATAGACATCTCTCTAGTCATCTAAGTGATACATGATCCGAATCGACTAGGCCGTGTCCGATCATCATGTGAGACGGACTAGTCATCAACGATGAGCATCTTCATGTTGATCGTATCTTCTATACGACTCATGTTCGACCTTTCGGTCTTCCGTGTTCCGAGGCCATGTCTGTACATGCTAGGCTCATCAAATGAACCCTAAGTGTATTGCGTGTGTAAATCTGGCTTACACCCGTTGTATGTGAACGTTAGAGCCTATCACGCCCGATCATCACGTGGTGCTTCGGAACAACGAACATTAGCAACGGTGCACAGTTAGGGGGAACACAATTCTTGAAATTTAGTGAGAGATCATCTTATTTACTACCGTCGTTCTAAGCAAATAAGATGTAAAAACATGATAAACATCACATGCAATCAAATAGTGACATGATATGGCCAATATCATTTTGCTCCTTTGATCTTCATCTTCGGGGCTCCATGACCATCATCGTCACCGGCATGACACCATGATCTCCATCATCGTGTCTTCATGAAGTCGTCTCACCAAACATTATTTCTACTACTATGGCTAACGTTTAGCAATAAAGTAAAGTAATTACATGGCGTTATTCAGTGACACGCATGCCATACAATAAATAAGAAAACTCCTATGGCTCCTGCCGGTTGTCATACTCATCGACATGCAAGTCGTGATTCCTATTACATGAACATGATCAATCTCATACATCACATATATCATTCATCACATTCTTTTGGCCATATCACATCACACGGCACATGCTGCAAGAACAAGTTAGACGTCCTCTAATTGTTGTTGCAAGTTTTTACGTGGCTGCTATAGGTTTCTAGCAAGAACATTTGTTACCTACGCCAAAGCCACAACGTGATATGCCAATTTCTATTTACCCTTCATAAGGACCCTTTTCATCGAATCCGATCCGACTAAAGTGGGAGAGACTGTCACCCGCTAGCCACCTTATGCAACTAGTGCATGTCAGTCGGTGGAACCTGTCTCACGTAAGCGTACGTGTAAGGTCGGTCCGGGCCGCTTCATCCCACGATGCCGCCGAATCAAGATAAGACTAGTAGCAGCAAGAGAATTGAACAAATCTACGCCCACAACTGCTTTGTGTTCTACTCGTGCAAGATAGTACGCATAGACCTAGCTCTGATAACACTGTTGGTGAACGTAACAGAAATCAAAAAATTTCTACGATTCACCAAGATCAGTCTATGGAGTCATCTAGCAACGAGGTAGAGGGGAGTGCATCTACATACCCTTGTAGATCGCGAGCGGAAGCGTTCAAGAGAACATGGATGATGGAGTCGTACTCGTCGTGATCCAAATCACCGATGATCCTAGCGCCGAACGGACGACACCTCCGCGTTCAACAAACATACGGAGCAGCGACGTCTCCTCCTTCTTGATCCAGCAAGAGGGGAGGAGAGGTTGATGGAGATCCAGTAGCACGACGGCGTGGTGCTGGATGCAGGGGTGTTCCAGCAGGGCTTCACCAAGCAGCACTGGAGGAGGAAGGGGTGTCACGGGAAGGAGAGGGAGGCGCCAGGGCATGGGGTGCGACTGCCCTCCCTCCCCCCACTATATATAGGGGGCCTAGGGGGGTGCGCCGGCCCTAAAGATCCCATCTCCAGGGGGGCGACGGCCTAGGGGGGGACTTGCCCCCCAAGTCATGTGGGCGCCCCCACCCCTAGGGTTTCCAACCCTAGGCGCAGGGGAAAGGCCCAAGGGGGGCGCACCAGCCCACTATGGGCTGGTTCCCTTCCCCTTTCAGCCCATGGGGCCCTCCTGGATAGGTGGCCCCACCCGATGGACCCCCGGGACCCTTCCGATGGTCCCGGTACAATACCGGTGACGCCCGAAACTGTTCCGATGGCCGAAACTGGACTTCCTATATATAAATCTTTACCTCCGGACTATTCCGGAACTCCTCGTGATGTCCGGGATCTCATCCGGGACTCCGAATAACATTCGGGTTACCACATGCATATATCTCTACAACCCTAGCGTCACCGAACCTTAAGTGTGTAGACCCTACGGGTTCGGGAGACACGTAGACATGACCGAGATGACTCTCCGGTTAATAACCAACAGCGGGACCTGGATACCCATGTTGGTTCCCACACGTTCCTCGATGATCTCATCGGATGAACCACGATGTCAAGGATTCAATCAATCCAGTATACAATTCCCTTTGTCTATCGGTATAGTACTTGCCCGAGATTTGATCGTCGGTATACCGATACCTTGTTCAATCTCGTCATGGCAAGTCTCTTTACTCGTTCCGTAATACATCATCCCATGACCAACACCTTAGTCACATTGACCTCATTATGATGATGTCTTACCGAGTGGGCCCAGAGATACCTCTCCGTCATATGGAGTGACAAATCCCAGTCTCGGTTCGTGCCAACCCAACAGCTACTTTCAGAGATACCCGTTGTGTACCTTTATAGCCACCCAGTTACGTTGTGACGTTTTGCACACCCAAAGTATTCCTACGGTATCCGTGAGTTGCACAACCTCATGGTCTAAGGAAAAGATACTTGACATTGGAAAAGCTTTAGCATTACGAACTACACGATCTTGTGCTAGGCTTAGGATTGGGTCTTGTCCATCACATCATTCTCCTAATGATGTGATCTCATTATCAATGACATCCAATGTCCATGGTCAAGAAATCGTAACCATCTGTTGATCAACGAGCTAGTAACTAGAGGTTTAACAGGGACACGTTGTGGTCTATGTATTCACACATGTATCACTGTTTCCGGATAATAGAATTCAAGCATGAATAACAGGCAATTATCATGAACAAGGAAATATAATAATAACCATTTTATTATTGCCTCTAGGGCATATTTCCAACAGCTACCAGGCATGCCGGCGGATAGGGATATTAAGTTTTTGATTGAGCTATTGCCTGGCACCGGACCCATATAGAAGAGACCGTACCGGATGCCAGCAAATGATCTGGAGGAGATCAAGAAGCATATTAAGGAGTTATTGGAGAAAGGATTTATTCGCCGGAGTTCATCACCTTGGGGAGACCCAGTGCTTTTGGTCGAGAAGAAGGATGGATCTTTAAGGATGGTTGTTGATTATTGGGCACTGAACGAAGTGACGATTAAGAATAAGTACCCGCTGCCAATGATCAATGATTTGTTCGACCAACTTCAAGGAGTGAAAGTATTCTCCAAGATCGTTCTACGATCGGGATACCACCAGTTGAAGATCCGAGAGAAGGATATACCTAAGACAACCTTCACCACAAGGTATGGGCTATACGAGTATACGGTTATGTCATTTGGATTGACTAACGCCCCTGCCTATTTCATGAGTATGATGAACAAGGTGTTCATGGAGTTCTTGGATAAGTTCATCGTGGTATTCATTGATGATATTTTGGTTTACTCGAAGAACGAAGAGGAACACGCGGAGCATTTGCGTTTGGTTTTGGAGAAGCTCAGAGAACATCAGTTGTACGCCAAGTTTAGCAAATGTGAGTTTTGGTTGAAGGAAGTTGGATTCTTAGGGCATGTTATATCAGGAGAAGGTATAGTGATACGTCCAAAACGTATCTATAATTTCTGCTTGCTCCATGCCACTTTTGGGTGATATTGCTATGATATTCATACACTTCCATACACTTTTGATCATATTTGGACTAACTTACTAATCCAGTGCACCCCAGTGCCAGTTTCTGTTTTCGGCTGTTTTTGTATTTCAGGTTTTCACGTTTCGAGAACTGCCCAGAAAAATCCAGAAAAATTATATAAAAAATCAGCGAACCGGAAACAACACTGCGTCCGAAGGGCAGCCTGGGGGGGGGGCCACAGGGGCTCCAGGCGCCCTGTGGGCGCGCCCCCCCTGGGCCGCGCCGGGGGGGCGCCTCGGCCCCCCGAGGCTCCCCCGGTGCCCTACTTTGGCATATATTTAAAGGGTTCCCCGTAACCCTCAGAACAGGACTTCTTTTCGCGATCCCATCTCTGTTCCGCCGCCGCCGCCGCTTCCAAGATCGGGAGCACCAGGAGAACTCTTCCCGGCACCCTGCCGGAGGGGAGGATCACCACCTGGAGCTTCTCCACCACCATGGACGCCTCCCGGATGACTCGTGAGTAGTCTCCCTTGGACCATGAGTCCATGACCAGTAGCTATGTGATGTTCTCCTCCCGTTCTTGTGCTTCACTAATTAGTCCTCGTGAGCTGCCCTACATGATCGAGGCACCTATGTAATCCTTATGCTGTTGCTATGTTGAGTTTGCTGGGATCCGATGGATTATGAGATTATGTTCAGATTGATCTTGAGTAATATATTTGATTCACCTCTTTTATATTTTAGTTCATAAGTAATTCTTGCATGTTCTCCGTTGTTATTTATTGCTTTGGCCGAGTAATAGGTAGTGACTCCAAGAGGGAACGTTATGCTCGATTGTGGGTTCATGCCCCTCGATGACTGGCTTGAGTGACAGAAACATGAGTCTAGGGGATGTGCTGTTGCCACAAGGGGGAAAACAACGGTGCTTGTGCCCGCGGGTGCAAGGATTGTTTACTTTACGCAAAGTTCTTTTAATGCAGTTGTCTGTTGCATTGAGTTTACACTATGGGTGGGACTCGCAACTTAATACCAGCGAGATGTTCTGGATAGATATCTCAAGGTGGATGATTAGTAGTAGATATTGATGGATTTCGGTCTACTTACTTTGGCGTACCGCCCATGCTTTGAACCTCAACCTTTCTTGCAATGTAGTCAGCATTGGTTTGCGTTCGTGGTCCTGTCAATTGCCCAACTGTAATTTGTTTACCTCACATAGCTGTTTTATCGTCTTTTGGGAGAGAGACATCACTAGTGAACATCATGAGACTCCGGTCCATATTATCATCATTGATCACATACACTATTTACTTACTATTGCAAAAACTATCTATCACTACTATCATTGCTTTTAACCCTTTGTGAACTACAAGGCCGGAGAGATTGACAACCTCTCTGTACTCGTTGGGAGCAAAGTTATTTGTATCTGTGTGCAGGTCCACGTTGATTGCTAATTGCGCCGTTAGCAGTTGACACCTACCTGTTGAACCTAGGAGTCTCTAGGGATTCGATCCTTGGCATCTTTGCTAGGGGAAAACACTTCTACTTACTGCATCTTACACCTTCCACTTGGGGTAACCAACGAGGGGTTCGAGGCCCATCAAGGAGTATTTTCTGGCGCCGTTGCCGGGGACTCCACTCTTCAGGATAGGGGAGTTGCATGCTATCTTTTACCTTTGCTTTTTAGTCTTGTTAGTTTACCTTGCATATTTGCTTTAGTTCCTTTTATCGAAAATCACAAAAATAGTTATCTTGCTTGCTTGCTATTATGGGTTCTACCAAAAACACTAAATGGGAGGAGTACAGCCCTACTTCCATTGCCCCACTTATCTCTGACGGGATTTACAAAAAAATAAACCTTGTGATTACACTAGTTATGACGGAGAGTTATGCCCATGGCATGGTCTTCCAGGAAAAAAGTATGAGCCTCAGTTTAAAATTGCTCCTGAGCTTCCCCAAACTTGGGAAGAGGTTCAAACTCTTATAATAGAGAGCGAATTAAACAAAGAGGATGACACTACAATTCTGCCCACTAATGATAAAATTGATTTTGATAATTGTAGTATTTCAGAAGTTGTCGCCTTTCTACAAGGAATGGCTAAGGATCCCAACACTAGCACGCTTAATCTTGCCTTCACAGAGCATATCACTAATGCTCTCATCAAAGCTAGGGAGGAGAAACTTAGAGTAGAAGCCTCCATACCTAGAAAGCTAGGAGATGGTTGGGATGCTATGATTAAAATTAAGATAAACAATTTCTCATGCTTTGCTTTATGTGATATTGTAGCTAATGCTTCTATTATGCCCAAAAGAATATATGATATGCTTAAATTGAAACCTTATGATTCTTGTTTTTTTGGTGTTCGTCTCGTTGATTCTTCCATAAAGAAACCTTTGGGGAGGATCGATGATGTTCTTATTGTTGTCAATGATAATTATGTGCCCGTTGATTTCACTATTATGGATATCGAATGTCCTTCATGTCCAATTATTTTGGGACGTCCCTTTTTGCGCACCGTTGGTGCTGTCATTGACATGAAAGAGGGTAATATAAAATTTCAGTTTGCTCTCAAGAAAGGGATGGAACACTTCCCTCGTAAGAAGGTCAAGTTACCTTTTGAGTCCGTTGTACGGGCTAGCTATTCTTTTACCCTTGATAAAACTTGATCTATGCATTATGCCTAGCTTAAAGGCATAAAAGAAAGCGCTTTTGGGAGGCAGCACACATGAATATTTTTTTTGCTTTTGTTGCTTCTTGATGTTGTTTACTGCTGTAGCATCATCATTGTATCTTTACTTTTCATATTTGTGCCAAGTATAGCCTCTGATTGCTAGAAAGTTCAAAAGTTGTGAGGTGCTGTCCAGGAAACAGATTCTGTTCTTGGATAGAAAAATTCGTATAAAATCACCAGATCATCTTTTTGGTCTGAATTTTTTCGACAGCGTTCTCTATATAATTGTCTTTCGTGCGTCAGTTCTGAGTTTTTTGATTTGAGTTGCAGAAGTATCCCGAACAGGTCAATTACTGCCTGCTGTTCTGTTTTTCACAGATTCTGTCCTGTTTTGCCTTACCTTCACTTTGCAAATTGAGAACTTGCTTTTTCTTTGCAAAAACCTTTTGGCAATCTTGAGAAACAGTAGAACTTCAAGAATATCTTTATTTCCAGCAAGGTATAATTATTTTATTAAGGGTACTAACCTCGCTAATCAGATTATGATGAGTTGTGTATGAAGGGAGTTTTCAAGTGTGCGAGGGAAGATGATAAAAAGATTCAGGAGTGTCAAGCGCTCAAGCTTGGGGATGCCCCCGTGCACCCCCAAGAAATATTCAAGGAGACTCAAGCGTCTAAGCTTGGGGATGCCCCCGTGCATCCCCTTCTCCATCAACACTATCAGTTCGTCTTTCGTTTCGCTATATTTTTATCACTTCATGTGTTATGTGCTATGCTTGGAGCGTCTTGCTTTTAGTTTTCTTTTTAGTTTTTCATAACGAGTCGGAACCCAGCATTCCTTTATGTGGGAGAGAAACACGCTCCACCTCTACCTAGAACATTACATAGAATTTTCATGTCTATCTATGATGTGTGTGTTCTTTGTCTTTTAATAGCTACTATCATACTCTGCTCTTAGTATTCATGCTTATCTTTCCAAGAGCTTTTATTTAATTGGTTGCTTGAACTCTCTTTAATTACCATGCTCACCTTATTAAGAGAGTTTGCTTCCGTTGCATGGGTTAATGTGTCTATGATAAAGATGCTACTTGCATGATGGTGCTTAGTAGTTCAGGTTTTCTTTTGGTTAATCTCAAATAGCTGGGGGGTTCCCAATGTGTTATTGGAGTACCAACATGATTTGTTTGCCTATGATATGGTATGGTTTAGTAATATCTTCCTTCGAGAATTTATTTTGATTGACTTGGCGTATGCTCACGCATATTCAAGACTGTAAAGAAAGTCTGTCAAGCCTTGATGATCTTTTGTTTCTAAGTAGCGATATAACTACCATGCCTGATTCAATATTGCTTTGTCGCTCTGCATGATTATGACCGTCATTGCTCTCTTAGTTGGTCGCTCCCAGTCTTTTGCTAACCTCCACCTGTACTAAGCATACTAACCATGCAATACATAGCTCATGGGAAAGTAGCCTAAAAACTATTGTGGTAAAGAGTATGTTGCTTATGTATCTTATTTCTTATAAGTTGCTTGCTGAGCGGTAACCATGTTTCTGGGGACGCCATCAACTGTCACACTTTTGTTGAATATCATGTGAGTTGCTATGCATGTTCGTCTTGTCTGAAGTAAGGGTGATTTACCGTGGGTTGAATTAATATGCATATTGTTAGAGAAGAACATTGGGCCGCCAACCAAAGCCATGCATCATGGTGGAAGTTTTAGCTTGGACCTTAATCCTCAATCTCTTATGAGAATATGCTTATGCATTAAAGAGGAGTCCATCATCTATTTTCTATGTTGTCCCGGTATGGATGTCCTCAAGTTGAGATCTATCAAAAACGAGAAATCAAATGCGATCTATCTCCTTGGACCTTTGTACAGGTGGCATAGAGGTACCCCTTTGTGACACTTGGTTAAAACATATGCAATGCAATGATAACCCATGGGGATCCGAGCTAATTAGGACAAGGAGCGAGCACTATTGGTATTCGATGCATGAGGCTTGCAACTTATAGGATGTTTTATACATGACACATATGAAGTACTACTATCGTTGACACAATTGCTTCCATGTTTCAAAATAAAAAGCTCTAGCACTTGAAGCACCAACTACTGAGAGCATGATTGTCATTCTGAGTGTAATGTGCATTGTCCCAAAGTAGCATTGTCTTTTGCATGATTGTGATATCGTTTATTCTGAAATGATTGTATCTAGTCATCACTTAAACCTTGAAGGTGCCCTTGCATTTATGTTTTGCATCACTAAAGGGGGCAAGCTAGATATCACTTGATCATATTTGCACATCATGTTCATTGCAAATCTTTTTGATGTTTCAGTTTCATGTTGTAAAACTTTCAGTCATTTGTGATTTTCTCTTGAGACAACTTAATTACTTTAGAATCATTGTCTCAGTAAGCTTTTGTCATATGACTATGAGAAAGTCCTATATGGTTAATAGCATGTCACCACAAAAATTATTCTTGTTATCATTTACCTACTCGAGGACGAGCAGGAATTAAGCTTGGGGATGTTGATACGTCCAAAACGTATCTATAATTTCTGCTTGCTCCATGCCACTTTTGGGTGATATTGCTATGATATTCATACACTTCCATACACTTTTGATCATATTTGGACTAACTTACTAATCCAGTGCACCCCAGTGCCAGTTTCTGTTTTCGGCTGTTTTTGTATTTCAGGTTTTCACGTTTCGAGAACTGCCCAGAAAAATCCAGAAAAATTATATAAAAAATCAGCGAACCGGAAACAACACTGCGTCCGAAGGGCAGCCTGGGGGGGCCACAGGGGCTCCAGGCGCCCTGTGGGCGCCCCCCCTGGGCCGCGCCGGGGGGGCGCCTCGGCCCCCCGAGGCTCCCCCGGTGCCCTACTTTGGCATATATTTAAAGGGTTCCCCGTAACCCTCAGAACAGGACTTCTTTTCGCGATCCCATCTCTGTTCCGCCGCCGCCGCCGCTTCCAAGATCGGGAGCACCAGGAGAACTCTTCCCGGCACCCTGCCGGAGGGGAGGATCACCACCAGGAGCTTCTCCACCACCATGGACGCCTCCCAGATGACTCGTGAGTAGTCTCCCTTGGACCATGAGTCCATGACCAGTAGCTATGTGATGTTCTCCTCCCGTTCTTGTGCTTCACTAATTAGTCCTCGTGAGCTGCCCTACATGATCGAGGCACCTATGTAATCCTTATGCTGTTGCTATGTTGAGTTTGCTGGGATCCGATGGATTATGAGATTATGTTCAGATTGATCTTGAGTAATATATTTGATTCACCTCTTTTATATTTTAGTTCATAAGTAATTCTTGCATGTTCTCCGTTGTTATTTATTGCTTTGGCCGAGTAATAGGTAGTGACTCCAAGAGGGAACGTTATGCTCGATTGTGGGTTCATGCTCCTCGATGACTAGCTTGAGTGACAGAAACATGAGTCTAGGGGATGTGCTGTTGCCACAAGGGGGAAAACAACGGTGCTTGTGCCCGCGGGTGCAAGGATTGTTTACTTTACGCAAAGTTCTTTTAATGCAGTTGTCTGTTGCATTGAGTTTACACTATGGGTGGGACTCGCAACTTAATACCAGCGAGATGTTCTGGATAGATATCTCAAGGTGGATGATTAGTAGTAGATATTGATGGATTTCGGTCTACTTACTTTGGCGTACCGCCCATGCTTTGAACCTCAACCTTTCTTGCAATGTAGTCAGCATTGGTTTGCGTTCGTGGTCCTGTCAATTGCCCAGCTGTAATTTGTTTACCTCACATAGCTGTTTTATCGTCTTTTGGGAGAGAGACATCACTAGTGAACATCATGAGACTCCGGTCCATATTACCATCATTGATCACATACACTATTTACTTTTCCGCTATTTACTTACTATTGCAAAAACTATCTATCACTACTATCATTGCTTTTAACCCTTTGTGAACTACAAGGCCGGAGAGATTGACAACCTCTCTGTACTCGTTGGGAGCAAAGTTATTTGTATCTGTGTGCAGGTCCACGTTGATTGCTAATTGCGCCGTTAGCAGTTGACACCTACCTGTTGAACCTAGGAGTCTCTGGGGATTCGATCCTTGGCATCTTTGCTAGGGGAAAACACTTCTACTTACTGCATCTTACACCTTCCACTTGGGGTAACCAACGAGGGGTTCGAGGCCCATCATATAGCAGTGGACCCCGTCAAAGTGCAGGCAGTGACCGAGTGGTTGGCACCCACTTCAGTTGGAGAAATCCACAGTTTTCTTGGACTCGCGGGATATTATCGGAGATTCATAGAGAATTTCTCCAAGATTGCAAAACCAATGATGACAATGTTGAAGAAGGACACAAAGTTTCATTGGACTGAAGAGTGCGAAAAAAGTTTCCAGGAGTTGAAGAAATGGTTGAAGACAGCCCCAGTGCTGATCTTGCCAGATATACGCAAGGATTTCCAAGTGTACTGCGATGCTTCACGCTTAGGACTTGGAGGAGTACTCATGCAAGATGGGAGAGTTGTTTCCTATGCATCTCGTCAACTTAGACCACACGAGTTGAATTATGTGACGCATGATTTGGAGCTAGCAGCAGTTGTGCATGCGCTCAAAACTTGGAGACATTTCCTCATTGGAAATCGTTGTGATGTGTACATGGATCACAAGAGTTTAAAGTACATTTTTACTCAGAAGGAGCTAAACCTCAAACAGAGGAGATGGTTGGAGCTTATAAAGGATTACGATATGAAGCTGCACTATCACTCAGGAAAGGCCAATGTCGTTGCGGACGCTTTGAGCCGAAAGATTTATGCAAATACCCTGGTGAAGGGAGGATTGCCAAAGGAGTTAGCAGAAGATCTCAGGGAGCTTCGTTTGGAGATAGTTCCTAGAGGTTTTGTTGCAACGTTAGAGGTTCAGTCAACATTGTTGGGAAAGATACGAGAAGCCCAGAAGGATGACAAAGAGATTGCTGAAATCAAGGAGAAGATGAGTGAAGGAAAAGCCAAGGGTTTTCGTGAGGACAAACACGACACCTTGTGGTTTGAGGATCGAATCTATGTACCCAACAACGCCGAGATCAGGAAGTTGATATTACAGGAAGCACATGGTTCGCCATACCCGATACACCCTGGAAACACTAAGATGTACTTGGATTTAAAGGAGCGTTTCTGGTGGATGGGAATGAAGAAGGATATTGCCGAGTATGTAGCAGTATGTGATGTATGCCAGAGAGTGAATGCGGAACATCAGAAGCGAGCAGGACTACTACAACCTATGCCGATACCCGAATGGAAGTGGGATAAGCTTGGAATGGACTTTATCACCGGATTGCCCAGGACCAAATTAGGATATGACTCAATCTGGGTAGTAGTGGATCGCTTGACCAAAGTAGCCCACTTTATCCCCGTGAAAACCACGTATACCAGTGCAAAGTTGGCCAAGATATACATGACCAGGATGGTATGTCTGCATGGAGTTCCGAGGACCATTGTATCAGATAGAGGAACACAGTCCACCTCAAAGTTTTGGCATCAGCTCCAGCAAACTTTGGGAACAAGGCTGGAATTCAGTACAACTTTTCATCCGCAGACAGATGGACAGACCGAGAGAGTCAATCAGATTCTAGAGGACATGTTAAGAGCTTGTGCGCTAGATTATGGATCTAGTTGGGATGACAATTTTCCCTATGCGGAGTTCTCGTACAACAACAGTTACCAGGCCAGTTTGAAGATGGCACCGTTCGAAGCATTGTATGGGCGGAGATGCCGAACGCCGTTGATGTGGGATGAGGTCGGAGACCGTCAGTTATTTGGACCAGATCTGATCAAAGAATCAAAAGAGAAGGTTAAGCTGATTCGGGATAGACTGAAGGTAGCTCAGTCCAGGCAGAAGAGTTATGCATACTCGAAGCGTAAGGAAGTAGTCTATGAAATCGGAGATAGAGCGTACCTGAGAGTGTCGCCTCTGCGAGGAGTTAAACGTTTCGGAGTTAAGGGAAAGTTAGCCCCGAGATTTGTGGGACCGTACCGTGTTTTGAAACTCATGGGAGAGGTTGCCTACAAATTAGAGTTACCCGAAGGACTGTCAGGAGTGCACGATGTGTTTCACGTTTCTCAGCTTAAGAAGTGTCATGCAGAGATGACCGATATTCCTTTAAGAGACACAGTACCCCTGGAAGCAATTCAGTTGGATAGTGATCTAACTTACGAGGAGAAACCCGTCGAGATCCTCGAGTTTTCGAGTAGAGTCACACGCAGTAAGGTTATCAAGTTTTGCAAAGTTCAGTGGAGTCACCACACCGAGGAAGAAGCCACCTGGGAACGAGAAGACGATCTACGCAAGGACCACCCACACTTGTTCTCTAGCCAAGCCGAATCTCAAGGGCGAGATTCATTCTAAGGGGGGTAGGTTTGTAACATCCCAAAATTTCAATTTGGAATGTTATACATAGATCATATTGCATTGCATATTTTCTTTGCATTTGTGCGTGGCGATCCTCGAAGATTCTAAGCAACTCAAGGACCTACGGAGAGAGTTGGGGATTATATCGTCTCCGTATTCGAGTTTTCTCGAATACCAGTACGAGGATCATGTTGGTTTTAACTATTTTCTCTCCCTAAAAATATTTCTTAATAAAAATATATGAGCGGAGATAGCATGACTTCTCCAAAATAAAATAAATATTGGAGGAAAAATATTAAAATCACTTTTGGATTTTTATTCAGATTTATTTGCTATTTTATTTGCATAGGAAAAATGCGTGTTTTTAAAAATTGCATTTAGGTCCGGGAAAAATGTTCACTTTGTCCTATATTTTATTAGAGGACGGTGAAAATTTATTTCGGAATTTTTGGAGCATGTTTAGTATTTTATTTTTGTGTTTTTCGACGTCAGGTTTTTTTTTAAGTTTAGTTCGGACCGACCTGGGCCGAAGGCCCAGCCGGCCCGTAGCGCCGCCGCCTTCCACCCGTGGCTGAGCCAGACTCCCGCCGGAGTCCGAGCCGCCGCCGACTCCATCTTGGCCCCTCAGCCAAGCAAGCCCCCCGGCCTTTATAAGCCGAGCCGCCGCCGACTCCACCTTGGCCCCTCAGCCAAGCAAGCCCCCCGACCTTTATAAGCCGAGTCGCCGCCCCGTCTTGCCTCCACACCACCGCCGCCGCCGCGAGCCGCACGCAGCCGCCGCCCGCGCCACCGCACGCCGCCGCGCCGCCGTGCCCCCCCGCCGCCTGTGCCGCCCCGCCTCACCGAGCCGTCGCCGCCGCCTTAGCTGCCGCCAACGACGCCGCCCGCTAACCCGCTCCGTTAACCCGCCGCCCGACCCGTTTAGGTAACGGTCGTTTTTTTGGTTTGTTCGGTTTATTTTGAAAAACCCCACATCTATTTTTTTAAATAGATCCGTGTGACGCCCCCGATTTGTCCGTACACTAATCATGCACGCAAATGTGTACGACCAAGATCAGGGACTCACTGGAAGATATCACAACACAACTCTAGACACAAATTAAAATAATACAAGCTTTATATTACAAGACAGGGGCCTCGAGGGCTCGAATACAAATGCTCGAATAACACAAGAGTCAGCGGAAGCAACAATATCTGAGTACAGACATAAGTTAAACAAGTCTGCCTTAAGAAGGCTAGCACAAAACATCAACGATCGAAAAGGCAAGGCCTCCTGCCTGGGACCTCCTAACTACTCCTCGAAGCCGAACTCCATGTAGAAACATCCTCGGGATCCTCAAGCTTCTGGGCTCCACCGATCTGGTTGCATCAACCAGAAAGAAGAAAGAAGGGGGAAAAGGGGGAGCAAAGCAACCGTGAGTACTCATCCAAAGTACTCGCAAGCAAGGATCTATACTACATATGCAATGGTATCAGTGTAAAGGGGTAATATATGTGGGTTAAACTGCAGAATGCAGAATAAGAGGGGGATAGCTAATCCAATCGAAGACTACGCTTCTGGCCACCTCCATCTTGCAGCAGTAGATGAGAGTAGCTGGAAAGTAACAAGTATCCTTGCTTCTCGCAGCCTCCGTCTTGCATCAGTAGAAGGGAATAGATGGTAAGTTCACCAAGTAACATCGTATAGCATAAACCTACCGGTGATCCTCTCCTCGTCACCCTGTGAGAGAGCAACCACCGAGTTATATCTGGCACTTGTAAGGGTGTGTTTTATTAAGTATCCGGTTCTAGTTGTCATGAGGTCAGAGTACAACTCCGGGTCGTCCTTTTACCGAGGGACACGGCTATTCGAATAGATTAACTTCCCTGCATGGGTGCACCACATAACCCAGCACGCTTGATCCCATTTGGCCGGACACACTTTCCAGGGTCATGCCCGGCCTCGGAAGATCAACACGTCGCAGCCCTACCTAAGCACAACAGAGAGGTCAGCACACCGGTCTAAACCCTAAGCGCACGGGGGTCTGGGCCCATCGCCCAATGCACACCTGCATGTTGCGAGGGCGGCCGGTAAGCAGACCTAGCCTCTCCTAATACCAGAGTAGGCGTTCCGGTCCAATCCGGCGCGCGTCGCTAAGTCGCTGACGTCAAGAAGGCTTCGGCTGATACCACGACGTAGAGTGCCCATAACTGTTCCCACGCAGCTGGTTAGTGCGTATAGACCAAATGGCCAGACTCAGATCAAATACCAAGATCCCGTTAAACGTGTTATTATGAAATAACCGCGGACAACGACCAGGGCCAGGCCCACCTGTCTCCTAGGTGGTCGCAACCCGCCCTGTCGCTCCGCCACAAAGTAACCATCAGGGGGCTGTCGGGAACCCAGGCCCACCACTACCTGGGTGGAACCACCTGCCCCTTCAGCCCCTATATCCGAATTATTACCATGTTTATGTAAAGTATGTATATAGTATATACCCGTGATCACACCCAAGTGATCACGGCCTGATAGAATAGCAGGGCAGACGGACAAGAGTGTAGGGCCACTGATGGAGTACTAGCATCCTATACTAAGCATTAGGATGGCAGGTAAAGTATCAACAGTTGTAGCAACAATGATAGGCTATGCAGCAGAATAGGAGTTATCGAATCAAAAACAGTAGTAAACTAATGCAAGAGTAAGAGGGAGGAGAATAGGCGATATCTGGTGATCAAGGGGGGGGGGGCTTGCCTGGAAGCTCTGCAGACGAAAGGAATCTTCGGAAGCGTAGCCGTCGTCGAACACCGAAGCATCAAGGGTCTCGGGGTCTATCACGGTATCGGAGTCTACCGAAAAGAAGCAACGAAGGGGAAACAAATAAATAACAGAGCAAACAATAGCGACACAAAGAATAACATGGCAATACGCGGTGCTACGTGTGACCTAACGCAGTAGGAGGTGATACTGGCAAGGATGAAAAACATCCGGGAAAGTATTCCCGGTGTTTCGCGTTTTCGAGCAGATGAAACGGAGGGGAAATGTTGCACGTTCGGTATGATAGAGGTGTGTGGCGGACAAACGGACCGCGTATTCGGATTCGTCTCGTCGTTCTGGGCAACTTTCATGTACAAAGTATTTTCATCCGAGTTACGGTTTAGAAGATATGATTTTCTAAAGTTTTTATTAATTTCGGGAATTTAATATTAATTAAATTAATTCGAAAAATGATTTATGACATCAGCACGACATCATGTTGATGTCAGCATGGTTGACTGGTCAACCCGACCAGTGGGTCGCACATGTCATTTAATCATTAACCTAGTTAACAGATTAATTAGGTTGATTAGCTATTTAGGTTAATTAACCTTAATTAGTTTAATTAAGCAGAATTAATTAACTATTTAATAATTAATTATTATTATTATTAATTTATTTATTTATTTTATTTCTTCCTCTTTTTTTTATAAACGTTCTGGCGACGGGCCCCGGCTGTAATAGGCCTGGGGCCTTAACGGGTGCAGGGGAAGCGGTGTTGGGCGCTGCGGTTACGGGTGCCGGGCGATGAGCGAACCCGGCGACGAGCGCCGCGGGCGGGGGAGGGAAGCCTGAGCGGCGGGGGCTGCACTGCGTGGTCGGCCGGAGCGTGGCCGGCGGGAGCCGCCGGAGCAGCTGGGCGGCGGCTCGTAGGGGAGAGCGGGGAGGGAAACCGTAGGGGCCGGAGCCCGCCCAGGAGCGCGGGGCGCTGGCACG
>LR738713.1:749276526-749365001 GCA_902687465.1 Secale cereale
GGGCATCGCCAGGAGAGCAGGAGGTAGGGGCGGGCGCGACTCGCGCGGTGGGACGCAGGCGCGGGCATGGACGAGGCAGGGCACGCGAGAGCGAGGCGGTAGGGGGAGAGGAGGAGAGGAGGCTAAGGCCTCACCGGGGAAGGTAGGGGTCCGGGCAGCGGTGCGTGAGGAGGAGGACGGAGACGGTGCGTCGCAGGGGAGGCAGTCCGGCGAGGAGGAGGTGAGCGACGTGGCTCCGGGCGGCGGCGATCCGATGGCCGGGGCGGCGGGGTGCGTCGGGGGCGATGGCGCGAGATCGGTCCCGATCCAGATCGGTTCGGGAGGGAGGAGAGACGTGGGGAGTGGGGGGTGTTCTACTGTAGCGTCGGTGGTATTTTTACTTTGTTTTTGGGCTGGGGTGTGGAGTAGGTTAAGTAGTGTGTAGGTGGGCTTCGGGCCAGTTAGACCAGGGGCTTTGCCCTGTTAATTTTTGTTGTTCGCTTGTATTTTCCTTTTCTTTTAAATCCTTTCTGTTTTCTATTTAGTTTTATTTTTATTTTTAGTTTTATAAAATTTCCATCAGCTCCTAAATTATCAACAATAAATCTAGAAGTGCCCCATTAATTCAGGCACCCAAAAGAAACAGTTTAATATTTTAGGGATTATAAAAGGTCGTTATTTAAATGTTTTTGCTACTGTTTGACCATTTTAGTGTATTTAAATATTTTATAAATATGTGGATTCACCATCATAAATACTTATGATTTATTTGACACACCCCGAACATTTTAGTTTTAATGTTTGAAAACTTTTGGTGTTTGCCTTTAATTTGAATTTGAATTCGAACCGATTTCGAACTAACACAAGATTATCAACAGTATTTGCGCTGACGTGTCGTCATTAGGAGAGGGTTACTGTAGCTTAACTATCCGGGCGTCACAATCGGTTTGGTTTTTTTTGGTTTAGTTAGTTCGCGGACATTAGTCCGTACCTTCGTTTTAACGAACAATGTTCGCCCTTTAGTCGCAGACAACGAACGTTCGTTCGTTAGCCTGTTCGTTAGTTTTCTTTTTCAGGGCTTTTTCCGCGATTATTTTTGATCGCGATTTCTGCCCTGATCTTGTTTTTAGTTTTTCTTTTCGCTCGAGAGTCGGAATCAGGCGATTCAAAAGCCTAGATCTTCGTCCCGATTCCGTCTTTCCGTTTAACCAACTTGAACAAGGTTTTGCTATTGTAAAATTTGACTTTAGATCAATCTAGTAAACGGATCTTGTTTCTTTCGCAGTTTGAGTTCCGTTACTTCGTTTGATTTGATTCTTTTTGCAAACCGGAGTTCTTAAGTTGAACTTTCTGATTAGATCTTCTTATTTGGAGTTTTGTTTGTGCATCTTTGCTTGATTGCTTATGTATGCTATTGTTTGCTTGCGATAGAATACCCGGAGTGCGAAGCGTGCTACTACGAGTCACTTGGTTTTGCGAATCATCAGCAAGGCAAGTAACACTTTGATCATACCCCTTTATTACCCAGTTTTTATGCCTTAGATCAAACCCTCACAAATTGCATGAGTAGGATATCTTAACTTGTGGGTCTGGGAAGTAGATTGAGGTAGAACCTATTACCTGCATTTATTTTATTTCAAACCCCTGGGAGTTACTTCCACGTTCTGCTTAGGTTGCCATGCTATGCTCGTAGACATGGTTTGGGTTTGAGTGAAATCCATGACAGATGTGAGTTGTTAATTAATGGTTCAACTTAAGGTGGCTACTTGAATACACATCTGGGTGGATTGGTTGCAGGGCACCTGGAGAATCTAGTGTTGTCCTAGGAAATCCCAGAGGAACCATGTGATTGTCCTATGGAATGCCACCCAGGCTCAAAGAGATCATAAAACTATTCATGCTAGAAACGTCCGTGTGCAGCCACAATGCCATTATGGGCTCTGGCATAGTTTGAGTAAGTTGTGTGAGATCTTTCAGTGGTGGACTAGCAGATGTAGGGGAAAGTAGGTGTACGGGTCCACCCGGGGTAAAGAGTAAATGCTTCTGAAAGACTGTGTCTCGATCATCCGTTTCTCAAACACCGTGCAGTGCGAGAAATCTAACGGAGGAGATCGAGTCTTGTGGGGAAAAGTGCACAAACCTCTTTAGAGTGTACAAACTGATCTTGAGTATCTGGTACTTGAATTATTGGTTGATCTCATCACTCTAAAATTAATTTGTTGGGTTAATGATGACTACTCTAATTGGGATTGAGTTGGAGGTACCTTCTCAATGATGTTTCAACTACCATGATAGTTAGAATAAATTATATTCCTTTGTTGTAGGGAAAAACTGGCTTTATGCAAAAACATTAACCTTAGAGTCTCCACCAGCCAAATATGCATGTAGTGTTAGCCTTTATTTCTGTTACTTGCACTACTTTGTTATCTTGCCAGCATATTCCATGTGCTGACCCGTTTCGGGCTGCAACATGTTACGTTGCAGACTTTTCAGACGAGGAGTAAGACGTGCTAGGTCGTTTGGCATGCACTCAGCTATGCCGTTGGAGTTGATGGACTCACTTATCTTCCAAGCCTTCCACTGTTATTTTGTTAGATGGCCTTATGCCATAGAATTTTGTAATAAGTTCTCTTTTGAGACATTCGTTGTAATAAGTGTGTGATTGCCACTCTGTTATAAATCTTTCAAGTACTGTGTGTGTCAGCATTACCAATCCAGGGATGACACAGAATACAGAGACTTCGGTCCATTCGGATCTCGGTCGCTACAGTTCTCTAGTGGCTTCTCTCATGATAGCGATATTCTACGGCGGGTAAACAAATTACTATTGAGCAATCGATAGAAAAGCGAATAATTATGATACTATCTAGGCATGATCATTATATATAGGCATCACGTCCGAGACAAGTAGACCAAAATGATTCTGCATCTACTACTATTACTCCACACACCGACCGCTATCCAGCATGCATCTAGTGTATTGAGTTCATAAGAACAGAGTAATGCCTTAAGCAAGATGACACGATGTAGAGGGATAAACTCAAGCAATATGATATAAACCCCATCTTTTTATCCTCGATGGCAACAATACAATACGTGCCTTGCTGCCCCTACTGTCACTGGGAAAGGACACCACAAGATTGAACCCAAAGCCAAGCACTTCTCCCATTGCAAGAACTATAGATCTAGTAGGCCAAACAAAACCAATAATTCGAAGAGACTCGCAAGGATATTATAATCATACATAAAGAGTTCAGAGAAGAACCAAATATTTCTCATAGATAATCTTGATCATAAACCCACAATTCATCGGATCTCGACAAACACACCGCAAAAAGAGATTACATCGAATAGATCTCCTCGAAGACCGAGGAGAACTTTGTATTGAGATCCAAAGAGAGAGAAGAAGCCATCTAGATACTAGCTATGGACCCGAAGGTCTGTAGTAAACTACTCACAACTCATGGTGAGGCGATGATGCTAATGTAGAAGCACTCCGTGGAAGATCTCCCCTCCGGCGGAGCTCCGGAACAGGCCCCAAGATGGGATCTCACGGGAACAGAAGGTTACGGCGGTGGAACTAGGGTTTTTTCTGTTGCTCTGATGGTTTCGGGGTACGTAGGCTTATATAGGAGGAAGGAGGGCATCGGGGGCCCTACGTGGGACCGATGAGGTAGGGGGCGCGCCCTAGGGGGGAGCGCCCCCACCCTCGTGGGCACCACGCAAGCCCTACTCCGTGGTTCTCAAGTCTCCCGAGCATGATTTTCTCCAAAAATATCGCCCCTGAAGGTTTTATTCCGTTTGGACTCCGTTTGATATCCCTTTTCTGTAAAACCCTGAAACAGGCAAAAAAACAGCAATCTGGACTGGGCCTTTGGGTTAGTAGGTTAGTCCCAAAAATAATATAAAAGTGTATGACAAAGCCCATTAAACATCCAAAACATCATAAATAATAGCATGGAACAATCAAAAATTATAGATACGTTGGAGACGTATCAGCTGGCAACTTGCTTGGACGGAGGCTGAGGCTGATGTGGAGGAACACTTGAAGATGCACCTGCTGCCTCAGAAGTGCGATAGCACTTAGACCTAGTACGCCCGGGGTTGACACGATGAACGAGGGGCTGAGAAGTGCCATCACCAACATCCATGGCAAAGAGGAAGAGGTGGGGATCGATTCCGCCAGACGGAAATGCAAAGGACGGCCCGGCGGCTGGAGCAATAGAGGAACGGGCGGGGCAGGTCAAATGGGTATGGGGGAGAAAAGAAACCCCTCCCGCGTGTCATAACCCCCAGACCCACCTCGTAGTGGTAGTGCTGCTCGGGCGGGTGGTAGTACCGCTTGATGCCACTAAGCGGTTGTACCGCCCGTTCTCAGCGGTAGTACCGCCCAGCACGGACTCGACGAGACACGACGGGAAAAAGGCATTCTAAAGAAAATAAAACACCGAGAAGCCGAGGGTGCAACTTAAAGAGCAAAACACATCAAAGAGCCAGAGAAGCACCCAAAGAGAGACAAGAAATAAAAAACAACTAGAACACAAACCAAACCAAACACACACCTCTCAAGGAGAGGGCGGTGGCCAATGCCACCTATGTTTGAGTCAAGTGGTATGGCACCACGAAGATTTTAACCTTGGGCCCATGACCAAAACTCATCTTTGAAGCACAAGTACCATAAAAAATGGCTAATGTGAATGACTTGATCGATTTATGCATAATGGGGGGGGGGAGTTCATTGAGAGAACAACACTCCCCCTATGTCCATGCCTACATCTAGAACAAGATATAATGATGAGTGTGGTGGGGTGTGCCGAGATTTAAGCCACATTGCCCAAATAAATGATATTTAGCTCATGCCTTAGCTCGCGAAATCTTGCTTCATCTAGAGGCTTCGTGAAGATATCCGCTAGTTGCTCTTGAGTGTTGATGTTGATGATATTAATATCTCCCCGTTTGATGTGATCCCTAATGAAATGATCACGAATCTCAATGTGCTTCGTCTTGCTATGTTGCACCGGATTGATAAAAATCTTGATAACACTTTCATTGTCACATGGAAGAGGCACTTTGTCACAAGTGACACCGTAATCCTTTAAAGTTTGCCTCATCCATAGCAATTGTGCACAACAACTTGCGGCGGCAACATACTCGGCCTCGGTGGACGAGAGAGATATACAATTTTGCTTCTTCGAAGACCAACTCACCAAAGAGCGACCAAGTAATTGGCACCCTTCGGAAGTTGACTTCCTATCCACACAATCTCCCGCCCAATTCGAATCCGAGTAGCCCATGAGATCAAAGCTTGCTCCTTTGGGGTACCATAAGCCCAAGTTTGGGGTATAAGCCAAATATCGAAAGATTCGCTTGACAGCCACATAGTGACTTTCCTTAGGTGCAGCTTGAAACCATGCACAAATTCCCACACTCAACATGATATCTGGTCTAGATGCACAAAGCTAAAGTAAGGATCTAATCATGGAGCGATATACCTTTTGATCCAGCGCTTTAACATTGGTATCACTGTCAAGCTTGCATTTGGTGGGCATTGGAAACTTGACCGGCATGACATCATCTAGCTTGAATCTCTTGAGCATGTCTTGGGGTATACTTGGCTTGGTTGATGAATGGTCCTTCTCTTCTTTGCTTGACTTCGAACCCAAGAAAGAACTCCAACTCTCCCATCATAGACATCTCAAACTTCTCGGCCATTAGTGCGACAAACTCATCATTGAAAGATTTGTTAGGAGAACAAAAAATAATATCATCAACATATAGTTGGAATATGAACAAATCCCCTTTGACCCTCTTAGTAAAAAAGAGTGGGATCGATTTTCCCAATTTCAAACCCACGATCTTGCAACAACTCGGTAAGGTGCTCATACCACGTACGTGGGGCTTGTTTAAGGCCATAGAGCGCCTTTTTGAGTTTGTATACATGAGTGGGGAACTTGGGATCCTCGAATCCTGGAGGTTGTTTGACATATATCAAGTCATTCAAAGGACCATTTAGAAATGCACTTTTCAAATCCATTTGTTGCAATTTAAAATCATGATGAGAAGCATATGAAAGCAACATGCGAATAGATTCAAGACGAGCAAAAGGGGCAAAGGTTTCACCATAGTCGATACCCTCGACTTGGGAGTAGCCTTGTGCCACCAATCTTGCCTTGTTTCGAACAACCACACCGTTCACATCTTGCTTGTTCTTGAAGATCCATTTGGTCCCGATGACATTAGTTTCCTCCATTGGCCTTGGCACTAATTCCCACACTTGAGTGCGCTCGAAGTTGTTGAGTTCATCATGCATCACTTCAAGACAATCCTCACCATCGAGCACATCATGTACCTTTTGGGGTTCAACACACGAAACAAACATGTGATGCTCACAAAAGTTTGACAATTGTTTACGAGTAGTTACCCCTTTTCTCAAGCTTACAATCACATTCTCCATGACATGCTGTCGACGCTCAAGCTTGGAAGCCACCTTAGCGGCACAACGCTCCAAAAGTTCCTCAATGGGCATTTGAGGATCATCTTGCACATCTTGAGCACCGTCTTGAGTTAGCTCTTGATCTTGAGCACCGTCTTGATTTAGCTCTTGATCTTGAGCACCATCTTGAGCTTGCTCTTGATCTTGAGCTAGTTCTTGATATTGAGTGAGCTCGGAGGTATGAACTTGATCTTTGTCATCATTTGTTGCATCACCATCTTCATGGGGTTGATCTTGCCCTTGATATTTCTCATTGGGTTGAGGGCCTTCACTTTGTTCTTCGGAAGCGTGTGGGTCTAGCATAGGTGACGGCTCCACATGAGTAGAGCATTGTCCTTCTCCTTCCGCCACAAGGGGTTCCTCAATGGGGAGTATTTGACCAATGCCCATTCTTCCTTCGGCCACAAGGGGTTCCTCAATTGGGAGTATTTGACCAATCCCCATTATTCTTATGGCTTGGGGAGGAATTTCATCACCTACATCACAAAGATCACATTGCTCCACTTGAGAGCTGTTATTTTCATCAAACTCCACGTTACACGTCTCCTCAATGATCCCGGTGGACTTGTTGAGGACACGGTAAGCATGAGAGTTTGTAGCATAACCAACAAAAATGCCCTCTTGAGCTCTAGGTTTGAATTTAGACAAACGAACACCTTTCTTGAGAATGAAACACTTACAACCGAACACCCAAAAGTACTTGAGGTTGGGCTTGTTGCTCGTAAGTATCTCATATGGAGTCTTGTTCAAGTCTTTGCGGAGGTAGAGCCTATTGGATGCATGACATGCGGTGTTGATGGCTTCGGCCCAAAAGTTGTAAGGAGATTTGAATTCCGCCATCATGGTCCTTATCGCGTCCATCAATGTCTGGTTCTTCCTCTCCGCCACATCATTTTGTTGAGGGGTATAGGGTGCGGCATATTGATGCTTGATCCCCTCATTACTAAGAAACTCATCCAAGGTGTAGTTCTTGAACTCGGTGCCGTTGTCACTTCTAATGATCAAAATCTTTGCTTCATTAGCAAAGTTGATGACAGTTTGATGGGTCTCAATCTTCCTCTTGAAGAAATATACCCAAGTGTATCTTGAATAGTCATCCACAATCATCAAGCAATACTTTCTTCCCCCAAGACTATCAAAGGATGGAGGACCAAAGAGATCCATGTGGAGGAGCTCCAAGGGCCTCTTCGAGTAGATCACAGTCGTGGGATGGTGATCCATTTCATGAAGCTTCCTTTCGATACAAGCACTGCAAGCACGATCTTTGGCAAAACTCACATTTGTTAGTCCACGAACATGGTCCCCTTTGAGGAGACTTTTCAAATATCTCATATTGACATGGGCTAGCCGGCGATGCCAAAGCCATCCCACGTCAACATTAGCCATAAGGCAAGTCGGGGTCTAATGACCCACAAGTGTGGGGGATCTATCGCAGTGCTTTCAATAAGTAAGAGTGTCGAACCCAACGAAGAGCAGAAGGAAATGATAAGCGGTTTTCAGTAAGGTATTCTCTGCAAGCACTGAAATTATCGGTAACAGATAGTTTTGTGATAAGGTAATTTGTAACGAGTAACAAGTAGTAAAAGTAAATAAGGTGCAACAATATGGCCCAATCCTTTTTGTAGCAAAGGACAAGCCTGGACAAACTCTTATATAAAGGAAAGCGCTCCCGAGGACACATGGGAATTATCGTCAAGCTAGTTTTCATCACGCTCATATGATTCGCGTTCGTTACTTTGATAATTTGGTATGTGGGTGGACCGGTGCTTGGGTGACGCCCTTACTTGGACAAGCATCCCACTTATGATTAACCTCTATTGCAAGCATCCGCAACTACAAAAGAAGTATTAAGGTAAACCTAACCATAGCATGAAACATATGGATCCAAAGCAGCCCCTTACGAAGCAACGCATAAACTAGGGTTTAAGCTTCTGTCAGTCTAGCAACCCATCATCTACTTATTACTTCCCAGTGCCTTCCTCTAGGCCCAAACAATGGTGAAGTGTCATGTAGTCGACGTTCACATAACACCACTAGAGGAAAGACAACATACATCTCATCAAAATATCGAACGAATACCAAATTCACATGACTACTTATAGCAAGACTTCTCCCATGTCCTCAGGAACAAACGTAACTACTCACAAATCATATTCATGTTCATAGTCAGAGAGATATTAATATGCATAATGGATCTGAACATATGATCTTCCACTGAATAAACCAACTAGCATCAACTACAAGGAGTAATCAACACTACTAGCAACCCACATGTACCAATCTGAGGTTTTGATACAAAGATTGGATACAAGAGATGAACTAGGGGTTGAGAGGAGATGGTGCTGGTGAAGATATTCATGGAGATTGACCCCCTCCCAATGAGAGGATCTACGGTGATGACGACGGTGACGATTTCCCCCTCCCGGAGGGATGTTCCCCCGCCAGAACAGCTCCGCCGGAGCCCTAGATTGGTTCCGCCAAGGTTCCGCCTCGAGACAGCGGCGTTTCATCCCGAAAGCTTCCTTCTGATTTTTTTCCAGGGCAGAAGACACCTTATACGAGAAGATAGGCATCGGGGGGGCTGCCAGGTAGCCCACGAGGCAGGGGGCGCGCCTAGGGGGTAGGGTGCGCCCCCACCCTCGTGGACGGTGGGTGGCCCCCCTCTGGTGCTTTCTTCACCCGATATTTTTATATATTCCAAAACTGATTTTCGCGGAGTTTCGGGACTTTTTGAGTTGTGCATAATAGATCTCCAATATTTGCTCCTTTTCCAGCCCAGAATTCTAGCTGCCGGCATTCTCCCTCTTCATGCAAACCTTGTAAAGTAAGAGAGAAAATGCATAAATATTGTGGCATAATGTGTACTAACAGCCCATAATGCAATAAACATCAATATAAAAGTATGATGCAAAATGGACGTATCAACTCCCACAAGCTTAGACCTCGCTTGTCCTCAAGCAGAAGCCGATATCGAAAAATATGTCCACATGTTTAGAGATAGAGGTGTCGATAAAATAAAATACGGACATGAAGGCATCATGATCATTATTATAACAACAACATATATATAATGTCATATGATCTCTTATGCTAAAGTAACAATCTATTCACAATGTCAAGTATGAATCAGAAACTTCATTGAAAACTAACAAACTATGATCCTGGTCATTGAAGCAATTGCAATTTATCATAATATCGGAAAGAGTCAATATAAGAGCCTTTCAGCAAGTCCACATACTCAACTATCATTTAGTCTTTCACAATTGCTAACACTCACGCAATACTTATGGGTATGGAGTTTTAATTGGACACAGAGAAAGATAGGGGCTTATAGTGTTGCCTCCCAACTTTTTACCTCAAGGGTAATGTCGACAATAATAGTTTATGATAACTTAATTGGGTATATATGTCAGGATCTTTCCAACACAATGTGCTTGCCAAAGGATAAAATGTAAAAAGGAAAGGTGAAAATCACCTTGACTCTTGTATAAGGTATAAGACAAGAACAAAAGATAGGCCCTTCGCAGAGGGAAGCAGAGGTTGGCATGTGCTTTTATGGTTGGATGTACCAAATCTTAGTGCAAAAGAACGTCACTTTATATTGCCACTTGTGATATGGACCTTTATTATGCAGTCTGTCGCTTTTATTGCTTCCATATCACAAGATCATATAAAGATTATTTTCTCCACACTAATAGATCATACATATTTAGAGAGTTGCAACAACGACAACTTACTTGAAGGATCTTACTCAATCCATAGGTAGATATGGTGGACTCTCATGGCAAAACTGGGCTTAAGGATATTTGGAAGCACAAGTAGTATCTCTACTTGGTGCAAGGAGTTTGGCTAGCATGAGGGGGAAAGGCAAGCTCAACATGTTCGATGATCCATGACAATATACTTTATTTCGGATATAAGAAAACATAACCCATTACGTTGTCTTCCTTGTCCAACATCAACTCTTTACCATATCATATTTTAATGAGTGCTCACAATCATAAAAGATGTCCAAGATAGTATATTTATATGTGAAAACCTCTCTTTCTTTATTACTTCCTATTAATTGCAACGATGACCAAAACTATGTTTGTCAACTCTCAACATTTTTTTATTCATCATACTCTTTATATGTGAAGTCATTACTTTCCATAAGATCAATATGATCTCTTTGATTCTTTTTATTCTTTCTTTTATTCTCTCACGATCAAAGTGAGATAATCAAGCCCTTGACTCAAAACTAATCTTTATTATATAAAAAAAACTCACGGACTCGATTACATAGATAAGGATCATAAAGCAAAGCTCACAACTAGATCAATACTAAACTTTATTCTACTAGATCAAGATATTACCAAAAGGATTGAACTAAGAAAAAATGGTAAAGATAGAAGTGTGATGGTGATACGATACCGGGGCACCTCCCCCAAGCTTGGCAGTTGCCAAGGGGAGTGCCCATACCCATGAGTTTATGTCTCTTTCTCCGGAGGTGGGGATGATGGAGTGTCGTAGATCGAGCGTAGGAGATCCTCCAATTTGCGGATAATACCCTTCAGTGCGGTGATATGCTTCTTCAACAAAATATTTTCATGTGTGAGATACTTGTTTTGTATGCGAACTAATTCAATCATCTTGAAAGCTTCAATCTCAGTTGGGGTATGAAGATGTTGGTGAAGTTGGAGGATGTCTTCTTTTTCCGCCGCCGGAGCTTGATCCTCCATGGCATTCTTGATCCTATCATCCTTGTTGATCTCCCTGGGTTCTTCCCTCTTCAGCTCTATCTTCATTAGACAAGCATCGTTGCCCTCATTGTTGGAGGAGGGGGACGACATGATGCCTAGCCTTAGCAACTCTAGCATAAAACAGCTCGAAACAAAAAGTAGAGGATTTTTGCAGGGTACGGTGGTCAAAACCTCCGAGGGATTATATAATGAATTTTTACCGACCAAAAGAAGTATCGTGCACGAAAACGGAGTCCGGAGGGCACACAAGGTGCCCACGAGGCAGGGGGCGCGCCCTCCACCCTCGTGGGTGCCTCGTGTCCCTTTCGGACTACTTCTTATTTTCCTATTTTCTTAAATATTCCAAAACGGAGAAAATTGCCATTAGAACTGTTTTGGAGTCGGTTTACTTACCGTACCACATACCTCTTCCTTTTCGGACTCTGAATCATTCTGGAAAGTGTCCCTTATGTATTCCTCCGGGGTTACGGTTTCAATAACATTAGTTTCAACATTTACGGGATTACCTGAGATATAATGTTTGATTCTTTGGCCGTTCACCACCTTTGGATTTGTGCCTTCGAAGTTGTTGATTTTTATGGCACCGGAACGATAGACCTCCTCGATAACGTAAGGACCTTCCCATTTAGAGAGAAGTTTTCCTACAAAAAATCTTAAACGAGAGTTGTATAGCAAAACATAATCACCTACATTAAACTCACGCTTTTGTATCCTTTTGTCATGCCATCTTTTAACATTTTCTTTAAACAGTTTGGCATTCTCGTAGGCCTGGGTTCACCACTCATCAAGTGAGCTAATGTCAAAAAGCCTCTTCTCACCGGCAAGTTTGAAATCATAATTGAGCTCTTTAATGGCCCAATATGCCTTATGTTCTAGTTCGAGAGGTAAGTGACATGCTTTTCCATAAACCATTTTATACGGAGACATACCCATATGATTTTTATATGCAGTTCTATAGGCCCATAATGCATCATCAAGTTTCTTGGACCAATTCTTCCTAGATCTATTAACATTCTTTTGCAAAATTAATTTAAGCTCTCTGTTACTCAGTTCTACTTGACCACTAGACTTTGGGTGGTAAGGGGACGCAATCCTATGATTAACATCATACTTAGCAACATTTTACGTAAATCACCATGAATAAAATGTGAACCACCATCAGTCATTAATTATCTAGGGACTCCAAACCTCGGAAAAATAACTTTTTTAAGCATCTTAATAGAGGTGTTATGATCAGCACTACTAGTTGGGATAGCTTCTACCCACTTAGTAACGTAATCAATAGCAACTAAAATATGTGTATACCCATTAGAGGAAGGAAACGATCCATATAATCAAAGCCCCAGACATCAAATGGTTCATTAACAAGTGAATAATTCGTAGGCATTTCTTGATGTCTACTGATGTTACCAATTCTTTGACATTCATCACAAGTCAAGACAAACTTACGGTCATCCTTGAACAGAGTAGGCCAATAGAAACCAGATTGCAATACCTTATGTGCAGTTCTATCTCCAGCATGGTGTCCTCCATAAGCCTCGGAGTGACACTTGCATAGGATATGTTCCTGTTCATGCTCAGGTACACAACGTCTAGTAATACCATCTACTCCTTCTTTATAAAGGTGTGGGTCATCCCAGAAGTAATGTCTTAAATCATAGAAAATCTTTTTCTTTTGCTGGCATGTGAAACTAGGTGGTATAAATTTAGCAACAATGTAATTAGCATAATCAGCATACCATGGAGCAGTACGAGAAGCATTTATGACATCTAATTGTTCACCAGGAAAGCTATCATCAATAGGTAGTGGGTCATCAAGAATATTCTCCAACCTAGACAAGTTGTCTGCAATGGGGTTCTCGGCTCCCTTTCTATCAGTAATATGCAAATCGAATTCTTGTAGCAAGAGAACCCATCTAATAAGTCTAGGTTTAGCATATTTCTTTTCCATAAGATATTTAATAGCAGCATGATCAGTGTGAACAGTTACTTTAGAATCAACAATATAAGGCATGAACTTATCACAAGCAAATACAACTGCTAAAAATTCTTTTTCAGTAGTAGCATAATTTCTCTGGGCACTGTCTACAGTTTAACTAGCATATTGGATAACATTCAATTTCTTATCAACTCTTTGTCCTAGAACAGCACCTACAACATAATCACTAGCATCGCACATAATTTCAAATGGTAAATTCCAGTTAGGTGGCTGGACAACAGGTGCAGAGATCAAGACTTTCTTAAGTATTTCAAATGCTTCTACACAATCATCATTAAAGACAAAAGAAACATCTTTTTGTAAGAGGTTAGTCAGAGGCCTAGAGATTTTTGAGAAGTCCTTAATGAACCTCCTATAAAAACCGGCATGACCAAGGAAACTTCTTATACCTTTGATGTCCTTGGGACACGACATCTTTTCAATAGCATCAACTTTAGCTTTATCAACTTCAATACCTCTTTCGGAAATTTTATGCCCCAAGACAATACCTTCATTAACCATAAAGTGGCACTTTTCCCAATTCATGACAAATTAGTTTCTTCACATCTCTGCAAAACTCGATCAAGGTTGCTTAGGCAATCATCATAAGAAGTTCCATAAACGAAAAAATCATCCATGAAAACCTCAACAATCTTTTCACAAAAATCAGAGAATATAGCCATCATGCATCTTTGAAAGCTAGCAGGTGCATTACATAAACCAAATGGCATACGTCTATAAGCAAAGGCACCGAAAGGGCAAGTAAAAGTGGTCTTCTCTTGATCCTCTTTTGACACAGGTATTTGAGAGAAACCAGAATAGCCATCTAGAAAGCAAAAATGAGTATGTTTGTATAACCTTTCTAGAATTTCTTTCCTTACCACTTCTTTCATCCTAGGATTTAACCGTCGTTGGTGATCAACAACCGGTTTAGCGTCTTTCTCCAATTTTATTTTGTGTTGCCACAGAGTGGGACTAATGCCCTTAAGATCATCAAGAGTATATCCAATGGCAGCACAATGCTTCTTCAGAGTTTTCAACAATTTCTCTTCTTCTTGCTCTGAAAGGTTAACACTAATAATAGCAGGATATATCTTCTTTTCATCGAGATAAGCATACTTAAGAGTATCAGGTAATGGTTTGAGCTCAAACACGGGATCACCTATTTCCCTTCTCTCATTCATATACATATCATTTTCATGGTCTAGCAAATATTGTTCTAAAGGGTCGTTAGGAGGCACGGCAATAGAAGCAAGACCAATAATTTCATCCTTACTAGGGAATTCTTTATCATGGGGTTGTCTACGAAATTTACCAATGTTAAAATCATGAGACATATCCCCTAAACCAATAGTAACAACATCCTTTTTGTAGTCTATCTTAGCATTAACAATATTCAAGAAGGGTCTACCAAATATAATGGGGCAAAAGTCATCTTGTGGGGAACCAAGAACAAGAAAGTCAGTAGGGTATTTAACTTTCCCACACAAGACTTCAACATCTCTAACAATCCCCATTGGCGAAATAATATCTTGCTACTTCTTCAGCTTGCGTTGTATTCCCTCGAAGAGGAAAGGGAGATGCAACACAGTAGCGTAAGTATTTCCCTCAGTTTTTGAGAACCAAGGTATCAATCCAGTAGGAGACCACGCGTGAGTCCCTCGCACTTGCACAAACAAATAAGAACTTCGCAGCCAACGCGATAAGGGGTTGTCAATCCCTTTACGGTCACTTACGAAAGTGAGATCTGATAGAGATGATAGTTTATATTTTTGGTATTTTTGGTTTATAAGAACAACAAATAAAAGCGATAAAAGTAAAGTAGATGTAGATTGATATGTTGAGAATAGACCCGGGGGCCATAGTTTTCTCTAGTGGCTTCTCTCATGATAGCGATATTGTACGGCGGGTAAACAAATTACTGTCGAGCAATTGATAGAAAATCGAATAATTATGAGACTATCAAGGCATGATGATTGTATATAGGCATCACGTTCTGTCGGGGGAAACTGTCCTCCCACGAGCACCTATGGGACCGGAGCCCCTTCTACGTTGCGGTAAGGGAGCGGAGGGAGCACGGAGAGCAGATCGAGGAGCGCACGCGGGCAGTTTACCCAGGTTCGGGCCGCGATAACGCGTAAAACCCTACTCCTGCTTTGGTTGTATTGAGTTTTTGGAGCTCGGGAGCTTGAAGATCTACAGTACCAGCTACACCGAGCGTGAAGTGAGCAAGTTTCTGGGATCGAACCCCCTCTACGTTGTGCATGGGCCTCCTTTTATAGCTCAAAGGGGTCACCGACAGGTGTCAACATAGAGGAGGGTAGAAGTGTAAATTTGGTGGTAGTTGTAACAGTGAATGAACAGTGCATGAACAGTGCATGAACAGTGGTTTTCACCTAACCTTGACGGTGGGGGACAAGGGCATTTAATGCCCGTCGCCGTCGACCCCAAAAGCGTCTGTCCACGCGTCTCCGTTCGCCACGGCGATAGCCTCGTCACCGCGGCTCGCCAGCGTGTCCCTCAGGCTACACAGCCATCTGCCACGCGCCCCTGGAAGGGCCCCAGGGCGACGCGTGGCCGAGTGAGCTGGAGCGCAGGCACACAGTGTGAGCTTCCCCCGGCAAGTACCTTGCCGGGGCCGCTATCTTGCCGGGCCTGGAAGCTTGCCGCTTCCCAGGCCCTGCCGGGGCGCACGATGCGCCGCGATGTATCTTTTGCGGTGTTATCCTTTGGCCTCCCTGGCAAGCACCTCTTGCCAGGGTCTTGTGCTGAAAAGATGTCCTTGAGCCTGGTGCGGCCTTCCCGGCAAGCTCCTCTTGCCGGGGTCTTGTCTTCTAACTTGAATACTTTGTTCTTGAATGGCTTAAAGGGGTCTGGAGCGGGCCTCGGCAAGCGCGTGGTAAGCCCTGCCGCGGGAAGCTGCTACTGCCCGTGCACAAGTTGGGGTACTAAGGTACCCCTACCTTAGTACACCGACAGGAGCCCCCGGGCCTGGGCCACACACGGTGCCGAGCGCTGTTGGGCCAGGCCCAAGACAGTGCACGGGCACACGCGGCCCACGGCAAGCCGTATCCCTCTCCGTATCCGCCGCATCCCTCCCCAATGGCACGCGTCGATTGCGGCGTCGTGGGAGAGATCGTGGCCTATTCTTTAATGGGAAATGCGGAACGTCCCCCACTTCCCCCTTAAAAGCAGAGGAAGCAGGGGCAGTTCCCCCCATCGTCTTCATTGCGCCTTGAGTTCTCAGAAACCCCCGCCGCTCCCTGCTTCCGCCCTTCCTCCACCGTCCTCCCCACCCGCCGTGCCGCCGTCCTCCCCCGCCGCCCTCGCCATGGCCCCGAAGAGCGACCAGGCGAAGAGCGACAAGGCGAAGAAGGAGAAGTCTGAGCAGGCGGCGAAGCTAGCGGCCATGAGGAGAAAGAGTGTGGTTTTCCCGCCAAGGCTCGGCCCGAGGGAGCTGCGGGACAAGTACTATCTGTTCTGGGCGAGGGAGACGAAGGATCATCCCCGCACCCAAGTCCTTCCCGCCGTGGCCGTCGACATGTTTCCGGGAGGTTACTACTTCTTCGCTGCATTCTTCTACTGCGGTCTTTGCTCTCCGTTCTCGAAGTTCTTCTGCGATGTAATGAATACATATGGCTTCCGTCTGTTAGATTTCACCCCCAACGCCGTCCTCACCCTTGCCGTTTTCGCACATCTGTGCGAAAACTACGTAGGAGTCCACCCAAATGTAGCTCTTTTCCGCCACTTCTTCACGCCTAGAGTAGAGTCCGGATCCCCTCTCTCCGGCGGCATATCTTGGATCTTCAGGCTGAACAAGAAGGAGGCGTATTTGAAGGGAGAGCTCCGCGGCAAGTGGGAGGAGTGGAGGGCGGATTGGTGTTGGATTCTGGAAAAGGAGCCCGAGCAGTTCACCTTGCCGCGCCAGACTGCCATAGTGCGCGGCAAGGATTGGAGTGACTTGGCCCCGGAGGACGACAAGTTGCAGATCGCTTTAACTAGGATTCTTCGTCTCCGGGCTGCCAGTCTGACAGTGGGTGAAGTTGGAGCTGATTTCCTCCGCCGCCGCATCGCCCCTCTGCAGGAAAGGAAGAGGCCTGCTTGGGAGTTCGGCAATGCGGCAGACCGCATGAGGCTGCGCCCCGGGTTGAACTACAACTTCACCGTGTTGGAGTTGAAGGGGATGGTCCGGGAACTGTTCAAACACGACCCCAAGCACCCGGAGTGGTTCAAACCGTCGACCGGAGTGGTCCCTTTGTGCAACAACACGGCCCTCAGTGCCATCCGCGCGGCAATGCCGGAGTGCGACTCCCACGGTGTCGTCCCCACTTGGCTGGAGCCCTCAGCGGAGACCGTGCAAGCCTTCTTCGACAACTTGGTTGAAAAACCACGCAAAGCTGATGAGAAGAAGGGGCTCACCCGGGAGACCACCGCGCGGGATATAGCGTACATTGCCTCCAGGATGGAGGAGGCCGCCGCGGCAGCAGCGGCAGGCGAATTTGGGTATACTGTTGATGAAGCGGAGGCGGCGGACGCGGTGAGCCAGGCCGAGGAGGAGGAAATCCTCAAGCTACTGCAGATCACGCCCGAGGAGTTTGCCGGGGAGCCTACCGGGGAGCCTGCCGGGATTGGCGAGGCTGCCGGGCAGGGAACCGAGTCCAGCGGGCCTGCCGAGGAGGAGGAGGAGGAGGAGGCCGAGTCCGGTGATTCCGACGAAGACTCCGGCGGATCCTTGAATCTTGATGACGACGCCTCCTCGTCCTCGGAGAACTCTCCGCCACCACCAAGCCCAAGCCCTCCGCCGCAACCGAAGAAGCGCCTCCGCAAGGCCGTTGAAACGGTGAGGCCGCCGGCGCCCCAACAATGACCGCAGCGCCGGGCGACGCGCGCTCCCTCGACGAGCAAGGTCGTCAAGGAGGCGCCCCGCGCCCGAGCGACAAGTGGAGGGGGGTCTTCCCGGAGTGATTCCGGGGTACCTTCTGCTCCTCGGTCCTCGGCAACGACCGGTGCTGGGGCTTCACAGCCCGCAGCTCCGGAGCCTGCCAAGCGCCCGAGGGAGCCCTCTCCTCCGGCTCCTCGCGCTGGAGCAGCTGAGGCGGGATTCGACTTCTTCGCCCTCAGCTCCGACGAAGAAGAGGAGGAGTAAGTACTTGTATTTTTTTCATTTCCTTTGCTTTTGTCTTGATTTCTCTTGCTTGGTTCTGATCTTGATTTGGTTTTGGCTTCCAGGACCTTGACCCAGCGGATGGCGAAGAGGGCCAAGATCCCTGTGGTCGAGATCGAAGACGATGAGCCCGCCGCAGCGACAGGAGACGCGCCAGCGGCAGACTTGCCGGATCAGCCTGCTGCTCCGAGGAGCAGCCCCCAGCGCAGCCCCCAGCGTAAGTCTGGGTGTTTACTTTCCTGCTTGATGGGTGCGCTTGAGGTCGTTGCCAGTGCTGATGTCTTGTTGTCTTGTGCAGAAGTGGAGCCGCAGCCGCAGGAGCACCAGGAGGTTGCCCCCGACGAGCCACTCGCTCCACCCTCCCCGCCAAGGACGAGCTCCCCGGCAAGGGACGGTGCTCCGCCAAGGATGGGTACTCCGCCAAGGGCGAGTACCCCGCCAAGGGTGAGCACCCCGACGAGAGCTGACTCCCCGCCAAGGGAGGGCACCGGAGGCCCTCCGTCGGCGGGGGCTTCTTCTACGCCGCCAAGGGATAACTCCCCGGCGAGGGACCCCGTCATCGAAGAGGCCCGCGCAGGTAAGCCCCTTGTAGTTTCTTCTTCTTGAATTCTTCTTTTTGGATATTTGCTTGACGATGTTTCTTTTCTTTTTCTTCTACTAGATCCTCCCGCCCCGGAGCCGATGGAGACGGAGGCCACCGCCGAGGAGGGCGTGCATGGCGACGGCGGCAACGCCACTACTGCCGAGGGGATGGCTGGAGCCGACGAGCCAACCGTCGAGGAGACCGCCCCGGCCGCCGACGCCGCGGCTGGGGAAGGGACCGGCGACCACACTGCTGGCCCGGAGGCCGTCGGAGCGTCGGATGCTGCACCGGCCGCCGACCCCTCCGCCTCCACGGAGCGGTCGGGTGTCTATCTGGAGGCCGCCAACGGGGTCTTCATTCAAGTCCCGTGGGCGTCCTCGTCTAGGGTACCCGCGGAGGGAGAGACCTTCGACGGAGAGGTTCTCACCTCCGTTGGGCTGAAGGTTGTGGATGCGCCCGACAACAGCGACGAGCCCGAAGAGGAGCGGCTCCTTCGCCGGCTCCTGGCCTTGTACCGGGCCAGGCAGGCGAAGTTGGAGTCTCGGGAGGCCCTGGCTGCCAAGGCTGGCGCTGACCTGGAGAAGCGCGCCGCGGAGCTCCGTGCCGCCAACCAGGCGGCCCTCCGGAATTTGGCAGAGGAGCGCGAGGAGCTTGCCGGGGCACAACAAGCATTCGTCCTCGAAAAAGCCGAGGTCGAGGAGCAGCAGCGTCTGGCCGCCGAAGAGCTGTCTCGGCGGGAAGGGGCGCTCAATCAGCGGAAGGTCGACCTCGACAGCCACGAGGACGACCTCACCGCTCGGGAGCAGGCTATCGGCGGGGCTCTGCGGGAGGCGAGGAATGCTGCCGCTGCCGTAGAAACCGCCAAGAAGGATCTGGAGGGCAGAGTGGCGCAGCTGGAGCTGTTCTTGAAGGCAAGCGAAGACAGGGTCACCGCGCTGAACGTGGAGCGGGAGAAGGATGCCCACACCAACTCGGAGTTGCAAATCCGCCTCTCCGACAAGGGTAAAGAGCTCACTGACGCCAAGGACTCAATTGCTGATCTAGAGCTGAAGGTCTCCACCCTTACTGACTCGCTTGACGCTGCCCGGGACCGCGAGACAAAGCTGAAGGAAGATCTCCGCGCTGAGAGGGCCCTGCTGGAAAGCACCGCTGTCTCGCAAATCCAATTCCAGCAGACGGTGGAGCGATGGACTGAGGACCTCGTCACCTCCGCCGCCAACATCGACATGGAGATGATGGCATTGAGGGCGGAGCATCTCGTGTACTCCCCCGACGAGAACCTCCCTCACAGTGCCAAACTGAGTCTGTTCTTCAGGGGGTTGGCGCCGGCGCTTGCACGACTGCGGGAGAAGATCCCCGAGCAGCTGGCCAACGAGGCGCGCCGGCTCTGCATGGGCACCATGGAGCGGGTGCTGTCGAAGATTGTCTACCGCAACCCCGGCATCAACCTCGTCAACGTCCTCCGCACCTTGCCGCTCGAGGCTGATCATGAGGCGTTGAAGGCCCAAGTTGCCCACATTGTGGCCAAGGTGGGCAAGATCCAGAGGGTTGACGGGGACCGTAGGGATTAGGCACCTTGCTTCCTTTGCCGCTGCCAATTAAGTCATAGGCAGTAGTTGATTAGAACAGCGGCAAACTATCTTTGTAACATATATTCTTATTTCGGGTAATCAATGCAGTGTTGTCTTCCTTGCTTTTGGTCCTTCACTTTGTATGCTTTTCACCTTACGCTTTTAGGGGAACTTGCCGGCAAGGGGCCCTTGCCGCGAGCGCTGAGTACGGGACTCTTAGCAGCCTGCCAGCAAAGGCCTTGTCGGCAAGTAACCTTGCCGTAGCTAGTCGCAGCACACTTAAATTGCTGAGCGAACTCAAAAACGAAGTAAGGGCGCGACACTTGTCGCAGCTCACTCAAGCCGTTGAGCGTGCTCGAAACAAAGTAAGGGCGCGGCTAGCCACGGGTAGGTTCCTCCGCGCACAGGTTTTCCATACAAAGTGTGGTTGTTCAAGGAAGATAACAGGAAAATTTTAAAAATTTGAGTGCTCAAACTTTGGTGACTTAGCTTTCATTGGGTTGTTTTACTTCCCGGCAAGACTTTTTGTTTCTTGAACAACACTTGGTCCATACTTCTATCTCCTCCTCCCCCGGCAAACTAGTGCGCGAGGAACACTCCTTCTGTTTCAGAGAAAAAGACAAAAGAGAAGGAAATACAAGTACAGAGCCTTGCATCTTGTTACTGCTTACCGGGAGTATGTGCTGCACGAAATGTCAGATGATACATGCAAGTACAAGGAAAAGCACGAGATGACAAATGGTGCAAAGCACAAAAGTTTTACTGATGCACGGGGTCTGCGCCCGGCTTTGTACAAAGGTTTACATGCAACAGCGGCAAGACTTGTACAAAAGGTGGTTGCCGGAGCGGATCACGGCAACCGCGCCTTATGGGTGAAACTTGCGAAGATGCTCTATGTTCCAGGAGTTGCTCACCGGTAAGCCTTCTTCGGTCTCAAGGCGGACAGCGCCGGGCCTTGTGACTTGTCTCACCCGATAAGGGCCTTCCCACTTCGGCGTCAACTTGTTGGAATTCTTGGCGGACTGAACACGCCGAAGAACAAGGTCGCCTTCCTCGAGACTCCTGGCCTTGACCTTGCGGCTATGATAGCGACGCAAGGCTTGCTGGTATCGAGCAGCTCGTACAGCAGCCTGGAGACGTTCTTCCTCGAGGAGCAATGCATCATCTTGTCGCAGTTGCTCTTGCTCGAGCTCGTCGTAAGCGAGCACTCGAGGAGATCCGTATACGAGTTCCGTGGGGAGAACTGCCTCTGATCCATAGACAAGAGCAAAGGGTGTCTGTCCGGTGGCTCGATTTGGTGTCGTCCTGATTGACCAAAGAGCCCCCGGCAACTCCTCTATCCAGTTTCTTCCACACTTGTGCAGCCTGTCAAAGGTCCTTGTCTTCAGTCCGCGCAGCACTTCAGCATTGGCCCTCTCCGCTTGACCGTTGCTCCTCGGGTGAGCAACAGAAGCAAAGCAGACCTTGGCGCCAAGGTCTTGGACGTACTGCGTGAAGGTGCGGCTTGTGAATTGTGTGCCATTGTCGGTGATGATCCTGTTAGGGATCCCGAAACGGCAAACTATTGATCTGAAGAACCTGACTGCTGACTGTGCTGTCACCTTTCTCACTGGTTCCACTTCTGGCCACTTTGTGAACTTGTCGATTGCAACGTACAAGTACTCAAAGCCCCCGACAGCGCGGGGAAAGGGGCCGAGGATGTCGAGCCCCCAGACCGAGAAGGGCCAGGACAAAGGAATCGTCTGGAGAGCTTGAGCTGGCTGGTGAATTTGCTTGGCATGGAACTGGCACGCTTCACACTTGGTTACTTGTGCAGTTGCATCTTGGAGGGCTTCTGGCCAAAAGAAACCTTGCCGGAACGCCTTCTCGGCAAGTGCTCTTGCGCCAATGTGGTGACCACATATGCCTCCGTGTATCTCTGCCAACAGCTTCTGTCCATCTTCCCGGGAAATGCACTTCAACCTGACACCGTTGAGTCTTCTTCTGTACAGTTCGTTGTCGACAAACTGGTACATACTTGACTGTCTGGTTATCCTCTCTATCTCTTCTGGTTCTTCGGGAAGTTCTCCGGTTTGAAGAAAACGGACGATTTGCTGCGCCCATGCTGGAGCTTGAGGCTCAACAACAAGGACTAAAGGCATCAGTGCTGCTGCGGGAACCTCAGCTTCTACGGCAAGAACCCACGGTTCTGCCGGAGCTGAGGGTTCCCCGTCAAGCCTGCCGGGGCAAGGCTTGTCGGGAACGCCTGCTTCAACTGTACAGACCCTTGGGTCCGCAGGAGCAGACTGCTCCTCAGCATTTAGGTTGCTGGTCTTGGTGACCTTGGCGGCGGTTTCGGGAAGATCCGTCGGCAAGTAATCGCCGGAGACCAACTTCCTCTTCTTGCTTTGTCCAACTGACGGTGTAACGGATGGCTGAGTTAGCTTGAGCACGAAGATCCCTGGTTCCACAGGTAACTTCATTGCAGCACACTTTGAGAGGCTATCTGCGATATCATTCTGAGCTCTTGGGACGTGCTCCATCTGCAAGCCCTCAAAGTGTTCTTCAAGCTTCCTCACTTCATCGACATAAGCTTCCATCAGAGGGCTCTGGTAACTCTTGTTCACTTGTCGGACCACCAACTGTGAGTCTCCCCGCACAATTAACTTCTTGATCCCAAGTTCGGCCGCAATTCTGAGGCCGGCAAGCAGTCCTTCATACTCAGCAGTATTGTTTGTCGCTTGCTCCTTGGGAAAGTGCATTTGAACAACATATTTGAGGTGCTCTCCGGTGGGTGCTATGAGTAACACACCAGCGCCGGCGCCTTGCAGCGAGAAGGCACCATCGAAGTACATTATCCACTCCTTGCTTGTTTCTTTGACGGGGATGCTTGTCTCTGGAACTTCTTCATCTGGTGTTGGGGTCCATTCTGCGATAAACTCTGCCAAAGCTCTGCTCTGGATAGTTGAGGTACTCTCAAACTTGAGACCAAAGCTTGACAGCTCCAGTGCCCACTCGACGATCCTGCCTGTTGCTTCCGGATTTTGCAATATCCTCTTCAACGGAAAGCGAGTGACCACTGTTATCTCATGTGCTTGGAAGTAATGGCGCAGCTTTCTTGAGGCCATGAGGAGGCCGAAAAGCAGCTTCTGCACCCCAGAGTATCTTGATCTAGCTCCCTGCAAGAGGGAACTTACAAAATAAACTGGGCGCTGCACCATCTTCTTTCGCACTTCTTCTTGTTCCTGCGCAGACTTGTCCTTGTCGGGGCCAGAGCTTGTCGGGGAAGCCCCCTGCTTGTCGCTGGAAGTGCTTGCCGGGGCTGGGCTCTTCCTCTGCCTCCCTCTCCGCTACCAACGCAACACTAACCACTTGATTGGTTGCTGCTAAGTACAGCAGCAACTTCTCTTGTGGCTTAGGTGCGACAAGTATTGGGGTAGAGGACAGGTATCCTTTCAAGTCTCGCAGCGCTGCCTCCGCTTCTGGATTCCATTTCATAGGACCTGCCTTTTTCAAGATTTTGAAGAAAGGCAGGGCGCGTTCTACAGACTTTGAAATGAACCTGCTGAGGGCAGCCACACAACCAGCAAGTCTCCTTACGTCCTTGACGCGCCTCGGGGCTTCAATCTGCTCGATGGCTTTAATCTTGTCGGGATTGGCTTCAATCCCCCTCTGGGACACAAAGAACCCGAGAAGCTTGCCGGAAGGGACTCCGAAGACGCACTTCTCGGGGTTCAATTTGAGCTGTATCTTGCGCAGATTCTCAAAGGTTTCTTCCAAGTCTTGGATCAGGGTATCCTTGCTCTTGCTCTTGACCACTATATCATCCATGTAGGCTTCTACATTCCTGTGTATCTGTGGCTCAAAAGCAGTGTGCACCACTCTTGCAAATGTTGAGCCTGCATTCTTCAATCCAAAGGGCATGCGTATGAAGCAGTATGTGCCGCATGGAGTAATGAATGCAGTCTTTTCTTCATCTTCCTTGGCCATGAAAATCTGGTGGTAACCTGAGTATGCATCGAGGAATGAAAGCAACTCACATCCGGCGGTGGAGTCAACAATCTGGTCGATACGCGGCAAGGGAAATGGATCTTTGGGACACGCTTTATTCACATCGGTGAAGTCTATACAAAGTCTCCACTTCCCATTGGCTTTGCGCACAACGACTGGATTGGCCAACCACGTAGGATGGATTACGCCTCTAACCAGGCCTGCTGCTTCCAACTTCTTTATCTCATCGGCGATGAATTCTTGGCGCTCCACGGCTTGCTTCCTAACCTTCTGCTTGACGGGCCGTGCATGAGGACAAACGGCAAGCTTGTGCTCAATTAACTTCCTGGGAACGCCGGGGATGTCAGACGGTTGCCATGCAAACACGTCTACATTCGCCCGCAGGAAAGCAACGAGCGCGCTTTCCTATTTGGGGTCGAGCGTAGCACTGATGGTGAAGGTACCACCAGTGCCGTCCTCCTTGGCGGACACCTTCTTGGTTGCCGGTGGAGCTGCCATTCCTTTCTTACACTTGCCGGTGGAGCTCGATGGTATGTCCTCGACGGCAGCGCAGCACTCCGAAGAGGTGCGTTTGCCGGAGTGGACTCCAGAGCTCTTGCCGGACTTGGTCTTGGTCTTCCCCCCGGGAGCTTCAGCGGCAAGTGTTTTGCTATCTGCTGCGGCTGCTGCATCCCGGTAGATCTTGTCGGCGCAAATAAGCGCATCTTTCTTGTCGCCGGGGACAGAGATGACGCTTATTGGCCCCGGCATCTTGAGCATGTTATTGGCGTAGTGGGAAGCTGCCATGAACTTGGCGAGGGCGGGACGGCCAAGTATCCCATTATATGGTAAGGGGATATCGGCGACGTCGAACGTAATCCTCTCCGTCCTGAAGTTAAGCTCCCCTCCAAAGGTCACTGGCAGTGTAACCTTCCCCTTCGGCTTGCTCCTTCCCGGGTTGATTCCTTGGAACGTCCCGGTTTCTTCGAGCTCGCTGTCGGGGATCTGTAGTTTCTTGATCACAGCGGAGGAGATCAAGTTGAGGCCGGCCCCGCCGTCAACCAACATCTTGGTGACCTTGAGGTTGCGGATAGTTGGTGAAACCAACATCGGCAAGCACCCGACCGCGGTTGTGCGGTCAGGGTGATCCTCAAGGTCGAAGATGATGGGCGTGCCGGACCATTTCAGGAGCCTGTGCGACTCGACGGGCGGCTCAGCTGCATTCACTTCCCGCACCCATTGCTTGAGTTGGCGGTGGGAAGTGTGCAGAAAGGCACCTCCATCGACGCACAGCACTTCTGTGGCCTTCTGGAACTCCTGCTCGCTGTTGTCTCCTTCGTCCATATCCTCATCATCGTCTTCGTCTTCATCCTTATCGCGGCCCCGGGGAGGTCTGTCTCCTTGCCGCTGCTTGGCCTTGCCGCGGCGTCCTCCCCGGCCATTGAACGGCCGCTTCTTGCTGGGCTCTCCTCCGCCTCCTTGGGCCTTCTCCTTGTCGCGACGCTCGTATTCAGCCTTCTGCTGCTCTACGAGGTACTCTACCCTTTTGCAGTTTTGGAGGTCGTGGCCCTTGGTGCGGTGGATCTTGCAGTACTGCTTGTCGGAGCCGTCCTGCTTGTCAGCTGCCGCTACAGGGGCGGGCTCCTTGCCGGAGCCACCAGCCTGTGTCTTCTTGGCGGGAGCCTCCTTGCCGGACTGCTCGACAACTAGCACTTCCTTGCTCTTCTTCTTCTTGTTTCGCCGCCGGCCCTTCCTTGCCGGGGCGGCATCCTCGCTGTCGCTTCCTCCTGCGCCAGTATCCTCTCCGGGTAGTCTCCTCCCCTCTTCAGCACGTGCACATTTGTCAGCCAGAGCGTAAAGCTCGCTGACGTCCCGGATCTTGGTCATGGCCATCTCCTCCCTCATCCGGCGGTTACGCACGTTCTGGTGGAACGCGCTGATAACCGCGGCAGGGTGGACATCGGGAATGTTGTGTTGCACACGGCTGAACCTTTGGATGTATTTGCGCAGGGACTCTCCCTCCTTCTGAGCTAAGATGTGGAGATCGCTCTCCTGGCCGTGAGGTTTGTGGCCGCCTGTGAAGGCGCCGACAAACTGGTGGCACAAATCCGCCCATGAAGAGATGGAGCTCTCCGGCAAGTGCATAAGCCAAGACCTGACGTTTGGCTTAAGCACGAGCGGGAAGTAGTTGGCTAGGATCTTCTCGTCGCGTCCCCCGGCAGCTTGCACCGCAATGGTGTAGATGCTGAGGAACTCCGAGGGGTGTGTCTTGCCGTCGTACTTCTCGGGTACGTCGGGCTTGAAATTCTTCATGCTGGGCCAATGGACTTGCCGCAGCTCTCGGGTGAACGCAGGGCAACCTGCCGTGTACGGCAAGTCGCCTGGTTCACCGGGCGCGTGCATGTCGACAGCGGTCCCAGCGCGCTGATCAGATTGCCTTCGAGCTTCTCGTCGACGCTCGATGCGGGTTCGAGCGTCCTCTTGTCGCCTGTCGTCGAGGACTTGGCGCTGATCTCGGCGGGCCCGCGGATCCGACGACGCTGTGGAGTCGTCGTCGACGTTGATCCGGTGGGGCGGCGTTTTCTGCTTCCGCGGCGGGGAGTGCACGGTAGTTGCACCCCCGGCGGTCTTGTCGCCGTCGGCCTTCGCTTGGTCAACTTGCCACGGCCATGAAGTTGCCGACTGCTGCGGCGCATCGTTGTTGGCGAAGGCGATGAGGCTCTAGATCGTCGCCCTCCAGTCTTCGGCCTTGTCCGCCGCTGGAGGGAAGTCGAGGAGCAGCTGAGCCCTAGCCAGGGCTTTTGCTGGAGAAGAAGGAAATGGTGGCGAGCGGTGCGAGGAGCGGGACACGCTCGGACTTCTAACTGCGTTAGAAGGAGCATGTTCCAGTCCCGGCGACCGCGCCTTGCTCGTGCCGGGGCATTGGCCTTGAGCGTCCCGTGACTCGTCGGCCTGGCCACGTCCCAGCAAGCGTATGGTACCCCCGGTACCACGCCGCTGCTGGTCTGGCACCTCCTGAGAGGGACGTGGTGCGTGCACGGACACCGAGGCCTTGGAGTTCGCCCGGTCGTCCGTCTTGTCCTTGGACTTGGTGGCGCCGTGGGTGTACCCACCGGCGTCCACCCTTCCGCCGGCGCCTCCCCCACCAACCGTCGGCTCTGGTGGTGGTGGGATCGACGCAGACGGGCCTCCAACCTTCGAAACTTTCTTCTTCGGAGGCATGTTGATGTAGCCGATGAAATTGGAGAGGTTGTTGAAGAATGCGCCCGCGTGAGCGCCGGATCAGGTTCGCAAAACCTCGACGCCCCCTACCTGGCGCGCCAAAGATGTCGGGGGAAACTGTCCTCCCACGAGCACCTATGGGACCGGAGCCCCTTCTACGTTGCGGTAAGGGAGCGGAGGGAGCACGGAGAGCAGATCGAGGAGCGCACGCGGGCAGTTTACCCAGGTTCGGGCCGCGATAACGTGTAAAACCCTACTCCTGCTTTGGTTGTATTGAGTTTTTGGAGCTCGGGAGCTTGAAGATCTACAGTACCAGCTACACCGAGCGTGAAGTGAGCAAGTTTCTGGGATCGAACCCCCTCTACGTTGTGCATGGGCCTCCTTTTATAGCTCAAAGGGGTCACCGACAGGTGTCAACGTAGAGGAGGGTAGAAGTGTAAATTTGGTGGTAGTTGTAACAGTGCATGAACAGTGCATGAACAGTGGTCTTCACCTAACCTTGACGGTGGGGGACAAGGGCATTTAATGCCCATCGCCGTCGACCCCAAAAGCATCTGTCCATGCGTCTCCGTTCGCCACGGCGATAGCCTCGTCACCGCGGCTCGCCAGCGTGTCCCTCAGGCTACACAGCCATCTGCCACGCGCCCCTGGAAGGGCCCCAGGGCGACGCGTGGCCGAGTGAGCTGGAGCGCAGGCACACAATGTGAGCTTCCCCAGGCAAGTACCTTGCCGGGGCCGCTATCTTGCCGGGCCCGGAAGCTTGCCGCTTCCCAGGCCCTGCCGGGGCGCACGATGCGCCGCGATGTATCTTTTGCGGTGTTATCCTTTGGCCTCCCTGGCAAGCACCTCTTGCCAGGGTCTTGTGCTGAAAAGATGTCCTTGAGCCTGGTGCGGCCTTCCCGGCAAGCTCCTCTTGCCGGGGTCTTGTCTTCTAACTTGAATACTTTGTTCTTGAATGGCTTAAAGGGGTCTGGAGCGGGCCTCGGCAAGCGCGTGGTAAGCCCTGCCGCGGGAAGCTGCTACTGCCCGTGCACAAGTTGGGGTACTAAGGTACCCCTACCTTAGTACACCGACACGTTCGAGACAAGTAGACCGACTCCTGCCTACAGCTACTACTATTACTCCACACATCGACCGCTATCCAGCATGCATCTAGTGTATTGAGTTCATAAGAACAGAGTAACGCCTTAAGCAAGATGACATGATGTAGAGGGATAAACTCAAGCAATATTATATAAACCCCATCATTTTTATCCTCGATGGCAACAACACAATACGTGCCTTGCTGCCCCTACTGTCACTGGGAAAGGACACCGCAAGATTGAACCCAAAGCTAAGCACTTCTCCCATTGCAAGAACTATAGATCTAGTAGGCCAAACCAAACCAATAATTCGAAGAGACTTGCAAGGATATTATGAGCACACATAAAAAGTTCAGAGAAGAAGCAAATATCTTTCATAGATAACCTTGATCACAAACTCACAATTCATCGGATCTCGACAAACACACCGCAAAAAGAGATTACATCGAATAGATCTCCTCGAAGACCGAGGAGAACTTTGTATTGAGATCCAGAGAGAGAAGAAGCCATCTAGATACTAGCTATGGACCCGAAGGTCTGTGGTAAACTACTCACAACTCATGGTGAGGGTGGTGATGATGATGATGATGAAGAACTCCGTGATGGATCCCCCTCCGGTGGAGCTCCGGAACAGGCTCCAAGATGGGATCTTCATGGGAACATAAGGTACGGCGGTGGAATTAGGGTTTTCTCTTTGTTCACAGAGGTTTTGGGGTACGTAGACTTATATAGGAAGAAGGAGGGCACCGGGGGACGCTCGAGGGGGCCACGAGGCAGGGGGCGCGCCCTAGGAAGGGGGGCGCGCCCCCCACCCTCGTGGGTCACCTCTTGATCCCCTGACGTGGTTCTCAAGCTCCGCGTGCGTGATTTTCTCCAAAAATATCTCTCGCGAAGGTTTCATTCCGTTTGGACTCCGTTTGATATTCTTTTTCTTCAAAACCCTGAAACAGGCAAAAAACAACATTATGAACTGGGCCTTTCGGTTAGTAGGTTAGTCCCAAAAATGATATAAAAGTGAATGATAAGGCCCATTAAACATCCAAGACTTCATAAATAATAGTATGGAACAATAAAAAATTATAGATACGTTGAAGACATATCAAGCATCCCCAAGCTTAATTCCTGCTCGTCCTCGAGTAGGTAAATGATAAAGAAATATTTTTTGATGTGGAATGCTAACCAATATAGCTTTTCAACGTAATTCTCTTAATCGTGGCATGAATGTTCAGATCTGAAAGATTCAAGATAAAAGTCTATATTGACATAAGAAATAACAATACTTCAAGCATACTAAGAAAGCAATCATGTCTTCTCAAAATACTATGGGTAAAGAAAGTTATCCCTACAAAATCATATAGTCTGGCTATGCTCCCTCTTCATCACACAAAATATTCATATCATGCACAACCCCGATTTCAGCCAAGCACTTGTTTTCATACTCTATCTTTTCCAACCTTTCAATTTTCACGCAATACATGAGCGTGAGCCATGGATATAGCACTATGGGTGGAATAGAGGTGGTTGTGGAGAAGACAAAATGGAGGGAGATAGTCTCACATCGACTAGGCGTATCAACGGGCTATGGAGATGCCCATCAATAGATATCAATGTGAGTGAGTAGGGATTGCCATGCAACGGATGCACTAGAGCTAAATATGAATGAAAGCTCAACAAAATAAACTAGTGGGTGTGCATCCAACTTGCTTGCTCACGAAGACCTAGGGCATTTGAGGAAGCCCATCGTTGGAATATACAAGCCAAGTTCTATAATGAAAATTCCCACTAGTATATGAAAGTGACTAAGCATGAGAGTCTCTACAATGAAGAACATGGTGCTACTTTGAAGCACAAGTGTGGAAAAAAGATAGTAGCAATTGTCCCTTCTCTCTTTTCTCTCATTTTTTTGGAGGGGCTTTCTCTTTTTTTATTAGCCCCTCTCTATTTTTTGGGCCATCTCCCTTTTTTTATTGGCCTTTCCTCACATGGGACAATGCTCTAATAATGATGATCATCACACTTTTTATGACAACTAGAAATTACAACTCGATACTACAATAAGTATGACTCTACATGAATGCCTCCGGCAGTGTACCGGGATATGCAATGAATCAAGAGTGACATATATGAAAAATTATGCATGGTGGCTTTGCCACAACTACGATGTCAACTACATGATCATGCATGGCAATATGACAATATGATGCGTGTCATATGAACGGAACAGTGGAAAGTTGCATGGCAATATATCTCGGAATGGCTATGGAAATGCCATGATAGGTAGGTATGGTGGCTGTTTTGAGGAACAATATGGTGGCTGTTTTGAGGAAGGATATAGCGAAAGTTGCGCGGTACAAGAGAGGCTAGCAATGGTGGAATGGGGAGAGTGCGTATAATCCATGGACTCAATATTAGTCATAAGAACTCATATACTTATTGCAAAAATCTACGAGTCATCAAAACAAAGCAATCAACGCATGCTCCTAGGGGGGAGGTTGGTAGGAGTTAACCATCGCGCCCCCCCCGACCTCCACACAAAGGTTGGCACTCTACAAATACCTCATGCTCTAACTTCGTCACATAGCGGTTCACCATACGTGCATGATACGGGAATCACTAACCTTAACACAAGTATTTCTTAATTTCATAATAACTCCACTAGCATGACTCTAATATCACTATCCTCATGTCTCAAAACAATTATCAAGCATCCAACATCTCATTCTATTCAATGCACTTAGTGTGATTTTTTTTTACTACATTGACATTGGATGTTTATCATGTGAAGACTAGTTTCTTTAGCCTAAACACATTACCATGCTGTTTTAATAGACTCTCAAAAGGATATAAGTGAAGCATGAGAGTTCAACAATTTCTACAAAATATTACCACCACCGTGCTCTAAAAGATATAAGTGAAGCACTAGAGCAAAAACTATTCAACTCAAAAGATATATGTGAAGCACATAGAGTGTTCTAATAATTTCTAGGCCATATTTAACTCTCTCAAATAGGTGTGTCCAGCAATGATGATTGTGGCAAACTAACAAGCAAAGACTCAAATTATACAAGACGCTCCAAGAAAAACACATATCATGTTGCGAATAAAAATATAGCTCCAAGTATAGTTACCGATGGATGAAGACGAAAGAGGGGATGCCTTCCCGGGGCATCCCCAAGCTTAGGCTTTTGATTATCTTGAATTTACTTGGGGTTCCATGGGCATCCCCAAGCTTAGGCCTTTGCTACTCCTTGTTCCATAGTCCATCAAAGCAATACTCAAAACTTCAAAACTTCACAACACAAAACTTAGACAAAAATTCTCGTGAGCTCCGTTAGTATAAGAAAGCAAACCACTACTCAAAAGTGCAACAATGAATTCGTTCTTTGTTTATATTGGTGTTAAACTTACTGTATTCCAACTTCTCTATGGTTCATATCCTGCAATACTACCCATAGATGCATCGGAATAAGCAAACAACACACGAAAAACAGAATCTGTCAAAAACATAACAGTCTGTAGTAATCTGCAGGTTTCGCCTACTTCTGGAACTCCAAAAAACTCAAACTAAATTGGTAAATTTTCGGAATTTATCTACCAATCATCTGCAAAAAGAATCAACTAAAAAGCACGCTCCAGTAAAATCTGAAGACCACTTTAGCTAGCGCTAATGATTCTTTTCCTGTTCATGCTCAGGTACACAACGTCTAATAATACCATCTACTCCTTCTTTATAAAGGTGTGGGTCATCCCAGAAGTAATGTCTTAAATCATAGAAAAACTTTTTCTTTTGCTGGTATGTGAAACTAGGTGGTATAAATTTAGCAACAATGTAATTAGCATAATCAGCATACCATGGAGCAGTACGAGAAGCATTTATGACCGCTAATTGTTCATTAGAAAAGCTATCATCAATAGGTAGTGGGTCATCAAGAACATTCTCTAACCTAGATAAGTTGTCTGCAACGGGGTTCTCAGCTCCTTTTCTATCAGTAATATGCAAATCGAATTCTTGTAGCAAGAGAACCCATCTAATAAGTCTAGGTTTAGCATCTTTCTTTTCCATAAGATATTTAATAGCAGCATGATCAGTGTGAACAGTTACTTTAGAATCAACAATATAAGGTCTGAACTTATCACAAGCAAATACAACTGCTAAAAATTCTTTTTTAGTAGCAGCATAATTTCTCTGGGCACTCTCTAGAGTTTTGCTAGCATATTGGATAACATTCAATTTCTTATCAACTCTTTGTCCTAGAACAACACCTACAACATAATCACTAGCATCACACATAATTTCAAAGGGTAAATTCCAGTCAGGTGGCTGGACAATAGGTGCAGAGATCAAGGCTTTCCTAAGTATTTCAAATGCTTCTACACAATCATCATCAAAGACAAAAGGAACATCTTTTTGTAAGTGGTTAGTCAGAGGCCTAGAGATTTTCGTGAAGTCCTTAATGAACCTCCTATAAAACCCGGCATGACCAAGGAAACTTCTTATACCTTTGATGTCCTTGGGACACGACATCTTTTCAATAGCATCAACTTTAGCTTTATCAACTTCAATACCTCTTTCAGAAATTTTATGCCCCAAGACAATACCTTCATTAACCATAAAGTGAAAGTTTTCCCAATTCAAGACAAGATTAGTTTCTTCACATCTCTGCAAAACCCGATCAAGGTTGCTTAAGCAATCATCAAAAGAAGTTCCACAAATGGAAAAATCATCCATGAAAACATCAACAATCTTTTCACAAAAATCAGAGAATATAGCCATCATGCATCTTTGAAAGGTAGCAGGTGCATTACATAGACCAAAAGGCATATGTCTATAAGCAAAGGTACCGAAAGGGCAAGTAAAAGTGGTCTTTTCTTGGTCCTCTTTTGATACATGTATTTGAGAGAAACCAGAATAGCGATCTAGAAAGAAAAATGTGTATGTTTGGATAATCTTTATAGAATTTGATCAATAAAAGGCAAAGGGTATAGCTTTATTTAATTTGCAAAAATCAATTACCATTCTGTAGCATGTAACAATTCTTTGTGGGATCAATTCATCTTTATCATTAGGAACAAAAGTAATACCTCCCTTCTTAGGGACACAATGGACAGGACTTACCCATTGACTATCAACAACTGGATAAATTATACCTGCCTCTAGAAGCTTTAGTATTTCTTTCCTTACCACTTCTTTCATCCTAGGATTTAACCATCGTTGGTGATCAACAACCGGTTTAGCGTCTTTCTCCAATTTTATTTTATGTTGGCATAGAGTGGGACTAATGCCCTTAAGATCATCAAGAGTATATCCAATAGCAGCGCGGTGCTTCTTCAGAGTTTTCAATAATTTCTATTCTTCTTGCTCTGAAAGGTTATCACTAACAATTACATGATATATCTTCTTTTCATCAAGATAAGCATACTTAAGAGTATCAGGTAATGCTTTGAGCTCAAACACGGGATCACCCTTGGGTGGAGGAGGATCCCCTAGAATTTCAACAGGCAAGTTGTGTTTCAATAAAGGTCCATGTTTAAAGAATATTTCATCTATTTCCCTTCTCTCATTCATATACATATCATTTTCATGGTCTAGCAAATATTGTTCTAAAGGGTTGTTAGGAGGCACATCAATAGAAGCAAGACCAATAATTTCATCCTTACTAGACAATTCTTTATCATGGGGTTGTCTACGGAATTTAGCAAAATTAAAATCACGAGACATATCCCCTAAACCAACAGTAACAACATCCTTTTTATAGTCTATCTTAGCATTAACAGTATTCAAGAAGGGTCTACCAAATATAATGGGGCAAAAGTCATCTTGTGGGGAACCAAGAACAAGAAAATCAGTACGGTATTTAGCTTTTCCACACAAGACTTCAACATCTCTAACAATCCCCATTGGTTAAATAGTATCTCTATTGGCAAGCTTAATAGTAACATCAATACCTTCTAGCTCAGCAGGTGCAATTTCGTGCATAATTTCTTCGTATAAGGAATGAGGTATTGCACTAGCACTAGCACCCATGTCACATAAGCCATGATAGCAATGATCTCATATTTTAACAGAAATAAGAGGCATGCCTACAACAGGTCTATGTTTATTTTTAGTATCGGGTCTAGCAATTCTAGCAGCTTCATCACAGAAGTAAATAACATGCCCATCAATATTATCAACCAAGAGATCCTTAACTATAGCAACACTAGGTTCAACTTTAATTTGCTCAGAGGGTGTAGGTGTTCTAGTATTAATCTTACAAACCACAGTTGAAGCTTTAGCATGATCCTTTATTCTAGCAGGGAAGGGTGGTTTCTCAATATAAGCAGTAGGAACAATAGGATCGACATTATAAGTGATAGTCTTTTCTTCAATTCTAACATGATCAACTACTTTTACTTCAATGGGAGGATGATATTTAAACCACTTCTCCTTAGGGAGATCAATATGAGTAGCAAATGATTCACAGAAAGAAGCTACTATCTCAGAGTCAAGTCCATATTTAGTGCTAAATTCACGAAAAACATCTGTATCCATAAAAGATTCAACACAATCAAACTTAGGTGTTATACCTGACTCCTTACCTTCGTCGAGATCCCAATCTTCAGAGTTGCGTTTAATTCTTTCCAATAAACCCCATTTGAATTCAATAGTCTTCATCATAAAAGAACCAGTGCAAGAAGTATCGAGCATGGAGCGATTATCGAGAGAAAGCCAAGCATAAATTTTTTGAATAATAATTTCTCTTGAGAGCTCATGATTGGGGCATGAATATAACATTGACTTAAGCCTCCCCCAAGCTTGAGCGATACTTTTTCCTTCGCGAGGCCAAAAATTATATACTCCCTCCTTTCCTAAATATAGGGTGTATAGTTTTTGGCACGGAAATTAAAGAACATACGTGGAGGGAAATTTTCACAAGTTTTAGGTGAGATTACACCTGACTAATTGACATGACAAAATAGAGGAGCTTGCTAGGTATAAGGAAATGCAATCAAATCCCTAAAAAACTTATCCAAACGAGTGGTGCAACACAATACACCTTATATTTTGGATTTTTTTCTCAAAAAACTATACACCTTATATCAAGGAACGGAAGGAGTATATAATTACGATCACGATGAACCTGATGCATAGGATACAACTTCTGATGAAATTCCAATTTCAATTGGTTGTAGTTCAGGATCCAATATCATCGCATAGCCTAAACCATGTCAATGCCTTTCCCTTCAAAGATAAAGGGAATACCTTCTTCTTGATAACATCCTCGGGCATATCTGCAAGCTTAAATAATCCACAAACTTCATCCACATAGATTAGGTGCAAATCGGGATGCAATGTTCCATCTCCTGTAAAGGGATTAACTAGCAATTTCTCTATCATACCTGAAGGAATTTCAAAAGTAAACATTTTCAGTAGGTTCAGCAGGTTGAGGAGCAACTAGCTGCTCTACTGGTCAGGGTGAAGATACCCCAAACAAGCCCCTCAAAGGATTATGTTCCATAGTAGCAAGTGACAGTAAATTTCAGCACACTATATAATTTTTTCCTTACCAAGTTCCACTCACCAAAGGCGCTTCACTCCACAGCAACGACGCCAGAAAAGAGTCTTGATGACCCACAAGTGTAGGGGATCTATCGTAGTCCTTTCGATAAGTAAGAGTGTCAAACCCAACGAGGAGCATAAGGAAATGATAAGCGGTTTTCAGTAAGGTATTCTCTGCAATCACTGAAATTATCGGTAACGGATAGTTTTGTGATAAGGTAATTTGTAACGAGTAACAAGTAGTAAAATTAAATAAGGTGCAGCAATATGGCCCAATCCTTTTTGCAGCAAAGGACGAGCTTGGACAAAATCTTATATAAAGGAAAGCGCTCCCGAGGACACATGAAAACTATCGTCAAGCTAGTTTTCATCACGCTCATATGATTCGCGTTCGTTAGTTTGATAATTTGGTATGTGGGTGGACCGGTGCTTGGGTGATGCCCTTACTTGGACTAGCATCCCACTTATGATTAACCTCTATTATAAGCATCCACAACTACAAAATAAGTATTAAGGTAAACCTAACCATAGCATGAAACATATGGATCCAAATCAGCCCCTTACGAAGCAACGCATAAACTAGGGTTTAAGCTTCTGCCAGTCTAGCAACCCATCATCTACTTATTACTTCCCAATGCCTTCCTCTAGGACCAAACAATGGTGAAGTTTCATGTAGTCGACATTCACATAACACCACTAGAGGAAAGACAACATACATCTCATCAAAATATCGAACGAATACCAAATTCACATGACTACTTATAGCAAGACTTCTCCTATGTCCTCAGGAACAAACGTAACTACTCACAAATCATATTCATGTTCATAACCAGAGAGATATTAATATGCATAATGGATCTGAACATATGATCTTCCATCGGATAAACCAACTAGCATCAACTACAAGGAGTAATCAACACTACTAGCAACCCAGATGTACCAATCTGAGGTTTCGATACAAAGATTGGATACAAGAGATGAACTAGGGTTTGAGAGGAGATGGTGCTGGTGAAGATGTTGATGGAGATTGCCCCCCTCGCAATGAGAGGATCGATGGTGATGATGGCGGTGACGATTTCCCCCTCCCGGAGTGATGTTCCCCCGACAGAACAGCTTCGCCGGAGCCCTAGATTGGTTCCGCCAAGGTTTCGCCTCGAGACGGCGGCATTTCGTCCCGAAAGATTCCTTCTGATTTTTTCTAGGGCAGAAGACACCTTATACCAGAAGATGGGCATCGGGGGGCTGCCAGGTGGCCCACGAGGCAGGGGGCGCGCCCAGGGGGTAGGGCGCGCCCCCACCCTCATGGACGGTGGGTGGCCCCCCTTTGGTGCTCTCTTCGCTCGATATCTTTTATATATTCCAAAACTGACTTTCGTGGAGTTTTAGGACTTTTTGAGTTATGCAGAATAGATCTCCAATATTGGCTCCTTTTTCAGCCCAGAATTCCAGCTGCCGGCATTCTCCTTCTTCATGTAAACCTTGTAAAATAAGAAAGAAAAGGCATAAGTATTGTGGCATAATGTGTAATAGCAGCCCATAATGCAACAAACATCAATATAAAAGTATGATGCAAAATGGACGTATCAGGGTCTTAGTGGGTCGCTCCGAGAAGTTCACCACGTAGAGACCATTCTTGACATGCCCAACAAAGGCTATTATAAGAGTCTTGCTCCACAAAAGGGCCACAGTATTAAGGTCAAAGAAAGTTGAAAAGCCCATAAGTTCAAGTTGACGATCGGAAAGCACATTGTGAGATGACCACCTTGCCAAGTCCCAATACCTTAGATGTTGAAGCACCACCAAATTGGACATGGGTGGGCATAGATGGAATTGGATGCACGTCCACCACCAAGTCCTTGCTTCCGGTCATATGATTTGTTGCTTCCCTATAAAGCAACCATGACACTCCACCGGAAGCAAACACCTACAAGAGATTAATGCTTGGTTTTAGGTACCCATTGAGTAATGGGTCCTTTGATGTTAGCAACAAGGGTCTTAGGAACCCAACTAGACCATTCAATGTACTCATATGGAGAACAAACAAATTTGGCATAAACATGCCCATCACTAGCACGACATAAGACATAAGATGGGTTAAAGTTGCCGGAGTTCTTGGGAGGGATGGCCTTTCCCTTCTTTCCATTATTACCCTCCACCTTGTTCTTCTTCTTCACATGAGCACCCTCTCCTTCTTTGATAAATACCTCCTTGAGAGGGAGAGGTTGCTTGGCCTTGCTCTTCTTCTTCTTCTTCTTGGACTGGGGTGCAAATCCAATTCCGTCCTTTGCTACAACCTCCTTTTGATTACTCAAGAGGTCATTGAGGTTCTTCTCGCCTTGTATACACGTCATAAGGCCCTTTCAAGTTGCTCTTTTAGCTTGACATTCTCCTCCACAAGATGAGCATGCTCACAACACAAGTTAGTAGCATGTGCATTATCAATAAGAACAAAAGGAGGACAAGTAGCAATTTCCTTAGTTAGCTTTACTTGGAGTTGATCATCAGACTCCTTGAGGGAGGCATGAGCACCCTTCAAGACCTTGTGGGCCTTGTCAAGTGTGTCAAACTCTTCCTTGAGTCTATCATGGCCAACCCCAAGTGGAACCTTCTCCCATTTAAGCACATGAGTAAGAACAATAGAGTGATCAAGATATTTTTGAAGTTTAGAAAGATCAACGTTGTGTGCCTCCTCAAGAGCTAAACGAAGACCTTTCTCTTTCTCAAGAGCAATGGAAAGATCTACAATCTCATCGGCATAGTCACGACTATGCCCCTCCATCTTGGAGATAGTATCCCCGTGCGACTCAATGATATCATTGGCCTCACCAAGTTGTTCCAAGAGAGCAACAAAGTGCTTCTTGAATTCTCCCTTAAGCCTACTCAAGAACAAGTTAAACTCATTCTTTTCACCATTCACCACCTCACTATCATCTACACAATCTAACAAAGACGGAGTAGTAGTGATGGTGGTTTTGATGATGGGTGTTACCTTATTGATACCTTTAGCCATGCGGCACTTGGCGATGGTGTTCTCATTGGGGGCACCAAAGAGAGAGACCTTGGAGGGAGAAGATGTGGCAATTGCAATGGTTGCCGTTGCCATTCCTTCTTCGCTTCTGTCTTCATCATCATGATCCGAGGGATACTCTTCATGAACCGCCAACGCCTTTTGAGGCACCTTCTTGATGAATTTGTTCTTCTTGATAAGAGGCTTGTCCTTGTCCTTGCGAATGAGCTTGCCACCATTTTCTTCTCGATTTTCATATGGGAAATCCGCAGCAAAGTGACTTACGTTTCCACAATTGAAACAAGTTCTCATCTGTTGCTTGCCCTTCGAGCCACTTGAGTTGTTCTAGGAGAACTTGGGTCTTGAGTTCCTCTTGCCCCAAAATAGCCTCGAAGCAAGAGCCATGTGCTCATGGTAATCATATTTGGTGTACTCGTGGCAACACTCCTCTTCTTCAATCTCAACTTCATTCGTACAAGCCTTTGCCTTCAAGGCAAGAGGGGGTGAGCTTTTCTTGGACCGCACACAGGCTATAGCATTGTCGGCGGTCTTGTTCATGATGTTCATGGAAACAAACTCATCCAACACTTCACTTGAGGAAAGAGTGTGGAAATCCGATCTTTGACGAATCACTGAAGACATGGCCTTGTTGAATGACATGATGGCCTTGAGAAACTTGCGCTTGATCCAAATATCATCCACATACTTGCTCCCATGATCTTGAAGATCCACTCCAAGAGTTGTCACCCTCCGGTAGAGATCACATGGATCCTCATCTTCAAGCATCACTAATTCATCGGCCTCATCAAGGACCACTTCAAAGTTGGACCATTGGATGTTAGAGCTTCCCTTGTACATAGACACAATATGCTCCCAACAATCCTTTGCACGAGTGAACGGTCGTAAGTGAGATAAATCTTCGGATGGGACTTCATCTTGAAGGATGAACAAAGCGGAGTGGTTGTATTGATTGTCCACTTCTTCTCTTGGGGTGATCTTGTTTGGATCATGCGGGTAGAAGGCTTGCTCAATGATTCTCCAAGGGTTAGTAGAGCAATGATTCAAATGAGACTTAATGCGAAAGATCCAACCAGCAAAATCACCCTTAACAAGCTTGGGAGGAGGACCATGATTATTAGTGCGAGGTGTAGGGACCGGTCCTCCATAGACCGGGGGAGGGGAACTGAGGCAAAGGTTCCGTCCCATTCTTGTCATGAGGGGAAGAAACATGAGTACCTTTAGCCGCTTCCTTGGTGGAATTGGTCTTCAACTCTGATGCCGTGGGATTAACCACAAGCACGGGATCGAGAGTGGATTTCATTCCCTCAAGTCATTCTTTAAGCATGGACTTGACTTTGGCCGTCATAGACATCTTAAGTGAAGCCATAGCTTCATTTAAGTCATCTTGAGTGATCGAAGTCAATTCCACGACCTCGGGCACTTCCTCTTCGGTGTCAACCATACTCTTCGGGTGGTGAAACCCTTAATAAAGAGACGAGGCTCTGATACCAATTGAAAGGATCGATATGGTTGACTAGAGGGGGGTGAATAGGCAACTACCAATTTTTAGCTTTTCTTAACAAATGAGGATTAGCAACAAATAGGTTGTCTAGAAGAGCAACTAGGTGAGCAACTTATATGATGCAAACAACAACTACAAGTTCAAGCAAAGGATATCACACAAAAATAACTTGCACAAAGTAAAGGGAAGAAATAACCACAAGTGGAGCCGGTGGAGACAAGGATGTGTTCCCGAAGTTCCTTCTCTATGGGGGAAGTACATCTCTGATAGAGCGGTGTGGGGCACAATGCTCCCCAAGAAGCCATTAGGGCCATCGTATTCTCCTCATGCCCTCACACAATGCGATATGTCGTGATTTCACTAGTGGTGCACTTGAAGGCGGCGACCGAACCTTTACAAACAAGGTTGGGGCTATCTCCAAAACTTTTTAGGAGGCTCCCAACGATTCCATGGAGCTTCACCACAATGGAATGTGGCTCCGAGGTGGCCTCAACCATCTAGGGTGCTCAAACACCCAAGAGTAACAAGATCCGCAAGGTATTAGTGGGGGGAATCAAATTTCTCTTGGTGGAAGTGTAGATCCGGGCCTTCTCAACCAATCCCTAGAAAATCAACAAGTTTGATTGGCTAGGGAGAGAGATCAGGTGAAAATGAGCTTTGGAGCAACAATGGAGCTCGGGGGAAAAGAGGTAGGTCTTGTTGGGGAAGAAGACCTCCTTTTATAGTGGGGAGACCAATTCAATTATCCCCTCCTCAGCCCGCTTAAACCGGTACTACTGCTCAGGGGAGCGGTACTACCGTTGCCTGCAGCGGTACTACCGTGAGGCCCAGTGGTACTACCACGGAGACTCAGAGCAGAAGCCTTAGAGGGAGAAAGGGTAGGAGAGAGAGTGCACATGCGACACTAGCAACAATGGTAGGTGCGGTACTACTGCTCTCAAGCGGTACTACCGCTCCTACTACTGTTGCTATTGCCGCAGAACCCGAATGAGACGTGCGAGTCTCCAGTCAAGGCGGTACCAGCGTGGAGACAGAGCTATACTACCACTGATGGCCACGAGCGGTAATACCGCTACGAGACAACGATACTACCGCTTGAGGCTGGTAGCGGTACTGCCACTCCGGCCCGGCGGTACTGCTGCTGGCACCTTCCAAGTTCCGCTTCTGCGATATCGGTAAACTGCAAGGAAGAGGAAAGGAGCTGGGGGTGCAAGATAGATGTGTATGTGTTGATTCCACCCTAGCCTTTCCGATATGGACCCCCTCTTGATAGTACGGTGCCTCATACGACTCAAGTTCACCAAAGCCAAAACGAAAGAGACTACACCGTCTTCACTTTGAGCTCCGAGGAGAAAGAATTGTCTCGTGCCAATAAATGAATATATGAAATGCTCAACACACACGATTAGTCCGCAAAAGTATTGTCATCAATCACCAAAACCACATAGAGAGAGACATGCCCTAACAAAGGGGCAACAGCGGGGAGTCTAGCGGTGACAATGCTACCGCCGATAATGGCGACACAACTGTTGGGGATGCCAATAATAACGGTAAGAATCCCCAAGCCTCCCTTGTACGGAATGGCACCCCCAAAGGACATATGAAGGACTTAGGTCCCGACGACCTCTTTGAAGGGGCCGATGACAACTACTTGCTGGAGTCTGAGGAGGACGAGAACCTTGGCACGGAGGACCATGATACGTCCATTTTGCATGATGCTTTTATATTGATATTTATTGCATTATGGGCTGTTATTAGACATTATGTCACAATACTTATGCCTTTTATCTCTTATTTTACAATGTTTACATGAAGAGGGAGAATGCGGGCAGCAGGAATTCTGGACTGGAAAAGGAGGAAATCTGAGATACCTATTCTGCACAACTCCAAAAGTCCTGAAACTTTATGGAGAATATTTTTGGAATACAAAAAAATATTGGGCGAAGAAAGCACCAGAGGGGGGCTACCAGCAATCCACAAGGGTGGGGGGGCGCGCCCTACCCCCTGGGCGCGCCCCCTACCTTATGGGCCCTCTGGCAGGCCCCCGGCGTCCATCTTCTGCTATATGGTGTGTTCTGACCTGGGAAAAATCATAAGGATGTTTTCGGGACAAAGCACCGCTGTCTCGAGGCGGAACTAGGGTGAAACCAATCTAGAGCCCCGGCAGGGCTGTTCTACCGGGGATACTTCCCTCCGGGAGGGCGAAATCGAAGCCATCGCCATCACCAACGATCCTCTCATCGAGAGGGGGTCAATCTCCATCAACATCTTCACCAGCAGCATCTCCTGTCAAACTCTAGTTCATCTCTTGTATCCTATCTTTGTCTCGAAACCTCAGATTGCTACCTGTGGGTTGCTAGTAGTGTTGATTACTCCTTGTAGTTTATGCTAGTTGGTTTATTCAATGGAAGATCATATGTTCAGATCCTTAATGCTATTCAATACCCCTCTGATCATGAACATGAATATGCTTTGTGAGTAGTTACTTTTGTTCCTGAGGACATGGGAGAAGTCTTGTTATAAGTAATCATGTAAATTTGGTATTCGTTCGATATTTTGATGAGATGTATGTTGTCTTTCCACTAGTGGTGTTATGTGAACGTCGACTACATGACACTTCACCGTTATTTGGGCCTAGGGGAAGGCATTGGGAAGCAATAAGTAGATGATGGGTTGCTAGAGTGACAGAAGCTTAAACCCTAGTTTATGCGTTGCTTCGTAAGAGGCTGATTTGGATCCATATGTGTCATGCTATGGTTAGATTTATCTTAGTACTTCTTTCAAGGAAGGACAACACCCAAGCGCCGGTCCACCCACATATCAAATTATCAAAGAAACGAACGCGAATCATATGAGCATGATGAAAACTAACTTGACAATAATTCCCATGTGTCCTCGGGAGCGCTTTGCTTTATATAAGAGTACGTCCAGGCTTGTCCTTTGCTACAAAAAGGATTGGGCTACCTTGTTGCACATTGTTTACTTTTGTTACTTGCTACCCGTTATGAATTATACTATCACACAACTATCTGTTACCGATAATTTCAGTGCTTGCAGAGATTACCTTGCTGAAAACCGCTTGTAATTTCCTTCTGCTCCTCGTTGGGTTCGACACTCTTACTTATTGAAAGGACTACGATAGATCCCCTACACTTGTGGGTCATCAAATCACATCGTCCTTGAAGACCCTTTCGAGCAAGAGCGCTTCCGACGGCTCCTCGTAGGCACAGCTCATAGCATGAAACGCAAGGAGCAGCTGCTGCAAGTAAATACAGATGCGCTGAACGAGAAGTGGGTCGAAGTTCTCTCGGCTGAACAAGATCTAGAAGATTGACGTTGTAGTGTGCCGAAATCATAACCAGGTAGGCATATGCTATCGGAGTTTGGCAAGGAAATATCCGCCGACGAGCCCGACCGACCCCCTAGATGTCGGGATAGACCAATGCGGGAAAATATCAACCCTCGTCCGGCTCCACGCCACTATGGCAAGGACTGTGGATCACTTAGACCCTCCTGATGTTCGATGCCGCATTGAGGCAAACCGAGTGCCTCCTTAGTCCATCTATGGGTCAAGAGGACGCGCGCCCAATGGGCCTGATGGCTACAATGCCTGGATAGACAAGAACGATAGTGCCCGAGACCAAGCCTACTCACGGCTCTCCCCCAACCTCCGAAGAGACGCTCCTTGGTTCCGAGGTACAACCTACCCAATCAGCTTTACATATAAGGTAATGGAACATCAATTTCCAGAAGGGTTTAAGCCCGTTAATATAGAATCTTATGATTGCATTACGGACCCAGTAGTATGGATTGAAGATTTCCTTCTCCATATACACATGGCTAACGGAGATGACATCCACGCCATCATATACTTGTTGCTCAAATTGAAGGGGCCAGCTAGGCACTGGCTTAATAGACTGCCCCATCAATCTGTTGGCAGCTGGTAAGCCCTGGAGGATGCCTTTCTGGTAGACTTCCAAGGCACTTAGGTCCACCTTCCGGAGCTGGCGACCTTAGCCGCATCACCCAACAACTTGGAGAATCATCTTGGAAGTTCTAGAATAGGGTCCTTGCTAAAAAGAACTAAATCATAGACTGCTCCAACGCTGAAGCCATCGCCACATTCAAAAAGTACATCCGAGATGAATGCCTCGCCCATCAGCTCGGCCAAGATAAACCAAGGACGATGGGAGCCATCACTTCACTAATGACCCGCTTTTGTGTGAGAGAGGACAGTTGGATTGCCTGAAGTACCCATAACGACGAGGCAGACACCTCGGATATACGCGATGCCAATGGAAATCCTAAATGCAATAAAAATAAGCGTAGGCATAAAAATGGCGGGAGCAACACAGAGGACACCGTAGTCAATGCAGGGTTCACCGGACCTAGATCTGGATAGAAAAGGAAGCCCTTTAAAGGGAACAAGGATGGACCTAGCCAGCTAGACAGGATCCTGGACTGGCCATGCCAAATCCATGACATGCAGGACAAACCAGCTACCCATACTAATAGGAATTTATGGGTCTTCAATCAGGCTGGCAAGGTAGCAACGGAGGGCCAAAGTAAATCCCATAATCACAGCGAATACGAGGATGAACCTCAGCGTCCCAACAATGGAGGCCAAAATAAGTTTCTTAACAAGGTAACAGAAGTCAATATGATCTATGTTAAACACATCCCTAAAGGGGGAGTAAATGAGTACTTCATGACGTCTACGCATTAGAGCCAGTCACCTCGAAGTCCAAATGTCATGGGAAAGCATGGTCACCTATGGGGCCATTGGCCCCTTGTGGTTCAGCAAGGGGGAGATCACGTTACACAAAGATCAGAGACCATAGAAGGCAGCACAACGATGGTGACGCGGTGGTTTTTACCCAGGTTCGGGCCGCTGCGAAGCGTAAAACCCTACTCCTGCTGTGATGGATTGGATGAGGGAGCGCGATGAGCATGTAGCGCTAAAGCCCGGCAAGGTGGTATTGGGGAGAGCAGCTACGCGCGTATGAGTGTACAAGGGTCCGAATCCTTTCCTAAATCGCCCTAGTCCTCCTTTTATAGTTCAAGGGGTATCCACAGTGGCGACACAGTCACTGTTCGTTCATATGATAGCTAATAGTGCTACCATACCTAACTCTATAGACACGACAAGGCGCATTAAATGCACCGCTTAGTGTCACACCGTGGGACTAGCCCGGCAAGCCTTGCCACGCCACTTTAGATGTCTCTTGCGCTATCCGCCTGACACGCCACTGGACGGGTGTCGTGTAAGGAGAATCTTCTCTCCAAACGGCTGCCACGTGCCAGAGGACAACCACTTATGACTTGGGGGATTGACACCACACTGATAAGTGACTTGGGTCACTGTGCGGTGGAGCAATGGTGACTTGGCGGGGTGATCCGCCCTCGGCGCCCCCGGCAAGCCTGGCGGGGGAGTCTTGAGACTTGTCTCTGGTGCGGCCTCGACCTAGACGGGCTTGCCTGCCCGGCAAGGGATGTTTTTCCTTGGTGATATCTTGCTCCTTCGTCTTGTCTTGTTCTTCTTTATCCGCCCTTTGATTTCTCAAAGAGCTAAATCTTCACCTTGGTCTTGTTTTGTCATTGCAACCTTGCCTCCATGCCTGTGTACAGTCTGGGCAACATATACCAAGGTTTGTTACACTAACAGGAGCCCCCGGGCCTGGCCCAAACGCGCCGTCGATCGTCGTTGGGGTAGGCCCTATCAAGTACATAGGCAGAGGGCTTGTGGTACCTCATTTCTGATATTTTCCTTGCTTCTTCATTAACCTGTGCTTGAATAAGGGCAATTTATGCTTTTCCCTCCCGCCATGCGAGATGTCGTGGGGCGGCCTTTATGCCATGACCCGCTAGTTGCCCATGCCCCACACTCATGGGATGGCAACTGCCTTTTTACTCATGAACCGTTCCTGCCGTTTCCGCCACGTATGATGCAAGAATTGCACAGGGTTGGTGGTGTGAACGTCAAGCGCGGGGAGGAGCGCCATGGTGGAAAGCCAGATGCCGTGGATTGGCGTAGGTGGTCTGTCTTGATTCTGCGCGCCGTTAGTGGCGTAGTGGAATTGGATTGGTGGAGCCGGGCGGCGGCCTTCTGGGTGAGGAGCTAGCCACCGGCCCAATCCATTTATAAAAATGGAAACAAGCGAGGGACTAACTCACACGCATCTTGTTCTTCTTCCCGCTCGTCTCCTTCTTCTCCCTCAAATGGCGAGGGGAAGGGGGCGCGGTGGCGTTCCAGTGGCGGTGACGAGGGCCTCGTCTTGACAGTGCCTTCCTCCCACGATTGGCGACACGGGGGCGGGAGCCAGCGCTCGTGGTGGAGGTGTAGGATGGGGGCGTGGCCGTCGCGGTGCCCGGGGCCGAGGAGGACACGGCGGTCTCGCAATCATTCCTCCTCCGGTCGCTCTGAAGCCGCCTGAAGGCCATGTCGAGGACCAACTGTTGGAGTTCGTCATCAAACTATGTGGTCCCCCGCATGGTCGTCTTTGGCTTCCCACTCCTTTCGTAAGGGTAACGGAGCTGGAACAGCCGCCGGCGCTGAGACTACACATGAGGGGCTGTTGCAATGGTAGCATGCAGGTGAACACAGAGTTCCCGACCCCTCACGTTATGCTTCTCTGGCGTGGTTGGAAAACCATCACTCGTGCCCATAGCTTGGCGGCAGGGCACATTCTCCATTTTAAATTAATGGATGCGGCCCTGCTCTCCGTCAAGGTCTTCGGGCGTTTGGGTGCTCGCTTAGGGTGCTGCATGGAGAGCTCGACCGACAACCAAAGCTCCTCCTCGAGTGACATCGACGAGGAGGACAGTGACAATGATGACGTCAGAGCCGATGGGGAGGACGACGGCTCTAACTTCGGCTGAACACCAGCCGCACCATCACCGCCAGTCGGCGGCACCACCATCTGCACCCGCATCGCCTTCCGACAAGGCAATTTGCCGGGGAGTTGGATATGGAGGTGCAGATGGTGTCTCCGGCTCGTCCAGCAACCTTCTAGCTGGGCTCCGATAGGCTTCCTTGTGGGCTCCAGCTTCATTCATCCTGCCACGTCCTGCTGGCCCTGGTGGCGGTGACTAGGGGATCGTCTCCGCCGCTCCCTCCACCATCACCTTCGTCCGCGCCCTCCCAACCTTGTTAATTAGGCTCTCCGTCATGGGGCCTGAAGGGGTCAGGCTTTGCCCTCTTCACCTCCCACTATAGCTCCTAGGAGGAGAAGGACAAGAAAGGGATTATGGGGCACTTATCTTTTTTCAGTCTAAAATATGTAGGCATTCGCCAAATTTTAGTTTCAAACATGTAATCTCTTCTATCCATGTGTGTGTTCTGTAAGATTTGTACTTGCTTATCAGCATGTTAATGAAAAGAAAGACAGTCTTGCCGGGCACTTGTGCATGTACTTTATCCATGCAGAGGGAAAACGCCTCTATACTTTCAAGTAAACAAGCTCTTTCCCGACAAGTTGTCTTGCCGGTGCCTTCCGCTGTTGCCGCAGGGCTTGGCCTGTCAGGCACAATGCTGCGGATGGAAACTAGCCCCCTGTCGAACCTCTTCTAGAAAATGCAACTACAACCGTCTTGGACGAAGCATTGTTCGAACCATATAAGGAGAGCACAAATGCTATGGAGCTGACGAGGTCTTTCAAATGTACAAGTTCTCGTTACAGAAACACAAATGGATAGGAGAAAATGGAACTTATCTGTTTTGCTTGCCGGGGGTCGATATGTTGGCTTGTTTACATTTCTTCTTTTCGGGACCGAGTCCGCGGCAAGAAACCTGCAGTTAGTGCAGAAGGAAACATATCAGCATATGCCCTCGTCTATATGCCCATGAGATACTTATGAAAAGCTATGCATGCAATGCAGTTTTTGGCCCCCCCAGTGCATCGTTTATTTATTTGCCGCTCAGGGTCTTTGTCTGGCTTTGTACAAAGGGTTACATGCAGCATCGACAAGGCTTGTACAAAAGGGTGGCTGCGGGCAGGGCCTGACAGTCATGCCTTATGGGTAGAACTTACGGAGATGCTCAATGTTCCATGAGTTTTGTAATTGAATGCCATCTTCGGTCTCCAGACGGACTGCGCCAGGTCTAGTGACTCATACTACCTAGTAAGGGCCTTCCCACTTCGGCATCAACTTGCGTGCACCCTTGGCGGATTAAACACGCCCACGGACAAGGTCACCTTCCTCAAAACTCTGGGCATGGACCCTGCGGCTGTGATAGCGATGGAGGGCTTGTTGATACGTGCAACATGTACATCAGCCCAGAGATGGTTCTCCTCAAGTAGCACAATGTCGTCACGCTAGTGCTGTTCTTGCGCTACTTCATCGTAGGCAAGTACCCAAGGTGACCTGTATATGAGTTCCGCGGGGAGCACTGCTTCTGCCCCATAGACTAGGGAGAAGGGAGTTTGGCTTGTAGCTCGATTTGGTGTCATACAGAGGGACCAAAGAACCACGAGCAACTCGTCGATCCATCGCTTGCCACGCTTCTGCAGCTTATCAAATGTTCTTGTCTTGAGTCCTCACAACACTTCAGCGTTCACCCTCTCAACTTGTCCATTGCTTCTAGGATGGGCAACCGAGGCGAATGAGACCTTGCTTCTGAGGGTTTGTTAGTGATGACTTTGGCAGGTACTCCAAAATGGCACACCAATCCTTTTAAGAACTTGATAGCTGATTGTGCGGTCACCTTCCTCACGGGCTCCACTTTTGGCCACTTTGAAAACTTGTCGATGGCGACGTACAAGTATTCAAAGTCCCCGGTAGCACGGGGGATGGGGCCCAAGATATTGAGCCTCCAGACTGAAAATGGCCATGACAAAGGGATTGTTTGGAGAGCTTGAGCAGGCTGATGGATATTCTTGGAGTGGAACCTGCAGGCTTCACATCTGGTGACTAGCTCAGTTGCATCTTGGAGGGCCGTGGGCCAGTAGAAACCTTGCTGGAAAGCTTTCCCAACTAAGGCTCTTGAACTAATATGAGAGTCGCACATGCCTTGATGTATCTCTGCCATAAGTTCCTTTCCTTCTTCCCGACGAATGCACTTCAATTTCACACCGTTGGGCCTTCTTATGTATAGTGTGTTGTCGACAAACTGATACATACTGGCCCTCTGGGCTACTCTTTCTGATTCCTCTTTGTCGGAGTATTCTCATGACAGATACCAGGGGGTGGCTTATCGTGGATGGGGACAAGAGTACGTCGTCGGGCCCTGGAAGCGGGAATGGGCAAGAGCTCGGTCGCACCCGGGATCGGACACGAGACTTACCCAGTTTCGGGGCTCTCCGAGGAGAAAACACCCCTAGTCCTGCTCTGCGGGGTCTCCGCATGGTTACTATGATCACAAGTGTACAAGTATGCTCCTTGAGCTGTATTGCTAGAGGAGGAAGAAGGGCAGGGCCTAGCTCCCTTGCTCCTAGCTATGGTGTGAGGGAAAGGATGCTGAACCCTTTGCATGAGTGAGCCCTAGGGGGTTTTATAAGCCAACCCCCTAGGGGTACAATAGTAATATGTCTGAGTGGTGGGACCCGAGTGCGAGTGTCTTTGGTCGTCGGGTTCTCCGCCGGCTGCTGGGGCCCGCCTCTGGTGGACTTCACTGGCTGCCGAGAATCCGACCGACGGGTAGGGCCCGCCGCCTGCGAGCCACGTCGATTGCCTTTCACAGTAGCACGTCCTTGCTGACGAGGGCGGTGACATGCTGCGCATGGCTACAGTACCTGGCCGTGCCAGAGGGTGTCCGCCTGGTTGACGTACATTGTTGCCATGCTCCCCAGTATCTCGGGGGAGTAGGTGGCACTGTTCCCATGGTCCGTCCTGATCACGGTCGGCTGGTGCAAATCCGAGGAGGGAGAGGACGGCAGCTAGGAGCCGGCCCGCTTCTGGGGCCGCCTACTAGGGTCATGTCGCCTCCCGAAATGCGGCCAAGAGGCCGACCATTCGCCTAGTTGGCCTCAGGGGCTTGGCCAGCCCCGATGTCTTAAAGCGTCCTTGGGTGCGGATAAGGCTACACGGGGTACATAACCCCGACAGTAGTCCCCGAAGCGGGTGAGGTGTCACGGCTCGAAGCCGGGGTGTCTCAACAGCTTCCTCCTCTAGGAGATCCGCCATCCTTGATCGTACGGCTGATGAGATGCCGTTTTCTAGGAGCCGATCAAGGCTGGGACGGCCGCCTGGTGAATTTGAATCATTGTGGTGGGCGTCGGGTGGCGCTTTGCCGGGTGATGCGGTTGCCACCCGTTACCCACCCGCCACACGTCGCCAGCAGACCACGTTGGCCTGCCAGCCCACGCACGCGACGTCGCGTCGCCGCAGGCCCGGGCCCGCCACTACAGGGCCTCGACTCGCATGTGGATCCGATGCAGCCGAGCTGGGCTGTTGCTCTTCCCAAGTGGAGTAACTCCCCGCGGGATTCGCGGGATCGTGCAGGGCGTGGGTGTAGTTAATCCTCGCCCCCCGTGCCTTGCCGCTTTGCCTGTGCTGCTGCGGCCGTATAAATAGGAGGGAGGGGTGCGGCAGAGCGCACGCGCGCCCATCTGCTCTCCATCTTCTTCCTCCGCTATCATCTTCTTGCTGCCACGCCGCTCCACCACCAAAGAGCCACCGCAGCTTGTCGTTGTTTCGACTCCTCCACGCCACCACAGCTTCGCCCTCATCCGATTTCGCCGCGCCGCCGCCGAACCACCGCTACCCATGGCGAGAGGCGAGTGGGACGGCTCAAACATCCACGACGAGCATGTCAAGTTCCTCCGCGCGACACGGCGGATTCCTAACAAAGCGTGCGTGGGGGCGCTTCTCCCGGACAAGCGGGAGATCTCGCCGGCGCCGGAGGCCGGCGAATTCATCGTCTTCCACAGCCACTTCATCCGTGGCTTCGGCTTGCCGTTGAGCGGCTTTCTCCGCAAATTTCTTGATTTCTACCACCTTCAGCCCCACTATCTCACGCCCAACACGGTGGTCCTCCTCTCTGCCTTCGTCACGTTCTATGAGAGCTACCTTGGGGTCCTGCCCACACTCGAGCTGTGGGGTAGTTTTTTCTACCTCAAGCTCGGTATCGCGACCAAGGGTGAGTCGGCACAGTGCGGGGCGTGCGTCGTCGTGCGGCGCACCGGCAGTGAGGTCCGATTCCCGGCCATTGTCCTGCGTGAGTCGGTGAAGTTGTGGCAGAAGTCGTACTTCTATGTTCGCAACATCGACCCGGTTCGCGACTACGTCAAACTTCCACCCTTCGCGCCCGCCCCCCGGGGAGGCGGAGCAACTGAGGCCAGCAACCCGGCAAGCCACTACCGGCTGCCATCACCATTGCCCTTAGCCGGCTCTAGGAGATGACAGAGTCGGAGGGGCTCCAGCCGGTGAACCTGCTGGCCGCCATTGTCTACCTCCGAGTGTCGCCCCTCCAATTCCAGCCTTACCCGATGTGCGACATGAGCAGCTGTCGGGACCCTTGCCGGATGTCGACCAAGAACCTACCGACTAACGAGGTGGTCCGACATGCCAATCATTTCTCCAACTACCAGCTTAACGAGGAGGACTGGAGCTTCAGAAAGCCACCATACAGTCGCGCCAACCCTCTGTCTGTGGTGAGTATCTGGTCCCCTTTCTTTGCTTTCATCGTGTTCTTCATCCGCCCTGACCACCCGAACGTGGCGCAGCGCTTGGCCGACCAAGGAGCAGTCGTTGAGCCGGCTCTCGGCCACCAATGGATGCCGGACCGGGATGTAAGCGACGTGGGCGATCCCGAGCTGGGGGCGGCCGCGACGGAGGAGGACGATGCCATCGGGGGAGGCGGTGATGGAGCAGGCAGAGCCGCAGGAGGCGACGCATGAGGCGACGTCCGGGACTGGCCGGACGACGATGAGTGGCACCACCATGAAGGCGTCGACTGTTCGACTGCGCAGCCGACATGCAGGGCGCAGACCGGAGCAGCCGACGCGCTTAAGTGTCGTGCCGAGGGGGGAATGTTCGGCAGCCAGCCGCCCAAGAAGACCAAGTCAACGGTCGCTGCGACTAAGCGGCAGGAGGCTGCGAAGGTGGCCGCCGTCCGGAGGGCCCCAATGGAGCGCCCCTTGGTGTCCGGGTGAGTGCTCTGGCTGCTTTTGTCATAGTTGTCTTCTTGGCTTTTTCTCTTTTGCGAGTTTCTTATCTTGCTTGCCTTGCCGTGCAGGGCTCCTCTTTTTGTTTCACGGGCTCCGTCCGGCTCGCTGATCAGCTCAACAGGCGGCTCTGAGGAGGCCCGCTACATGGATCCATCCGCCGCCCTTCGGGAGGCAACGGAAAGGAACGCATGGGAGGCGCAAGAGGAGCGGGACATCGCGGCCCGGGTGAAGGCTGAGGCGGCGACCGAGGCGCAGGCGGAGGCCGATGTCGCGGCCAAGGTGCGGGCGGACGCAGCGGCCAAGGCGCAAGTGGAAGCCAACGCCAAGGCCGCGAAGGACCCGGCCCACAGCGTGGTTCTGGAGGCCACCGACTTGCAGCAGCCGGAGCCGCCCGTGATGGGGGGCCGGACGCCGACTGGAAAAGCCGGAGCTGACCAGGCAGCCCCGGAGCAGGAGGGGGCTGACCCCATCGTCCGTGAGGTGGAGGTGGTTCCGCACGCGCCGGAGGCTGGCGGGCGAGGTGCCAGCCAGCCCGAAAGGTCGGAAGTGCCACCGGCCAACACCGGGCTAGTGATGAGCCAGGCCGTGGTAACCCACACTTCTGTGTGCCAGCGCCCGGCGCGGGCGGCTTCTGCACCGAGGCCGGCAAGTGTCGAGGCCGCGAGCTCGCAGGTGGCCGATGCTGAGGCCACAAGCCCCGCTCCGCGTGGTTGGGCACCAGGAGCCGGGCTGGCTGTCCTGAACCTCGCGGTGACGGACGTCCTGGACAAGTTCAACTCCCTCTGCGCCACTCTCCTAAAGGTGAAGAGCAACATGATGGCGTCGCGGACGGCCGTTCAGCTATGCCTTCTGACTTTGCTTTTATGTTTTTGCAAACTTCAGTAGGGCCGCACCAGCGCACCACTGGGTGTAGCCCTCGAGTTCCAAGCCAGCTGCTGAGCAGGCGGGTTGGAACATTCTAAGGCTTGTATTTGATTATACTTGCTGCAGGATTACCGTAATGTGCGTGCAGCCACCTTCAATTCACAGAATCAGCAGCCTGCCAAACGTACCGCCGACTTGAACAAGAGCCGCAGTACATAAGCCATCCATGAGTGGGGGCACGCAAGCGCACTCGCTGGGTGTAGCCCCCGAGATTCGGGCTGACCGCTGAGTAGTCGGGCCGGATCATTCGGTGACTTCTTATTTTTGTCGATGCTGGTGATACTTCCTTGTTTTTGCAGAAGCAGCCACAAAGCTGCGAGACCATGTGCATGAGCTCGAGAAGGAGCTTCAGGCCAAGGAGAAGGAGCGTAGCCAGGCGACCGTAGAGCGCGACCAGCTTGCTAAGGAGCTTGCGGACCAGGCGGCCCAGCACAAGGAGAAGCTCCGGCAGCTGGAGGATGGGGAGGAGCTCCTCAAGGTTGAGTTCGAGACTCAGCGCTTGAACTAGGCCGAGAGGGAGAAGTTGCTGTCGGACGACTACATGTGATTCTGGATATGCTCGAAGGTAAATCCTTTCTTCCTTCGTTGCTTAGTCGCCGGCCGCTGCGGGAGGCCGACTTCTAAATCTTTAGTCTTCTTTTGAACATAGTTCCTCCCAGGTCGCTCTATTGCCGTCTGCTAGGTGATCGAGGCAGATTCCACTGAACCGGCGCCGGACTGTCGGCGAGCATCTCTTGGCCGTTCGGATGTGCCTTGAGCCAGCGCGCCGCCTACTCCGCCGACTTCAGCGCGCCGGGTCACAGGTACTCGAGGGGCTCTGGCCGGACATGCAGGTGCCCCGGAATCCTAGTCAGACTGCCGACTGGCTAGAGGTGGCGGCCGAGCGGCTTGACGCCTGGAAAGGTGCTTCAGCACAGGCAGGCACCAGGGCGATGCTGGAATTCGTCAAGGCATGGTACCCTGGCGTGAGCTTGGACTAGCTGACCACATTACGCTAGGAGGCCGTGCCGGAGCTGGAGGCAGAGCACGAAGACATCGTCAAGCGCGCGGCCGCCCTTGCCGACTACGCCGATGTCAGCGTTTTTGTCCCGAAGCGGGGGGAAAACGACGCTGAAGTGCCACCCTTTTGGTTCGGGCTGGACCCAACCGAGGGGGAGGACTCAGCGGAGGAGATCGCCTCCAGCGACGAGGGCGAGGAAGACGGCGAAGACAAGGAAGACGATGACGACGCCCCAGACAATGGGGCAACCAGCCGGACCCAGCCCGAACCGGCTTTGGCCAGCTGGCAGCCGGAGACTACATCAACCACCACCGCCGACCCAGCCAGAGCCAGCCAGCCGAATGCCCCACTAGCCGGTGCTACAGCCACCGCCGACCAGTCCGAGCCGCCTTCCGTACCTCTAGCCTAGTTATCTTTTGCACTTTTCTGTCTTGTCCTTAGATAAACAGTTATTCATGCACAGTTCTGCCCGCTGGGAGTGTATTTCAAACTCTGTTGAATGTTGGCCTTGGGCCTTTTGCGATGTAAATAATCTATTTTCCACATGCTTGTGTCCTTTTGCCGGGTTCTGGCTCACTTTTTTCCTTTGCTCTATTAGGCTTTTTCTTTTGTTGTCTTCCATTGGCTGCAGCCCTGCCAGCTGGACAGCCGCGTTGCGGTCTACGACTGGGTCAGGGACTTGGCCGTTTAGAATAGGCAAGTTACTTTGGCCGCCTAGAGCGTAGCTGGTCGAGCGAGAAGCCAGCCGACTGGCTGTTGGGCTGCCGAACGGGTAAGTTGAGAGGCCGGCTTGGCCTGAATCAGCGTTTCTCCTTAGTCATTTTTCGTGTGGACATCGTTTCCTGCCTTTAGCTCTTGCCAGCCGGACAGTCGCGCTGCGAGTTATGGCTTGAGACAAAGAGAGGGCTTTAGCGTCGGTAAACTACTTAGCCGACTTTGGGTGTTACCAATTTAGGTCAAGGCGGCGAGCCCCCAGGCCGGCTGACCGGACCCGAACGGGGCAAGGGAATAAAAATTCATTCATAGGCGAAGCTTATCATATAGATAAAAAGGTAGCCCCTGAGTGTGCCTCGGGGGACCTATTGTGTTTGCTTAGTACAAAAGATAGCATGGTACATACACTGCATTTAGCTGTAAAACAGACGGAGGAGGTTCGCGTTCCATGGGCACTTCGTCTCTTCGCCGGATGCGTATTTCTTGCGTGCTCTGGGCTTCTGAGCATCGATCAGATAGTAGGAGTCATTGCCTAGGGCCTTGATGATGATGAAGGTTCCTTCCCAAGGGGCCGAGAACTTGTGCTGGCCGACTGTTCGCTGGATTAGTCGGAGCACAAGATCGCCCTCACGGAAGACAATCGACTTGACCTTCTTGCTGTGGTAGGGGCGGAACTTCTGCTGGTAGATGGCGGACTGGCTGAGTGCCAGCAGCCGGGCCTCCTCGAGCAAGTCGACGTCGTATTCTTGTGCCTCCTTAGTGTCTAGGATGGCGCGAGGCGAGTCGAACTCGGTATCCGTTGGGATGATAGCCTCAGCCCCGTACACTAGGAAGAAGGGTGTGAAGCCGGTTGAGCGATTTAGCATAGTCCGGAGACTCCAAAGGACGATCAGCAGCTCCTCGATCCAGTAGCCGACCGAGCGCTCCAGTAGCTTGACCAGCCGAGGCTTGATGTCGGACAAGATGATGCCGTTTACCCACTCTACTTAGCCGTTTGACTGCGGGTGGGCAACCGACGCGAGGTCTAGTCGGATGCCTCATGCCGCGCATAAATGAGCCAAGACGCCTTTGGCGAAATTCGTGTCATTGTCTATGATGATGCTATGTGGGATGCCGTATCGAACGGTGATATCCGTGATGAACGTGATGGCTATGGGGCCGTCCAGCTTCTTGATCGGTCTTGCTTCGATCCACTTCGTGAACTTATCCACGGCCACCAGCAGGTGGGTCATGCCGTCGTGAGCCATTCTGAATGGGCCCACCATGTCCAGTCCCCATATGACAAATGCCCAGGGTATGGGAATGGTCTTGAGGGCGGAGGCCGGCTGGTGCTGCTTGGAACTGAAATGCTGGCACCCATTGCACTTGTCAACCAGGTCCTTGGCGTCTGTCAGGGCAGTCGGCTAGAAGAAACCGTGGTGAAAAGATCAGCGTTGCACCTGCCGGGCTAGGTCCTTGTCGGCTGGTAGCACGCGGCTCACCAGAAGTCGAGGATGGGCTGAGCCCAAGACGAAGCTGCTACCATCGTCATGATAGCAGCCGATACTAGGGTGGCCGGGACCGGATGCGGTGGGCCGGGATCGGCCACCGCTTGCTGCGTGGAAGAAGTCCCCGGGCCGAATGCAGTAGCCCTTGGGCCGGGTTCTGGAGTTCCCGGACTGGGTTTTGGCATTGCAGCCCCCGAGCTGCTTGCAGAAGTCCCCAGGCCGACTGTTGTAGTCCCCGAGCCGGATCCGGCTGCTTCAGGAGCAGTTGGCACGAAGATGAACTCTGATTTCGGTGAGGGTTGAATAGATGGCTTGCGCAGGTACTCGAGGGAGACGCCGGCTAGAATGGCTTGCCGAGTGGAGCTGATCCGGGCCAGGGTGTCGGCTGCATCGTTGTCGGCCCGTGGCACATGGAGGAACTCACAACCATCGAAGTATCCGCTGATCTGCTGAACGAGGGAGTGGTAGCTGGCCATGTTGGCGTCCTTGGCGTCCTAGTCGCCAGAAGACTGCTGGACCACCAAGTCTGAGTCCCGATAGCACATGATGTGGTGGATGCCGATTTCCTTGGCCAGTCGGAGCCCGTGAATTATTGCCTCATACTCGGCCACGTTGTTGGAGGTGGTGAAGTGGATCTACAAGGTGTACTTCAACTTGTCGCCTTTGGGAGAGGTGAGGACAATGACGGCTCCCATGCCGGTGCGCATCTTGTAGCCGTTAAAATGCATCCGCCAATGCGTGGAATCTAGCACTGGTGGCAGGTACTGGGTCTCGGCCCAGTCGACTAGGAAGTCAGCTAATGCTTGGGACCTGATGGCGGTGTGGGGCTGGTAGACGATGGTGTAGGGAGCTAGCTCAATAGCCCACTTAGCCACCCAACCCTTGGCATCTTGGTTGCCCATGATCTCGGCAAGGATAGCAGTGTAGAAAACTGTGACCGCATGCTCCAAGAAGGACTGCTTCAGCTTCTTGGCGACAAATGACACGCCGTAGCACATCTTCCGGTAGTGGGAGTAGTTCTGCTTGGAGGTGGACAACACCTCGCTCAGGTAATAGACCGGCCTCTGGGTCGGCTGGGCCTTGCCGGCTTTTGGGTGCTGGAGAACTATGACTGTGCTGACGACCCGATTGGTTAGCGGCGATGTAGAGGAGCATGGGCTCTTTAGCAGTCGGGGCAGCCAGAACAAGCGGCGTGGACAACATTCGCTTGAGCTAGAGGAATGCTTCGTCCACTTGGTCAGACCACTCAAAGCCCTTGGTCTTCTTCATCAGCTGGTACAAGGGAAGGGCCTTCTCCCCCAGCCGACTCATGAAGCGGCTAAGAGATACCAAGCACCCATTGAATTTCTGGACGTCCCGCAGCCAGGTCGGCCTCTTCATTTGCTCAATGGCCTTGATCTTCACGGAATTGCACTCAATCCCGCGCTCAGACACAAGGAAGCCAAGGAGCTGGCCGGCTAGTACTCCAAAGACACACTTCTCCGGGTTGAGCTTGATTTGAAAACGGCGCAAGTTGGTGAAGGTCACCTTGAGGTCCTCCAAAAGGGTGCCTCGCTTCTCCGTATTCACAACAATGTCATCCACATATACATGGGCATTCCGGACGAGTTGTGGTAGGAGGCATTTCTGCATGCATCGCTGAAAGGTGGCGCCGACATTCTGCAAGCCGAACGTCACGACGAGGTAGAAGAATGCACCAAAAGGGGTGATGAAGGCGGTCTTCATCTGGTCTTTCTCATTCATCTTGATCTGCTGGTAGCCGGAGTTGGCGTCCAGGACGCACAATAGCTCGCAGCCAGCTGTGGAGTCCATCACTTGGTCGATCTGTGGCAAAGCAAACGGATCCTTGGGGCATGCCTTGTTCAGGCTGGTGTATTCGATACACATGCGTCACTTGTTGTTTTTCTTCAAAACGAGGACTGGGTTGGCAAGCCAGTCTGGGTAGAACACTTCCATGATGAAGCCGGCTGCCAGAAGCCAGGTGATTTTTTCACCAATGATCCTTCTCTTCTCTTTCGATAGGCGGCGGAGGGGTTGCTTGACTGGCTTGGCATCCGGCCGCACATTTAGCTTGTGCTCGGTGAAATCCCTAGGAACACCTAACATGTCCTTGGGAGACCATACGAAGATATCCCGATTCTCACAGAGGAAATCGACGAGCTCACTTTCCTATTTGATGTCACGGTTGGAACCTATGATAGGAAACAACTCTGGATGGGCTGGGTCCAAGACAATCTTCTTTGTTTCCTTGTCCGGCTTGGAGGAGGCCCTGCCGTCCACCTCCTCGGGGTCAGTCGACACGGCCGACTGCTCGCCGGCCATGGCCACCACCCGGTCGATGAGGCACTTTTCTTGGGCGGTGACATGGGACTCATCCAACCGAGAGCTGGCAGCTGCACACTCGAACTACTTCTTGTAGTCGCCGCCGACAGTGATGATGCCCTTCGGACACGTCATCTTCGTCTTCAGGTACGCGTAGTGCGGAACCATCATGAACTTGGCCATGGCCGGCCGGTCTAAGAGCGCGTGGTAGGGGCTGTCCAAGTCGGCCACCTCGAACCAGATGGGCTCACGACGGAAGTCATTCTTGTCACCAAACAATACATCGATCTTGATCTTGCCGAGTGGTGAGTGGGAAAGCCTAGGGACAATACCATGGAAGACGGTCTGGCTGGGTAAGCGCTGCTTCTCCTTGATGCCCAGCTTTTCCATGGTGTCGCGGTAGAGGATGTTGATGCTGCTGCCGCCGTCTATCAGAACTCAGGAGAAGCGGTAAGTCCGCCTCTCGGTGGAGAAGGTGGGTTCCAACACCATGGCGTAGCCACCCAACATGGGCATCACGGCCGGATGGTCCTTTTGGCTCCAGGTGATGGGCTTCTCGGACCAGTGCATGAATGGGGGATTTCAGGAACAACAGTGTTCACCTCGTGGTGTTGCTGCCGCTTGCTGCGCTGTCATTGGCTTCACTCGTGAAGACGAGATAGGCAGCGTGTGTGTTGGGGGATTCGTCTTGGAGCATGCTGGAAGGGCGGGCCGGCTGCTAAGGAGACGGACCCGCTGGGCCGGGAGGAGGAGGAGGCAGCAGAGCATCTCCCTTGGCGATTCGGCCGAGCTAGTTGCACCGCCGTGTCATATGGTTGGATGGCTTCGCGCCACTATGGAACTTGCACATAGCATCGAGGGCCTACTAGATAGAGAGGGCCGGCCGCCAGGCACCCTTGCTGTGCTGCTGACGCTTGGGGCCGGGTTGGCCCGCGGCGGCTGGTCCTGGTCCTCAACGGTTGCCACGTTTAGGATGTTGGAAGTCGGCTCCGGGGCCTTACACTTGTTGTTGTTGTTCGGCTACTGACACCGGCTGGAGTCGCCAACCGGTGCCGGGGTATTCGGCCATACCATCTTTCCGGATGCGTCAACATGGATCTGTGACTTCATGGAGGAGTCGGCTGTAGCGTACTTGTCTGCTATCGCCAGGAGCTCGTCCAGAGTGGCTGGCTCGTCACACAGGAGCCTGTGCTTGAGCAGGGTGCCCTCTCGGCACCCGGCGGTGAAGTACTCGATGGCTTGCACCTTGTGCACCCCCTCACAGGAATTGCGCAGCTCGGCCCAGCGTGTCAGGTAGTCGCGAGCGGACTCGGTCGGCCCCCGAATACACATGGAGTGCTGGCGAGGCTTGGGGGCCGCTTGTAGGTGCTGTTGAAGTTGCACACGAAAGCTTCGTTGTAGTCCAACCAGCTGTTGATGTTGTTGGGCTTGAGGCTATTCAGCCATGTCCGGGCCGTGCCCTGCATCATGAGCGGAACATACTTCATGGCAACGCGCTTGTTAGCGTTGGCTATGCTGACCGCCGTGGCGTAGTCGACGAGCCACTCCTCCTGCTTCATAGTGCTGTTGTACTTAGGAATATCATGAGGCAACGAGAACCCTTTGGGGAAGGGCTCATCGCGGATGCGGGGGCCGAAGCAGACCGGGTCGACTGCGTCTTCCTCTTCCATCGCTTGGGACCGAGCCAACTGCTCAATCCGTTGGCGGGCGTCGTAGTCGCCCACTCGCGGGCCCAGCCAGCCCCCAAAGTCGGGTGATCAACCGGCGCCGGAGAACGTGGCCTCTCCCCGCGGGGAGGTGGGCATTCATCCTGCTGGTGCCGGCCCTTTGGGTTCGGGGGAGCTTGCTGGCTGGCTATGCCCATGTGCTGAGAGCGCTAGCTATGGCCAGGTGCAGCCCCCGTGTTCTGGTTGTGGCCATCGCCACTAGGGGACCGGGAGGTCGCACCGTGCTCGTGGTGCGCCCTGGTAGGTTGTGCCCACATCGGGTGCCCCCCGGACCACCTCTTTGCTGTATAAATACCCCATTATTCCAGAAACCCTAAAGGAGTCGACGAAAATCAATTCCAGCCACCGCAAGTTCCAAAACCACCAGATCCAATCTAGACACCATCTCGGAGGGGTGCATCATGTCCATTGGTGCCTCTCTGATGATGTGTAAGTAGTTCTTTGCAGACCTACGAGTCCATAGTTAGTAGCTAGATGGCTTGCTATCTCTCGTTTGATTCTCAATACAATGGTCCCTTGGAGATCCATAGGATGTAACTCTTTTTGCGGTGTGTTTGTTGGGATCCGATGAACTTTGAGTTTATGATCAAATCTCTCTTTTTATCCATGAAAGTTATTTGAGTCTTCTTTGATCTCTTATATGCATGACTGCTTATAGGCTCGTATTTCTTCTCCGATATTTGGGTTTTGTTTGGCCAACTTGATCTATTTATCTTGCAATGGGAAGAGGTGCTTTGTGATGGGTTCGATCTTACCGTGCTTGATCCCAGTGACAGAAGGGGAACCAACACGTATATATCGTTGCCATTAAGGATAACAAGATGGGGTCTATTTCTACATAAATAGAACTTGTCTACATTATGTCATCGTTCTTATTGCATTACTCCGTTTTCCCATGAACTTAATACACTAGATGCATGCTGGATAGCGGTCGATGTGTGGAGTACTAGTAGTAGATGCAAGCAGGAGTCGGTCTACTAATCTTGGACGTGATGCCTATATAATGATCATTGCCTGGATATCATCATGATTATTCGAAGTTCTATCGATTGCCCAACAGTAATTTGTTCACCCACCGTTTGCTATTTTTCTCGATAGAATCCACGAGTGAAACCTACGGCCCCCGGGTCTCTTCTTTATTATATTTGCCTTTGCGATCTATTTTCCTTTGCTTTTATTTCTAGATCTATTAAACAAAAAATACAATATACCTTGCTGCACATTATCTTATTTGGCATTCGATCTATCAATATTTACAACTCTCTCATGTCCGTTTGCCAATTTTTGGCACCGTTACCCGAAAGGGATTGACAACCCCTTTTTACACGTCGGGTTATGAGTATTTGTTATTTGTGTGCAGGTGATGCTTATGTAGTGTTGCGTGATTCTCCTAATGGTTCGATAACCTTGGTCTCATCACCGAGGGAAATACCTACTGTTGCTGTGCTGTATCATCCCTTCCTCTTTGGGGAAATACCAACGTAGTTCTAGAAAACATTAGCCTCCGGGTTCTCGGCTTGCTTGCTAGCTGCCAGCACGCGGTTGCAGGTGTCTTGTTGCGTGTTTGTAGTGTTGAGGAGCTCTTGGAGGTGCTCCATCTGAGTGTGCTCCTCGTCGCCCTCCAGATTTCGGAGGTCTTCCGCCGCAGCCAACGCAGCACGCAGGTTCTGCGCCGAGGTCTCGTAGATCGGACGTCCAACTCCTAGCATGCTAGCAATGGCCAGGCCACACCGCCGGATGGCACCGGCCTGACTAGGCTCAGCAGTAGCCGGCGTGCCGCCAGTGATGCGGTCGATCTCACGCTGGTTGGCTTCCGTGCGATGCTGCATAGCCGCGAGCTTGGTGGCGCTGTCGAGGATCTTGACGTGGATCGCATCCAGCGTCGTAGGATCAGTTTTGTCATCGATGGGAGTAGCCAAGTCCCGCATTGCTGCTCGCAATGGGTCCTCAATGACTCGGTCGGTAGGTTGGCTATCGCCAATGACCATCGCCTCCGCGAAGATGCCGGCGTTGAGCGTGCCGACTGAGATGTCGCTAGCGATAGGAGGGAGCGGGTCGTCGATGATGATCATGTCGTCAGGGAAAGCATCGGTGGAAACCGATCAGAGTCGATGAGCCTATCGATGGGCTCGATGGACCCAACGGACTCCACGTCGGAGGCGGGCTCGTCGAAGACGGTGAGCTTCTCGAAGAGCTCGGAGAGGGGGTCAACGGAGCGGAGAGCCTCTATGTCGGAGGCGGGCTTGTCAGAGAGGCTGACCTGGTCGAGGAGGTCGTCAAGGCAGCTCACGGGGTAAGTTGCTCCCGCATCAGGCGGCACGCTGGTGCAAGCGCTAGCGGGCGCGCCGGGCTGGCTGATCGAGTCGGCCTTGAGGTGCTCGCCGGGGAGGAAGAGGGTTCCTGTCCAGAACATGTCTCCGACCGACGCCTCGGATTGCCCCACGGTGGGCGCCAACTATCTGAGTATTCTTGCGACAGATGCCAGGGGGTGGCTTATTGTGGATGGGGACATGATTACGTCGTCGGGCCCTGGAAGCAGGAATGGGCAAGAGCTCGGTCGCACGCGGGATCAGACATGAGACTTACCCAAGTTTGGGGCTCTCCGAGGAAATAACACCCGTAGTCCTACTCTGCGGGGTCTCCGCACGGCTACTATGAGCACAAGTGTACAAGTATGCTCCTTGAGCTGTATTGTTAGAGGAGGAAGAAGGGCAGGGCCTAGCTCTCTTGCTCCTAGCTATGATGTGAGAGAAAGGATGTTGAACCCTTTGCATGGGTGAGCCCTGGGGGGTTTTATAGTCAAAATCCCAGGGGTACAATGGTAATATGTCCAAGTGGTGGGACCTGAGTGCCAGTGTCTTCGGTCACCGGGTTCTCCACTGGCTGTTGGGGCCCACCTATGGTAGACCCCGCCGGCTACCAAGAATCCGGCCGACGGGTAGGGCTAGCCGCCTGTGGACCATGTTGATTGCCTTTCACTGTAGCTCCATCCTTGCTGATTAGGGCGGCGTCACGCCGCGCATGGCTACATTCCCACGCCGTGTCGGAGGGTGTCTGCCTGGTCAAGGTACACTGTTGCCATGCTCCCTCGTATCCTGGGGGGGGGGGTGCAGGTGGCACGGCAGCTAGGATCCGAGCCGCTCCTAGGGCCGCCTGCTAGGGTCATGCCGCCTCCCGGAACGCGACCAAGAGGCCGACCATGCTCCCAATCATCCTGAGGGGCTTGGCCATCCCCGACGTCTTAAAACGTCCTTGGGTGCAGATGAGGCTACCCGGGGTACATAACTCCGACACTCTTGCTTTTCGGGAAGTTCTCCAGTTTGGAGGTAGTGGACGATGTGTTGTGCCCAAGTTGGAGCCTGTGGCTCGACAACTAGAGCCAATGGCACATCCTCACTCGCGGGAGAGCTTGCCTCGACCACAAAGACCCGAGGTCCTGCGGAAGAGTGCGGCTCGCTAGGCGAGGTGGAGTCGTTCCCGGCAGCCTCCTTATCGGGGACCTCTAAAGGTACTTCGGTGAAGGCTTGCTAGAGTCCAACTTGCTCCTCTTCTTGGCCATTGTCGACGGGGATACGGACGGCTGAGTCAAATGGAGGACAAAAGTTCCTGCTTCCACAGGGAGCTTTTGCGTCGCACACTTTGATAGATAATCAACAATGCTGTTTTCCGCACGTGGTACATGCTCTGTTTGTAATCCTCAAAGTGTTCCTCCAACTTCCTCACTTCTTCAACGTATGCCTCCATCAACAGGCTCTGGTAATCCTTGTTAACTTGCCTCACAACATGCTGTGAATCTCCACGGATGATCTACTTCTTGATTCCCAACTCTATTGCGGTCCTGAGCCAGGCAAGGAGCCCCTCATACTCCGCAGTGTTGTTGGTAGCCCTTTCTCGAGGAAAGTGCATTTAGACCATATACTTTAGGTGCTCTCCGGTGGGTGCGATGAAGAGCACGCCAGCCCCCGCACCCTGAAGTGGGAAAGCACCATCGATGTACACGATCCACTCCTGGGGCGCTTCCTTGATGGGGATGATTGTCTCTGGCGTCTCTTCATCTGGAGTTGGTGTCCACTCTGCAATAAAATATGCCAGTGCTCTGATCTGAATGGTTGAGGTGCTTTCATACTTCAGCGCAAATCTTGATAATTTCAATGCACATTCTACTATCCTGCCGGTGGTTTCAGGGTTCCTCAATATGCGTTGTAGAGGAAAACCGGTGACAACTGTGATCTCATGAGCTTGGAAGTACGCAGTGGCGCAACTTCCTCGAGGACATGATGAGGCTGAAGATTAATTTCTGTACCCCAAAATACCTTGATCTTGCTCCCTCCAACAGGGAGCTAACAAAGTAAACTTGTCGCTGCACTACCTTCTTCCTTGCCACGGTCTTGGAATTGCCTTCACTGCCCTGCCCTTCTTTCTCTTGATCTATGCTCGATCCTGCCGTGACTGGTTCACTTCCTTCTCCCCAAAGGGTAGTAGCTGCAGTTGCTCCTCCTTCCACTTCCCGCTGTGCCGCTAGGGATGCACTAACCACTTGATTGGTCGCTGCTAGATACAGCAGCAATGGCTCTTGTGGTCGAGGAGCAACCAAGGTGGGAACAAAGGAAAGGTAGGTTTTTAAGTCTTGCAGTGCTGCTCCTGCCTCCGAGGTCCACTTCATGGGCCATTCCTTCTTCAAAATTTTGAAGAACAGTAGGGCGCGCTCGGCGGACCTGGAGATGAACTTTCTCAGCGCGGCAACACATCCAGTTAAGCGCCTCACATCATTGATCGTCCTCGGTGATTGAATCTGCTCAATTGCTCTGATCTTGTCGGGGCTGGCCTCTATCCCCCGGTGAGACATAAAGAATCCAAGTAGCTTGCTGGAGGGAACACCAAACACACACTTATCTGGATTAAGCTTCAAGTTGAACTTGCGCATATTTGCAAAGGTCTCTTCCAAATCTTGAACAAGATTCGATCTGTCCTTGGTCTTTACCACGATGTCATCCATGTAAGTTTCAATATCCCTGTGCAATTGAGGCTCAAAACAAATCTGTACAGCTCTTGCGAAGGTGGACCCGCGCTCTTTAACCCGAAGGACATTCGTACAAAGCAGTACGTGCCACATGGGGTTATGAACACGGTCTTCTCCTCATCTTCCTTGGGCATGAATATCTGGTGGTACACGGAGTAGGCATCGAAGAAGGAAATCATGTCACATCCGGAGGTGGAATCCACAATTTGACCGATGCGCGACAAGGGGAATGGGTCCTTCGGGCATGCTTTATTTAGATCTGCGAAATATATGCAATGCCTCCATTTCCCATTCGCCTTGCGCACCACCACTGGATTTGCCAACCATGTTGGATGCAACACTCCTCTGACCAAACCAGCAGCTTCAAGTTTCTTGATCTCTTCGGTAATGAATTGCTGCCGCACCAAAGCTTTCTTCCGAACCTTCTACTTGATGGGTGGAGCATGGGGGCAGACAACAAGGTGGTGCTCGATTACCTCCCTGGGAACGCCGTGGATGTCAGATGGTTGCCAAGCAAACACATCGACATTCGCCTGCAGGAAGGCAACGAGTGCGCTTTCCTATTTGTCGTCAAGGGTGGAGCTGATAGTCAATGTACCATCAGCGCCAACCAGCCTGCCAGGACCTTCTTCACAGCAGATGCAACAACCTTTGATCTCTTGCTATTGAAACTTTCCGGAAAGTCATCGACAGGCGCAGCGCACCCTGGAGAGGCGTGCTTCCCAGATTCCTTGTCGGTATCCTTGCTAGCTTATCTTCTTTGCATGTTTTCCTTGGCGTGGACTATGGCTTCCGCAGCCTTTGCAGCGACCGCCTCCCGGTACATCTTATCCACGCATATGATTGCGTCATTCTTGTCTGACGGGATGGAAATGACACCCATTGGCCCTGACATCTTCAAAGTGTTGTAGGCATAGTGGGATGCCGCCATGAATTTCGCCAGGGCAGGTTGTCCAAGTATCCCATTGTACGGTAACAGAAGCTCGACCACGTCGAACACAATCTTCTCATTCCGGTAGTTCAGCTCCCCTCTGAATGTCACGGGCAGCGTGATCTTCCCCCTTGGACGGCTTCTACCGGGGTTGATCCCTTGAAAGGTGCCAGTAACCTTGAGCTCTTCTTCTGTTATCTGCAGCTTGTTGATGACCTTGGGAGAAATCAAATTCAACCCGACCCCACCGTCAGCCAACATCTTTGTGACCTTGAGGTTGCGGATTGTTGGTGAAACCAACAACGGCAAGCAACCTACCGCGGTGGTGCGGTTAGGGTGATCCTCTTCGTCAAAGATGATGAGCGTGCGGGACCACTTGAGTGGTTTCCAGGATTCTGCCACTGGCTCCACAACATTGACCTCACACGCCCACTGTTTAAGCTGGCGGTGAGAAAAGTGCAAAGATGCACCTCCATCAATGCACAGGGCGTCAGTGGCCTTCTGAAACTTCTGCTCACTGGTTTCCTCTTCGTCTCCTTCATCGCTCTCGTCAACGCACTCCTTCTTGTCATGGCCTCTAGCAAGTTTCCCTTGATGCCGAGGGACCTTGCCGGCCGGGCGACCTCCTTTGCCACCTCGCCCCTTCCCGCCAGCGCCATCTTGGTCTCTCTTTGTCACGCTTCTCATACTCAGCCTTCTGCTTCTTGACGAGTTGCTCAACTTGATGACACTCTTGGAGATCATGGCCCTTTGTCCGATGGATCTTGCAGTACGCCCCGTCAGCCTTCCCAACCTTCTTGGCTGCCGCAGCTTCCCGACAGTCAGTGCACGCAGCAACTTAGTTGCCGGGAGCTTCAGTTTTGGCCTTATTGCTGGTAATAGAGGCGATAGAGCCTTCGACAACCAGGACAGTCTTCTCCTTGTGCTTCTTGTTGCATTTCTTGTTCTTGTTTTTCTCGTCGACATCACCATCGTCATCCTCTGAATCAACTTCGACGCCGTCTTCCTCTTCGGGGAGTCTCCTCCCCTCTTCTGTACAGGCACACTTATCCACCAAGGTGTAAAGCTCGTTCACAGTCTTGGGCAACCGCACGTTCATCTTGGAACGTATCCTGCGGTTGCGCATGTTGGACCGGAACGCAAAAATGACAGCTGCCGGGTGGATATATAGAATGTTCATGTGCACCCGGCTAAACCTCTACATGTACTTCTGCAAGCTCTCTCCTTCGTTCTGTGGGAGGAGCTGCAAGTCGCTGGGCCGTCCTGGCTCTTGGTGGCCGCCCGTGAAGGCGCCAACAAACGCATTGCACATGTCAGCCCATGTCGAGATGGATTTCTCTAGCAGGTGCATCGGTCACGACCTCACATTTGGCTTGAGTGCCAAAGGGAAGTAGTTGGCGAGCACCTTCTCATCTCTTCCCCCGGCAGCTTGAACGACAATGGTATAAATGCTCAAGAACTTTGTCGGGTTCAACCTTCCATCATACTTTTTTGGTATCTCTGGCTTGAACGTGTGGGCAGATGGCCAACAGACTTGCCGTAGCTCATGAGTGAAGGCGGGACACCCAACCTCGAAAGGCATGTACCCATTTCCACCGGACATGGGCTCGTCGATGTCGGGGCCATTGCGCCTATTAGACTGACGGCGGGTTTCGCGGTGTCGTTCTATGGTGACGCGCACGTCTTCCCTCCGCATGTCCTCCAGTACCTGCCTTTGGTCTCGACGGCTCGAGGATCAGATGAAGCCATTGATATGTCATCGGGTTCTTGGCCATGTGGTTCTAGCTGCGGCCCCTGCGCTGTCTGTCGTGGAGGGGACGGCACCTTCAGGGTGGCTCCTCTAGCATGGACAATAGCTTGGACCACTACAGTTGCTTGTGGTCCCCGCGGCGGCCCCGCCCGCTGCGATCCTCCTGCTTTAGCAAAACCAATAAAACTTCGAATGGTGGCTCTCCATTCATCTAGTTGATTGGCCGCTGGCGGGAATCTCGGAAGGAGCTGGGCTCGCGCCATGGCTTCCAAAGCAGTGTTTGCCATGGACGACGACGCAAAATGCGACGTCGCCCGACTTTTTGCGGCGCCGGCGGTGGTGGGGTCGTCGTGCTCCCATCACCGCGAGCCAATCGTTGTGGTGGCGTGACGGCGAGGAGGATGCGCCTAGGGGTTGATGGCCCCGTTCAGTGGCACGTCTTGGTCAACCTGCTCCGGGGGAGACGCGTGCCCCGTGATTGCACCCGTGATAGGGGCAGCATGGTGGTCGCGGCTCATACCAGAGCGGGCGTTGTCGCTGCGGCTATGTCCTCCAGCGTGGTGAGGATGCGGAGACGGCATGCCTTCTCTGCCTACGCCTTGCGGAACACAGCCATTGGGATGTCATTGATGTCGCCCTCCTCCGACGTCTTCCACCCCCACTTCGGTCGCGGGGGAGACGATGATGGTGCCGCCTGCGCCGGTCACGTCCCCCACGGCACCATTGTTCTCCAGCGCCATTTTACTGTCTATGGAATCAGCGGCTGCATGCGAGGGGGCCTTCGAGGTGGACGGCTACGCTGTTGCCCCAAATTTCTTCTTGGGCGCCATGGATGATGAAGCTGGCGATGATGAAGATCGACATGCTGTTAACAATCTCGGGTTCACTCAAGTGCTTCCCCCTTCCTGGCGCGCCAAAGATTTCATGGGAAAACATGATCACCTATGGGTCCATTGGCCCCTTGTGTTTCGGCAAGGGGGAAGGGCACGTTGCAGAAAGAGCGGAGACCATAGAAGGCAGCACGGCGATGGTGATGCGATGGTTTTTACCCAGGTTCGAGCCGCTAACCATAAAACCCTACTCCTGCTTTGGTGGATTGGATGAGGGAGCGCGACGAGCACGTAGCGCTCAAGCCCGGCAAGGGGGCCTTGGGGAGAGCAGCTACGCGTGTATGAGTGTACAAGGGTCCGAATACTTTCCTAGCTCACCTCGGTCCTCCTTTTATAGTTCAAGGGGTATCCAATGTGGCAATATGGTAACTGTTGGTTGATATGATAGCTAACAGTGCTATCATACCTAACTATGCAGACAGGAGAAGGCACATTAAATGCACCGCTTAGTGTCACATCATGGGAGTAGCCCGACAAGCCTTGCCGCGCCACTTTAGCTGTCTCTTGCCCTATCCGCCTGACACGCCGCAGGATGGGTGTCATGTAGGGAGAATCTTCTCTCCAAATAGCTACCACGTGCCCGAGGACATCCACTTAATCACTTGGGGGCTTGACACCGCACTGATAAGTGACTTGGGTCACTGTGCGGTGGAGCGGTGGTGTCTTTGCAGGGTGATCCGCCCTCGGCGTCCTTGGCAAGCGTACCTGGGGAGTCTTGAGACTTGTCTTCGGTGCGGCCTCAACCTAGCCAGGCTTGTCTGCCCGACAAGGGAGGTTTTTCCTTGGTGATATCATGCTCCTTTGGCTTGTCTTGGTCTTCTTGTCCCACCCTTTGATTTCTCAAAGAGCTAAATCTTTAGCTTGGTCTTGTTTTGTCATTGCAACCTTCCCTCTGTGCCTGTGTACAGTCTTGGCAACATATACCAAGGTTTGTTGCATCGACACCAACCCATGGTCGGCTCATCCGTTCACATTCAACAAGCATGACCATCCGACTAGCATAGGCATAGCGGATCGGCTGCACTAGTCCTAGACCCAATTGTCGATGGTTATCATCTGACACGCGCCCTTATGGATGGAGGAAGCAACCTTAATTAATCTACAAGGACACGATTAGGAAAATGGGCATTGACTCATCTCGGATCAAGCCGAGCACCACCACCTTCAAAGGTGTCATTCCAGGCGTTGAAGCCCTCTATACCGGAATGGTCACACTGGAGGTAGTCTTCGACTCACCCGAGAACTTTAGAAGCGATGAGTTAATCTTCGACATCGCCCCTTCCAAAGTGGATAACACGCACTCTTATGGCGCACAATGTTCGCACGCTTCAATACAATTATGCACTACGCTTATCTCAAGCTTAAAATGCCAAGACCTAACGGCGTTATCACGGCCAATGGTAACATTGATCGCTCACTCCGGACGGAGGAGCAGACCATGGCTTTCACAGCCGAGGTACAGGCGTATGAGGAGGCAGCTCACAGCTGTAAATGTACCACCAACTATTCGAAGCGCATGCGGGCTACACATGTCGACCTCAGCCACATACCCCTATGTCCTAAATAGGACTAAGAGATCCTCGGGCGCCCTCCTTGGATGGGGTACTACGTCCCCAGGATGCAGAATTTTGCACTCAAAATCTCTTGGGCCGTCGAGGGGCAAAAAATTATGGAAACGTCAGAACAACTCGACCGATGAACATGTAGCTTCGAGCACCCACACTAGCAAGTTTCTGTCAAAGAACCGACCAGCACAACTACATTAATGTGGCCCAAAACCACACAACGGACTTCTTTGGCACCTCTTTCAAAGGGCTCGGCCAATAAACGCCGCAAGTGTATACAAGGCCGAGATCGCATTCGTCCCCTTCATTCCTCAACAACGACAAGCTGGTCAATGATACATATCCGTTGTATCTATAATTTTTTTATTGTTCTATGCCAATATTATACAACTTCCACATACTTTTGGCAACAATTTATATGATTTATTGGACTAACTTACTGATCCAGTGCCCAGTGCCAGTTCCTGTTTGTTGCATGTTTTTTGTTTTGCAGAAAATCCATATCAAACGAAGTCCAAGTGCAATAAAAAATTACGGATAATTATTTTGGAATATTTGTGAATTCTGGGAGGTGGAATCAACGTAAACGGAGGCCAGCGGCCTCCACAACCCACCAGAGCATGCTGGGCACCCCCTGGCATGCCCAGGTGTCTTGTGCCCTCATCGTAAGTCGGTTGGGGCCCTTCTTCTGGCGCAAGAAAGACAATTTATTGAAAAAATCATGTAAAATTTTTAGCGCAATTGGAGTTACGGGTCTTCGGAATTTAAGAAATGGTGAAGGGCCAGCAAATAGGAACGCGAAACAGAAGAGAACAGAGAGACATATCCAATCTCGGAGGGGCTCTCGCCCCTCCGCCACCATGGAGGCCATGGACCAGAGGGGAAACCCTACCACCACCTAGGGAGGAGGCCAAGGGAAGAAGAAGGAGGGGGGATCTCTCCCACGGTGGCGCCGGAGTGCCGTCGGGGCTAGGATCGTGATGGCGATCTACATGAACAACCTTGCTACAGTCAACACCAACTTTATCCCCCTCTATGCAGCGGTGTAACACCCCTTATCCCCATTGTAATCTCTACTTAAACATGGTGCTCAATGCTATATATTATTTCCTAATGATCTATGGCTATCTTATGATGTTTGAGTAGATCTGTTTTGTCCCATGGGTTGATAGATGATCATGATTGGTTTGAGTTGTATATTTTATTTTGGTGCTGTCCTACGGTGCCCTCTGTGTCGCGCAAGCGGAGGGATCCACGCTGTAGGGTGTTGCAATACACTCTTGGTTCGTTTATGGTGGGTGGGGTGAGTGACAGAAGCACATACCCGAGTTTGGGGGTCATTGCGCATGGGATAAAGAGGACTTGATATTTAACGCTATGGTTGGGTTGCACGACCATAATGATCTTTAGTAGTTGCGGATGCTTGCTAGAGTTCCAATCATAAGTGCATCTGATCCAAGTAGAGAAAGTATGTTAGCTCATGCCTCTCCCTCATATAAAATTGCAACAATGATCACCGGTTTAGTTATCGATCATCTAGGGACAAATGACTTTCTTGTTTGACAAAAGCTATCTACTTTTATTGTCTTGCAATTCATTCGTAGTTTTATTCTCGCAAAGTACTCCTAGTTTTATTCTTGTTTTAGATAAAGCGAACGTTAAGTGTGTGTAGAGTTGTATCGGTGGTCGATAAAAGTTGAGGGAATAGTTGTACTACCTTTAGCTCCTCGTTGGGTTCGACACTCTTACTTATCATGGTAGATAGCTTTTCGGGGAGTTCCTGGTTACGGTGGGTGGTCGGGATGGAGCGGGCCGGGGACGCACCTGCATGACATTCTTTGGGCCGTCCATGACATAAAAAATCATGGTAGAACTCGGGGCAAGGAAATTTTCGTGGAGTTCCTGGTTACGGTGGGTGGTCAGGATGGAGCGACACAGTGTGGTTTGCGCGTTTCCCTCTGGTATGAGCGCGTGGTGCGAGCCATGTTCTCTTTAACTGAACCCCAGCGAGGCGTTCACTTATTGAACCCGAGTGGTTGCACTACCATGTACTGAAGCTGATTGATCGATCCCTTCGCTGCTAACTGAACTCGACCGACTCCTTCACTCCTAACTGAACACGATCGATCGTTGCTGCTGCTGCTTACTAAAGCCGATTGAACCCCCATGCGAGACATAGCTAGCCGATTGGGTTTGCCTCTGGATGAACAGTGTCCGTTGCTGCCGCACGCGCAATACATAGAATGAGTCGAAACGTGGTGAGTCCAGCCAGTTTGGTTGGGTGTGGATGAACAGATCCCAATGGAGGTTGGATGAACATGGCCCTGATGACCCACACGTATATGGGATCAATCGTAGTACTTTCGATAAGTAAGAGTGTCGAACCCAACGAGGAGCGGAAGGAAATGACAAGCGGTTTCCAGCATGGTAATTTTTGAAGGCACTGAAATTGTGGTAACATGTTGTTTGATAGCAAGATAATTTGTAACAACTGACAAACAACAATAGTAACAATAAGTGCAACAAGGTAGCCCAATCCTTTTGTGGCAAACGACAGGCCGGAACGGTTTCTCATAATAGGCAAAGCGTTCTTGAGGAGACACATGAATTTCATCTAGTCACTTTCATCATGTTAGTTTGATTCGTGTTCGCTACTTTGATAATTTGATATGTGGGTGGACTAGGGCTTGGATGCTGTTCTTACTTGAGCAAGCCTCCCACTTATCATTACCCCCCTACGCAAGCATACACACCTATTAAAGAAGAATTAAGATAATATCTAACCATAACATTAAGTATATGGATCCAAATCAGCCCCTTGAGGAATAGCGCATAAACTAGGGTTTAAGCTTCTATCACTCTAGGAACCCATCATCTAATAACTAATCCACAATGCATTCCCTTAGGCCCAAAGATGGTGAAGTGTCATGTAGTCGATGTTCACACGACACCACTGAGGGAATCACAACATACACATCATCAAAATATCGAACACATATCAAATTCACATGATTACTTATGACAAGACTTCTCCCATTTCCTCAAGAACAAAAGTAACTACTCACAAAGCATATGCATGTTCAAGATCATAGGGGTAATAAATAGCCTAATGGATATGAACATATTATCTTCCACCAAATAAATGAACTAGCATAAACTACAAGATATAATAATCAACACTAGCTACTAGCAACCCACAAGTACCAAAATCTGAGGTTTTGATACAAAGATTGAATACAAGAGATGAACTAGGGTTTGATATGAGATGGTGCTGATGAATATGTTGATGGATATTGATCCTCCCACGATGAGAGGGTTGTTAGTGATGACGATGGCTTCAATATCATCTTTGATCTCACCATGTCATACATAGATTGATTACATCTACTCAAAACATTCTACTCTCAGTAACGTCTTGGTAAGTGCAAGCTATAAAATTCTTTTCACAGCTCACCAGACACTCGCTAAATTTGTAACTCAAATTCTTTCTACAATCCAATTGTAGGAGCATATTTTTTGTTACAATCAATTCTTCATTCTGAAAACCCTTTTGAAACATTTCAAAAGATCCAAATTTATGTCTCAGTAAATACAACTATCTACTTGAGTCAATCTTGAAGATAGATAAATCCATTACTTGCAACAACACTTATTGAACTACACACATCGACATGCATGTTCCAAGTATTTTGTTGCTCGCTCTTTTATGGCCTATGAACGATGTTTTAGTATACTTCATTATTTGGAAGAAAATTGCAAGTGTCACATGATTCAAAATCAAACAACTTCAATATCGATCACTATGAAATTTCTCTATGTTGGTTCCCCAATGTGACTAAATGCAGTGCCACAAATATGTGGTATTCTTTCAGTCTTGCGATATTTAGCGTCGGTGTTATGGATGTTCAATTTTATTATTATCAATAATCATAACATACATCCTATTCACAATAGCATGTATGGCCTTTTGTTCATAATATCAAACAACTATTGTTCTCTCATGAACAAATGCCCTGCAATTTCTATGCAATGGGCTAGAGTGTACAAAACTTGAAAATGAATTATGACAATAAATACAAAGGTAATATACTGATGAGAAGTATCATAAATTTAATATAGTTTTCAATGCAAAATTTAACCTCATTTTTATTGGTCATTTAGGCTGTTGTAGTTTCTTACAACGATTCACATCAACATGGACTTGACTCGATATCCTTGTGATCAACTTTTAATCACAATATCGATGAATGATCAACAAATTGATCATAATTCCCAAGAGCTACGCTATACTTCACCAACTTTCTCTACATCTTATAACTTGTATGACATTCATACCTGAGGTGAACATTCTAGTCTTCTTTTCTTTTCTGCCTTTTACTTCTTATAGTTTTACTTCCAGTATTTCTCTTATTCACAGATGAAGCATCCAAATTTAAGAGTGGCATGAGTCCCGAACATCCCTAGGCATGTAAGTATAATTACATCCTTTAATTTTGTTGTTTTCTCCTTAAGTTTCTCACTATCAATTCATGATTGGCGTTCTTCCAGATTTTATGCATTTTAGTCGTACACATAGCTGAACACTTCACTATAACTTGCAAACAAAACACTTCTTTTGATATCACATATCTTTTAACCTTTGTTTGTTTTTGAAAACAATGTTTAGTTCCAAGAATATTACATAACTATCCCGTGATCGACTACATCGACGACGACTCCTCCTTCTTGCCAGAGCAACCAGGCAAGCCCCCCCTTGATCACCACATATCACCCATTCTCTTCTCTCTTATTCTTGCATTAGATTTGCTACTATTGATGATTCGATAGCTCCTATTCTACTGCATAGCCTGTCATTGTTGCTACAAATATTGATACATTTACCTGCAATGCTAAATGATTAGTATAAGATGCTAGTATTCCATCAGTGGCCCTACACCCTTGTCCGTCTGCTATGCTATACTATTGGGCCGTGATCACTTCGGGAGATGATCACGGGTATATATCATACATACTTTACATGATACATGATGTGACTAAAGTTGGGTCGGCTTGTAGAGTACCCGCAAGTGATTCACGGATTGGGGGCTGAAAGGACAGGTGGCTCCATCCAGGTAGTGGTGGGCCTCGGTTCCTGACGGCCCCTGAGTGATTCTTTGTGGCGGAGCGACATGGCAGGTTGAGACACCCAGTTGAGAGGTGGTGTCGGAGATATTGACCACGGGTGTCTTCATCAACCACCAATAACGTTTCAATACATCCGGGCTGACTGTGCCCCTCCAATCATCCGCAAGACAGGCCGCCTCGTTGGCCCGTCTGGTCCGATGAGCCGGCTGCCAGAAGGCGGTGTGCCATCATCAGGTGGCTCGGGAGAGCCGACATCTAGCAGGCGGCCCCGCACCCCCTCAAAGTATACACCCACATAACCGTGACAAGATGGGGCGTGGCTACAGTGTGGCCTGCCACCCCGGAATCCCAGGTAAGCGTGGCCACTGTGCGAGTGTACCATACAGATACCCCTTATCTGGCACGACACCGTAGCCACGCGACCCATGACATCGCCCACGCCACAGGTGGCCATGCTCCCACGACGAGCGGGCGGTACGGCCTGCAGGCGGCGGGTCCTACCTATCTGCGAGCTACCAGAAGGCGGCAAGTCCCTAGGAGGTGGCACCAAGGGCAGGCCAGCATCCAGCAGATGGCCCCTCCTCCCCTTGCAGTCTGTGAGCCATTAAGCTGATAAGATGGAGCATGGCTACAGTGAGCGCCCGCCAGGCGGCGGGACTATAGCCATGCCCTCCCCGACAAAGCCTCCGTCATCAGAGGCGATGCAGCAGTAAAAGGCAGTCACCCTGGCTTGCAGACGACGGGCCCCACTTAACGGACATGCCCCCAGCAGCCGGCGGGACCCACCAAGTGGCGGGGCCCAGCAGCCGGCGGAGAAGCCGGCGTCCAGAGACGTTGACGGCCGGGGCCTGCACCCGGCCGGATTACCATTGTACCCCTGGGGGGTAGGCCTATATAAACCCCCAGGTCTCCCCATGCAAGGGGTTCACAACTTTAGCTATCCACATTCATCTAGCGAAGGAGGAGCTAGAGCTAGCCTTGCTCATCTTCCTCCTCTAGCCAACACAGCTCAAGGAGCAACCTTGTAGCTACCATATTGACGATAGTCATGACGCGGAGTCCCCGCAGAGCAGGATTAGGGGTGTTATCTCCATAGAGGGCCCCGAACCTGGGAAATCCCGCAGGCGTCCTAGATATCGCCTTAACCCGCTTCCAGGGCCCGGCGACATTCTATTGTCCCCATGCATGATTAGCCATACTTTGGCATATGTCGCACCAAACACCCGACATTTGGCGCCCACCGTGTAGCTAGGTGCACCGTCATCCAGGAACATGTTCTGGACGGGAACTCTATTCCTTCCAAGCGAGCACAGCCAGCCCGACACGCCCGATGGCGTCGACGCCAAAGCGCTTCGTGACCCAGAAGCCACTTGCGCGGCGAGCAGCCTCGCTGATCTCCTCGGCGGGATCCGCCTCCCTGACGAGCCCGCAGCCAACGCGGGAGCAGCTGGCTCAGAGAGCCACATCGTCGACATTCTTGGTAAGCTCCGCATCGCGGATGAGCCCGCACCAGATGCGGGAGCTGCCAGCGCAGAGAACTGCCTCGCCCATCTCCTCAACAATCTCCACCTCGTCAACGAGTCCGCCTCCGACCTGGAGTCTGTTGGCTCCATCGACCCGCCCGTCGATATGCTCATCAACTCCAACGCGGTGTCGAATGACGCGTTCCCCGAGCACGTGGTGGTCATCGACGACCTGCTCCCTCCGGCGACCCGAAGTGCCAGTGCTAGCACCATCACGTAGGTGATGGTCACCAGCCACGGGGGAGCCTCTAACGCTGCCGGCCTAGATCCGTTGCAGGCGGCAGTACGGGATCTGTCCGACCCTGTTGCTGTAGGGGCTGACAGTGCAATGTTGGAGATGCTCCGTGTATCACTCCCCGAAAGCGCAAACAAGCTGGCGACTATGAGGCGCCTCACCAAAGCCTACCGGTGCGAGATCGACCACGCTGTAGGCGGAACACCGGTTGCGGGCGAGCCAGGTCGGGCCGGCCTGGTCCGGCAGCGGGGCGCTACCATCGCCAATATGTTTGGGGCCGAGCGCCCAGTCTACACCACCCCGATGGAGAACCTACGTGCTGCGCAGGCGGCGGCCGATGAGCTCGGCCATCTGTAGGGCGACGAGCGCTGCTACATGATGGCGCACGTCCAACAACTCCTCGACGCAGCTACCGAGTAGCAGGAGACTCTTTGCCGTGCGCTGGATGCCAGCGCTCGTGTCGGGACCCCGATCCTAAGTCACACCGATCTAGCATGTAACACATCATATCACTTTGAGACCTCACGCACGGTATCCCCACGGGTGCCAGCTTACCTGGCCCGGGACCGTTTGCGCATTTTGGCTCACGTATATGATAGTGTCGCTAGCATCCAAATGACAGAGAACCCAGGCTGACATGACTAGTTATAAACCAAAAGTGGCGCTAAATTACACAGACATGCATACATGACCCAACAATGCACGTGTCGGTCAGCAGCGAGTGTTGTCGGGCTGTAGCAAGCTAACAGGACTCCCGTATACACCACGTGACATTTCCCCATAGGGGACAGACACAGGAGCAAGGAAGGACACATGCCGGTCAATCCATGTGTTCTGGAGCAGTAGCAAGCTACCAAGGCTTAGTGGAAGCACTAGGAGGCATTTCCCCATAAGATAGGCTAGCAAGGGTAAACAACTAGGTGTCGGATCCCACACATACCAATCATTTCAATAACATACACACAATATGCTCGATATGTGAAAATACAACATGGCATCACAACAAAACTCTATGAATCAAAGTATTTATTCATTAGGCTCCGAGGATCCAGATATTACAAACATGGGTCTCATGACCCAACATACAGAGCATACAAGAAACGGAGGCATAACATGTCTGGGTACAGACAACTACAAATGAAAAAGGTTGTAAAGCCTGACTATCTACAGACCCTCCCGAGGATACAAGATCGTAGCTGAGGTAACAAGCTAAACGTCGAAGTCCACACGGAACTACTAGTGAGACTGAAGTCTCTTCTGCAAAAACATAAATTAAGCAAACGTGAGTACAAAGGTACTCAGCAAGACTTATATCAGAACTAGCTACATATGCATCATTATCAACAAAGGGGGTTGTGGGGTTTAACTGCAGCAAGCCATCTTTGACTCGGTGGCTAACCTATACTATGACTGCAAGTAACTCTTTTGAGGTGGCGCACACGAGTCCACATATTCACCATATCAATACACCACTATGGATCCGCTCCCGTCTCCCTACGAGAAGGCCATCCATAGCACTCTCGCTTATCTTGTGCATTTTAGAGTATCCACTTTCACTTGTCTATGAACTGTATAGGCAACCCAGTAGTCCACTACCGCAGACGCGGCTATTCGAATAGATCATGTTAACCCTGCAGGGGTGTACTTCTTCACACATGCTCTCACCGCTTATCGCCGTTTACACGACATGTACTTGGAAACCTTCAAGCAGAAGCCCATCGAGGGTGCCGGCCACGAGCTGACTAACCACACAAGTCTCTAGTTCTGGTTTATCGCCTATTCAGGTTCCATCCGCAAGGAAATCCGGCCGGGGTGTACTCAACGGCCCCAAACGATGTGTACAGGGTTCCCGGGTCACCAAACGGGCGACTTGGTACACCGGGCCACGTTCCTACCGCATCACAGCCGACCCCTCGGGTCAACGCTGCGCATGACCTCCAGCATACTACAAACACTAGAAACTACTTGCAACTCCTAAACATAGATCAAGGCGATTAATAAGTCGAGAGAGTCAATTAAGGATCCCAATGTGTGGTAGTAACTGTCTTGGATCACAAACTCATAACTTAGTTCCTGAGGACGGCTTCAATGAGACAACCCACCATGTACTCCTACATGGCCTCTCATCGCTGCCTTTAGCAAATCGTGTTCACACACTTAGCTCTCATTAGAAGGACATGTTCATCACCATCCCAATCCATCCCAGATGAATCAACCCTGACACAACTCTAAGCATAGCAGGTATAACAAGCAAGCATGAATGAGTAGGCACAACATGGCTCAAACAACTCCTACTCATTCTAGTGGGTTTCAACTATTTACTGTGGCAATGACAGGTCATGCAGAGGAAAGGGGGTTCAACTACCGCAACAAGTAGTAGTTGAAATGTTGTTGTCCTAATGCAGTAAAAGAGATCAAGAGTGAGAGAGTGGGATTTTATCAGAATGCTCAATGGGGGTTGCTTGCCTGGCACTTCTAAATATAGCACTGCTCTTCATCAGTGTCATTGATCACATCGTCAGAACAACGTCTACAGAGAGGGGATAAACACCGGCAAACAAGAGAGAACACAATCAATGAAATGTAACAATATGATGCATGATCATGATATGGCAACATGCTGTGATTTGAGCTAATGCAAATAGAAACAATTTAAATGAAATTGGTTTGAATCAAAGATTCAAATTCAAACTCCATATGTGATTGCTTAAATGCCATTTAATCAAATTGTCATATACATCAACTTTAAGTTGTTCAAACATGCATGATAATGCCATAAACAGATTCCTCATATGTTTCTGATAATTTTTCATATATAAATTATTTCATTTGGAGTTACGGTTGATTTTATATGATTTTTAGAAGTTTTAAACATTTTATGTAATAAATAAATCATTTAAGATTTATTTAAATTCCAGAAAGGAATTACTGTGTCAGCATGATGACACTGTGATGTCCGCAAGTCAACAGGGGTGGTCCAGGTCAAACTGACCATTGGGTCCCGCGTGTCAGTGACTAACTAACCAACCAAGTTAATTAGCACTAAGTTAACTCTAACTAAATATTCAGCAGGGCTGGGCCCACATGTCAGCGACCCAGGAGAGGTCAAACAAGTCAAACTCGCTGGCGGCTCGACACCGATGACAACAGATGCGGCAGAGGGGTAGGGTTTGGCCCTCCGGCAACCAAAAGTGTGGCGGAGGGAACCTAAGGGGAGCTGAGGCTCGCCCGCATCCATTGAAGCTAGCGACAACAGCTGGGGTGGCCGGAGCTCGCCGGAAACAAGCTCGTGGTGGCGGCTGGAGTTCGGCTTGAGCGGGCACAGGGTGCTGCGGTGCAAGGCAGGAGCAACAGGTGACGGTTTTGGGGTGCTGGCGTTGCAGTGAGCACGTTGGTGCTTGTTCACGGCCCTAGGTGCCAGTGGCCACGACGGCGAGATGAGCGGCGGCAAAGAGCTCTTGGCTCCAATGGGTATCGGTGTTAGATAAAGAAAACGAGCCAGGGGAGAGGGGGGATGACGCAGTGGCTCACAACGGATACGATGGTGTCATCAGAGAACTCGGGGGTGCGTTGTGGACGACGAATTGGCGACGACGATCACCGGCGCCCGACGATGAACACGACGACGCCGGCGATGTGGCGGGGCTGCCGGGCTTGCGTGAGTGGGTGTGGAGCTTCAGGGCGACGTGGAGGATACGATGGATACGCCGGAGAGGCGAGGCGGTGGCTCAGGGCGCGGCAACGGCGAGCGGCGGCGATGGTGGTTCTTAGTCTCGCTTGGGCCGAGAGATAGAGAAGGGGAGGAGGTCTAGGAGAGAGGGGAAAGTGAGAGGGAACCGAGGGGGGGTCGCGTGGCGATGCTGAAAGGGCCGAGGCATCACAGAGGAAGCAGGAGGTGGCGGAGCGCGTGGTCGCACGTGCGAGGCACACGCCCATCGTCCTTCTGTCCAGAGGAAGGGGATGACTGGCACTGGGCCAGCCAGTGGGCTGCGAGGTACGTCAAGTGGGTTTCTCTCTCTGCTCTATTTCTGTTTTCTGTTTCTTTTTCTATTTTGTTTTCTGTGTTCTGATTTAGTTTAGGCACTAAACCATTTTTATAAATGCTGAAAATTATTGTTACTGTTGGATTAGGGGATATGTCTCATGACTTTAACTTTGCTAAATTTCATAGACAACCACATGATAAATAATTGCCTAGTAAGGATGAAATTATTGGTCTTGCTTCTATTACTGTACCTCCTAACGATCCATTATAACAATATCTGCTAGACCATGAAAATGATATGTATATGAATCAGGGATGGGAAATAGATGAAATATTCTTTAAGCAGGGACCCTTATTGAAAAACAACTTGCCTGTTGAAATTCTAGGGGATCCTCCTCCACCCAAGGGTGATCCCGTGTTTGAACTTAAGCCTTTACCTGATACTCTTAAGTATGTTTATCTCGATGAAAAGAAGATATATCCTGTTATTATTAGTGCTAACCTTTCAGAGCAGGAAGAAGAAAATAATATTGAAAACTCTGAAGAAGCACCATGCTGCTATCGGATAAACTCTGGATGATCTTAAGGGCATTAGTCCCACTCTATGCCAACACAAGATAAAGTTGGAAGAGGACGCAAAACCGATTATCGATCATCAACGAAGGTTAAATCCTAAGATGAAAGAAGTGGTAAGGAAGGAAATACTAAAGCTTCTAGAGGCAGGTATAATTTATCCAGTTGCTGATAGCCAGTGGGTAAGTCCTGTCCATTGTGTCCCTAAGAAGGGAGGTATGACTGTTGTTCCTAATGATAAAGATGAATTGATCCTGCAAAGAATTGTTATAGGTTATAGGATGGTAATTGATTTTCGTGAATTAAATAAAGCCACTAAGAAAGATCATTACCCTTTGCCTTTTATTGATCAAATGCTAGAAAGGTTATCCAAACATACCATTTTTGCTTTCGAGATGGCTACTCTGGTTTCTCTCAAATACATGTGTCAAAAGGGGATCAAGAAAAGACCACTTTTACCTGTCCCTTTGGTACCTTTGCTTATAGACGTATGCCTTTTGGTTTATGTAATGCACCTGCTACCTTTCAAAGATGCATGATGGCTATATTCTTTGATTTTTGTGAAAAGATTGTTGAGGTTTTTATGGATGACTTTTTCGTTTACGGAACTTCTTTTGGTGATTGCTCGAGCAATCTTGATCGAGTTTTGCAGAGATGTGAAGAAACTAATCTTGTCTTGAATTGGGAAAAGTGCCACTTTATGGTTAATGAAGGCATTGTCTTGGGGCATAAAATTTCTGAAAGAGGTATTGAAGTTGACAAAGCTAAAGTTGATGCTATTAAAAGGATGCCGTGTCCCAAGGACATCAAAGGTATAAGAAGTTTCCTTGGTCATATGCCGGGTTTTATAGGAGGTTCATTAAGGACTTCTCCAAAATCTTTAGGCCTCTGACTAATCTCTTACAAAAAGATGTTCCTTTTGTCTTCGATGATGATTGTGTAGAAGCATTTGCAATACTTAAGAAAGCATTGATCTCTGCACCCATTGTCCAGCCTCCTGACTGGAATTTACCCTTTGAGATTATGTGCGATGCTAGTGATTATGATGTATGTGCTGTTCTAGGACAAAGATTTGATGAGAACTTGAATGTTATCCAATATGCTAGTAAAACTCTAGACCACGCCCAGAGAAATTATGCTACTACTGAAAAGGAGGTTTTAGCAGTCGTATTTGCTTGTGATAAGTTTAGACCTTATATTGTTGATTTTAAAGTAACTATTCACACTGATCATGCTGCTATCAAATACCTTATGGAAAAGAAAGATGCTAAACCTAGACTTATTAGATGGGTTCTCCTGCTACAAGAATTGGATTTGCATATCACTGATAGAAAGGGAGCTGAGAACCCCGTTGCAGACAACTTGTCTAGGCTAGAGAATATTCTTGATGTGCCACTACCTATTGAGGATAGCTTTCCTGATGAACAATTAGCTGTCATAAATGCTTCTCGTACTGCTCCATGGTATGCTGATTATGCTAATTACATTGTTGCTAAGTTTATACCACCTAGTTTCACATACCAGCAAAAGAAAAAGTTCTTTTATGATTTAAGACATTACTTCTGGGATGACCCACACCTTTATAAAGAAGGAGTAGATGGTATTATTAGACGTTGTGTACCTAAGCATAAACAGTAACAGATCCTATGCAAGTGCCACTCCGAGGCTTACGGAGGACACCATGCTGGAGATAGAACTGCACACAAGGTATTGCAATCTGGTTTTTATTGGCCTACTCTCTTCAAGGATGCCCGTAAGTTTGTCTTATCTTGTGATGAATGTCAAAGAATTGGTAATATTAGTAGACGTCAAGAAATGCCTATGAATTATTCACTTGTTATTGAACCATTTGATGTCTGGGGCTTTGATTATATGGGACCGTTTCCTTCCTGTAATGGGTATACACATATTTTAGTTGTTGTTGATTCCGTTACTAAGTGGATAGAAGCTATTCCAACTAGTAGTGTTGATCACAACACATCTATTAAGATGCTTAAAGAAGTTATTTTTCCGAGGTTTGGAGTCCCTAGATACTTAATTACTGATGGTGGTTCACACTTTGCTCATGGTGCTTTCCGTAAAATGCTTGCTAAGTATGATGTTAATCATAGAATTGCATCCGCTTACCACCCACAGTCTAGCGGTCAAGTAGAACTAAGTAACAGAGAGCTAAAATTAATTTCGCAAAAGATTGTCAATAGGTCTAGAAATAATTGGTCCAAGAAACTTGATGATGCATTATGATCATATAGAACTGCATACAAAAATCCTATGGGTATGTCTCCATATAAAATGGTTTATGGAAAATCATGTCACTTACCTCTTGAGCTAGAATATAGGGCATATTGGGTATTAAAGAGCTCAATTATGATTTCAAACTTGCCGGTGAGAAGAGGTTGTTTGACATTAGCTCACTTGATGAATGGAGAACCCAAGCTTATGAGAATTGCAAGATGTTTAAAGAAAAGGTTAAAAGATGGCATGACAAAAGGATACAAAAGTGTGAGTTTAACGTAGGTGATTATGTCTTGCTATACAACTCTCATTTAATATTTTTTGCAGGAAAACTTCTCTCTAAATGGGAAGGTCCTTACGTTATCGAGGAGGTCTATCGTTCCGGTGCCATAAAAATCAACAACTTCGAAGGCACAAATCTGAAGGTGGTGAATGGTCAAAGAATCAAGCATTATATCGCAGGTAATCCTATAAATGTTGAAACCAATGTTATTGTCGTGGAATTAACACATCAGATGTCCGGTTTAGCGGACTTAGTCGTGAGGCCGCGCATCTATGTAGTAGCTTGAGAGGGGTTGAGCGGAATCGAGAGACGCGATGTAAGACACGGATTTAGACAGCTTCGGGCCCCGGGAAACATCATCCGGTAATAACCCTACGTGTTGTTTGAGGCTAGGTCTCATTATGATCCTCGTGGTGTCGCCGGTAAACCGGGTCTTTGTGTCTAACCCTAGAAACTTGTCTAAACTTCTCCTCTAAAACTTGTCTCTTGTCTAACTTGTCCCTCTTTGGGGAGCCCTGCCCCTCCTTATATATGTTGAAGGGGCGGGTTACATGTAGAGTCCTAGTAGGATTAGGATTGATTTATTACAAGGAGTCCTAGTCTTGCTTCCTTTATGGAGAATATTCCTTGCGCTTTATTCATAAACCGGCCCACTATTAATATGAACCGGCCTTCTGGGCCTTGGGCCTTGTCATCCATGATCCGCCTGCCGGGTCATCAGTAACTTGCCATATATAAACCGTCTTAAGTAGAATGCGAAGTCCGGCCGGGTCATAATTCCGGCCGGTTCATACCGCGGGGTATATCCCCGACATTAGCCCCCAAGTTTAACTTGGATTTATCCATGGTAAACTTATGCTGTAAAACACACACAAGAACAAATTTGAGAGGTTGTGCTCCGAGTTAAGAATTTCTTATAAACCGGCACCTGATCATCTTTAAGTCCTTCTCCTTCCTTCTTCTAAAAAATCCAGGTCAACAGACCAGCTTCATAATCAACTTGCTTGCATAAGAAATATTGTAATCAAGAATCCATTTGACTTGGCCTTCAATGCTCTGATTTGACAAAAATATTGATCTTCAAATATTCAATTGATATCCAACCGGTTTGGAAATGTAGAACTTGCCGGTTTATAATTACCACCATTGCCGGATTATAAAAACTGATAATTCCGGGTCATGACTGTTTATAGATGTCGGGTTATGATTGTTGCCAACGTCGGGTCACACAATTAATCTTCCGGACTTACCCAAAACTCAGAATTTAAAGATGTTCCTCCTTTATATCTATATTACCTATAGCCCCCAAGTGTCGGGTCATTATGTAATAATGAGCAGGGACTTTGTATATACTTCATTGAACATAGCCTTGTATAATCTTGAAGAAATCCGGATCATTCATCCCAATCACTATGAAACTGAATATTCCATATTATGTAGCCCCCAAGTGTCGGGTCATTATGCAATAATGAGCAGGGACTTTGTATATACTTCATTGAACATAGCCTTGTATAATCTTAAAGAAATCCGGATCATTCATCTCAATCACTATGAAACTGAATATTCCATATTATGTAGCCCCCAAGTGCCGGGTCATTATGCAATAATGAGCAGGGACTTTGAAAATATGATCATGTAAATTTGAATAGCAACATGTAGCCCCCAAGTGCCGGGTTATTATGCAATAATGAACAGGGACTTTGTAGATATAATCATTGAAAATAACATTATATAATGTAACTTCTATCGTGGGGTTTGAACCCACGTCTACAAGGTTAAGATCTTTGTGCTTTACCAACTGAGTAGTGGATCCTTCAATATAATGGATGAATACTTGTGTACCTTGAATTGTTAACAGGAGCGATTGGTAGCCCCCAAGTTCCGGTTTAGCTACATTTAGAAGGTGAACCGGTACTTCCAGATGAAACAAATGATCTTTCCATTAGCCCCCAAGTGTCAAGTAGACAACTTGCTTGTGTGCTTGAGACTTTTGTCTTTGAATTGCTGCTGTTTACTGCTTCAACTGCCCATTAACTCCCAAGTGTCAAGTAGACAACTTGTTTCGTGTGCTTGAGACTTGTGTATTTGATGTAATCTCAGTCTGAATAATGTAGCCCCCAAGTGTCGGGTTGTAAGCCTGCAGTGACTCGGGACTTTTCCTTTATAGAATAAATCACTTTCATTGATGAAATAATATCCATTGCGCTTAAAGCGACTTTGAAAACCTCAATCATAATATTTATAAGCATAATAAGAATCCAGCCATGTTAGTCATTGAAGAATATAATCCGGTTTGAAGACCGGTTCCAGTGATGTTTGATCACAATCAGGCCGGGTTAATAAACACCGTTCATTATTTTATTTCATACTGGCGACTTATAATCAAAGCCAGGCCGGTTTAATAAACACCGGTCATTATCTGTTTCTGCATAAAACAATGCTAAAAAATGTCCTGGCGGTTTACCACCGGACGGATTATATTGCTCACAAAATATATCAAACAAGTGTCTGTTTATACCAGAAATAACTTCATACCTGTGATTAAGTATGCTTGATATTCTTAATCCGACGAACTTTGCAGTTTTCTGAGGGAGCTTTTGAGGGACCCAATAATAATTCCGGGTTTGATAAAAGAACACCGGTTTATAGCACGCTGAAACTTTGTCCAGAAATTTGTAGTTTATACTTGGCTTTTGCCTCATGGATGATCCGGGTTACAATGAGCGCCGGTTTATCTCATGCTGGTATTCATGACCCAGACTTTTAACTTTGCAGATGTGTGGTCAATTTCTTGAATTGTCCCACTCCGGATTAAAGAATCATAACACATAAAGATCAGAAAATGCAAATTTGCAAATAAAACCATGTAGTCGAGGCTTTTTAAGAGCTGCCAGGCTCAAAGCAAGGTTCAGCCAATCACTGGATGCGGGAATCCCGTCTGTCCAGAGGGCCATTGGATGCGGATTATCTGACTGTCCATAAGAACCATAAGAAAAAAAATTAGCCAATCACTGGATGCGGGTAAACCCGTCTGTCCAGAGGGCCGGTCGATGGATGCGGGTAAACCCGTCTGTCCATAAGAAATTTAGCCAATCACTGAATGCGGGTAAACCCGTCTGTCCAGAGGGCCGGTCGATGGATGCGGGTAAACCCGTCTGTCCATAAGAAATTTAGCCAATCACTGGATGCGGGTAAACCCGTCTGTCCAGATAGTCTTCCATGGCTCCA
>LR738713.1:749365011-749446802 GCA_902687465.1 Secale cereale
CCCGTCTGTCCATAAGAAATTTAGCCAATCACTGAATGCGGGTAAACCCGTCTGTCCAGAGGGCCGGTCGATGGATGCGGGTAAACCCGTCTGTCCATAAGAAATTTAGCCAATCACTGAATGCGGGTAAACCCGTCTGTCTAGAGGGCCGGTCGATGGATGCGGGTAAACCCGTCTGTCCATAAGAAATTTAGCCAATCACTGAATGCGGGTAAACCCGTCTGTCCAGAGGGCCGGTCGATGGATGCGGGTAAACCCGTCTGTCCATAAGAAATTTAGCCAATCACTGGATGCGGGTAAACCCGTCTGTCCAGATAGTCTTCCATGGCTCCATGAAGTCATGGGTAGATCTTGAACCAATCACTGGATGGATTACCATCCAGAGGGTTTGTGTGAATCATCCTCTTTGAGCCGGATGTGATCTTATGCTCTTCAGGGAGTTATTGCTCCTGAGTACATATATAGGAGTTGCCCTGCACAACCAGATAGACTGATCAAAGCATCTTATTTTCTTAATGAAAAATGATATATAACAAGAGAAATAATACTGTAGATGGATATCACCTGAGTGAATTTGAACCGGTATGTTGAATAGACCGGATTACGGGGTGGACAGTAAAACGACCGCAGTATCAGAGGCGGCTCAAACAGTTAAACCGGTTGTGGGGTTGTAAACCGGCGAAGACGAGCAAGTTGTCCTGATTTGCTTGAAGAACAGGTGGGCCAGCCGGCGCGGTCGCGAGAGACGGCCACGTTGCTGTAAACTGGCGCGGTCGTGAGAGATGGCCATGGCGTTGTGAACCGGCGTGGATGTCCGTTCAGTAACGATGTCCACTTGTGCCGAATTATGCGGGCGGGCCTCCATCTCCATGGTGTAATATCGCTTCTGTAATGAATGATTTTTCTGCATACAAAATACAACAGGGCGAAGAATTTTTGCTTGGATGAATTAATATGTATTGAAAATAAATAAGATAGATATCACCTGATTTGCCCGGATAGCAGATGATCCGGCCGCGGTATGGTAAACCGGTGCGGACGTGCAAATCGTTCTCCACATTTGTAAACCGGTGTAGAGCGTGAACCGGACGTCCATCGAGCAGCACGGCACGGACAAACGTTAATGCAAAAAAAAAATATTTGCTCGCGTCCCTTTGGTGATACCCCTTTGTAAGGAATAACAGTCCTGGTATTTTTCCGGATAATCGGGGATGTTTTGACCGATTCATCTCTGGGTCATGATTCTTTCGCTCGAGAAAGCTGTCGGTGGTGACTTGGAGCAGTGACAGAGGTAATCCGCCTGGGGGCGGTGACTTGTGGACGAGATCGCAGCTTATTTATAGTACTAGTGGAAGTGTTTGGGGTACTTGCCTTAAATTAATCACAGCTTCCCGTAATCACATGACCGAGTACTAGTAGCACTTGATGTTTCCCTGGATTTGACTAGTCACAAAACAGCGGCAATAATTATCAGTTGAGGCCGGTTTGCAAACGGAGGCAGCGGCGGCCCGGACAGCAACCTGAGGCGAAGGGGCGTCAGTGGAGACTAGGTCCGGCCGCTGAAACGTGCCAGCGAAGGACAACCCCAGCGGAAACGGCTCAGGGGCGAGGGTGCAGGTGAGCTGCAGTATAAGGCGCGCTGGCGGAGGCAACTTGCTGCCAAGGCGAGCGAGGTCGGCTTGAGGCCACAGCGGCGGGTGATTTCAAGGCGATAGAGTCCGGCAACGAAGCGCGTTGCAGCTTGGAACCGCGGCTCTCATCCACAGACGATTCGGAGACGAACAGCCCACGGCCCGGGGCGGAACGGTGACTTGAAGTGACAGCCGTGGCCAGCTCAAACAGGTAGGAATCTCAGAACTAATCCAGGCCGGGCGACTTTACAGAGGCGACTCAGCAGGTCGCAATCGGGACAAAGGCGACCGGCGGCGACGTCAGGCGGAGGCGGCTCGATGCGGAGGTGCGCTGGCGAGGCGCGGCTGCCACGGCGAGTGCAGGACGGCGAGGATGTAAAGTCCGAGTCCAACCATCCATCTGTGTCCTTATTTTGGTCGTTGCGGTTTGACTCTCCGTGTTCTCCTCCAAGTCGTGGTGTTCCTTCCTTTTTTTTTGGAGTCTCTGATCCAAATCCACAGTCTTGTACTAGCCCTTGACAACTTCGTTGTATTTGAGTACTTGTTGTCCCCTCCGTGTTAATTGGTCTTGGCAGAAACGGAGTTGTGTATGATCTGATTGAAACCCGAGCCATCAGGTATACGTAGAATCCGTGGTGAAATTCATGTCGTACTCGCAACGGAAAAGCAACCAGATGAATCGTGCATGACTGCGCGCGACATAAACGCAATCCACCTGTATCTCTTGGTCATCCAACCAATTGTGATCTTCTCAATCCTTGAAGAATTCCCTCCAAGAACTCAACACCACCGTACGCAGGCCCCACGGTGGGCGCCAACTGTCGTGGAATTAACACGTCAGATGTCCGGTTTAGCGGACTTAGTCGTGAGGCCGCGCATCTATGTAGTAGCTTGAGAGGGGTTGAGCGGAATCGAGAGACGCGATGTAAGACACGGATTCAGACAGCTTCGGGCCCCGGGAAACATCATCCGATAATAACCCTACGTGCTGTTTGAGGCTAGGTCTCATTATGATCCTCGTGGTGTCGCCGGTAAACCGGGTCTTTGTGTCTAACCCTAGAAACTTTTCTAAACTTCTCCTCTAAAACTTGTCTCTTGTCTAACTTGTCCCTCTTTGGGGAGCCCTGCCCCTCCTTATATATGTTGAAGGGGCGGGTTACATGTAGAGTCCTAGTAGGATTAGGATTGATTTATTACAAGGAGTCCTAGTCTTGCTTCCTTTATGGAGAATATTCCTTGCGCTTTATTCATAAACCGGCCCACTATTAATATGAACCGGCCTTCTGGGCCTTGGGCCTTGTCATCCATGATCCGCCTGCCGGGTCATCAGTAACTTGCCAAATATAAACCGTCTTAAGTAGAATGCGAAGTCCGGCCGGGTCATAATTCCGGCCGGTTCATACCGCGGGGTATATCCCCGACAGTTATTGAAACGGTAACCCCGGAGGAATACATAAGGGATACTTTCCAGAACGATTCAGACCCCGAAAAGGAAGAGGTATGTGGTACGGTAAGTAAACCGACTCCAAAACAATTCTAATGGCAATTTTTCACCGTTTTGTAATTTTTAGAAAAATAGAAAAATAAGAGGCAGTCCGGAAAGGACACAAGGCATCCACGAGGGTGGAGGGCGCGCCCCTTGCCTCATGGGCACCTCGTGTGCCTCCCGAACTCCGATTTCTTGCACGTTACTTCTTTTGGTCGGTAAAAAATCACTATATATTCTCCCGAAGGTTTTGACCACCGTATCACATAAAAATCCTCTGTTTTCATTTTGAGCTGTTGTTTCTAACAGATCTAGATCATCATGACGTCTTCCAGCACCCCAAGGACAAGTTCTTCGAGAAGGTCATCAACCCCTACCTCGTGGAGGTGCTGCAACACCCCAAACCATCGAGGTGTGTGAGGGGGTGCTACACATCCGCGATGTTCAGGGACCAAGGAGGACCGGAAGCATGGAGACAATACTCGAAGCAATGGTGCAGCAAGTTTTCAAGTGCCAAGGTATGGTGGAATGAGGACTCAACCCCAACCACATGATGATCACAGAGCTCACCAACAACCACAAGCTGGATGCCAAGATCGTTGGGGAAGCCGTCTCCAAGTTCCAAGAGAAAATCGAGCACCTCCAAGCCAGATCTACGATTTGCAAAACCAAAACTGTGAGTATGAAAATAGATTCAAGAAGATGAGTTTGGCTGCAGATTTGAGGATCTCATAGACTCGATCATCCTTCTACGATGGTGAGCCCATGCCTTGGAAGATGGACGACAAGCCTACATCATCAACAACTCCATCACCACCCCCGAGGAGAGAGACATAATCACATGGGTATGGGAACTCCCCTTGGCAACTGCCAAGCTTGGGGTAGGTGCCCCGGTATCGTATCACCATCACACTCCTATCTTTACCGTTTTTCTTAGTTCGATCCTTTTGGTAATATCTTGAGCTAGTAGAATAAAGTTAGCATGATCTAGTTGTGAGCTTTTGCTTTTTGATCTTTATCTTTGTAACCGAGTCCGTGCGCTATATATAATAAAGATTAGTGTTGAGTCAAGGGCTTGGTTTTCTCGCTATGGTCATGAGAGAATAAAAGAAAATATAAAAAGTATCAAAGAGATCATATTGATCTTATAAAAGGTAATGACTTCACATATAAAGAGTATGATGAATAAAAGTTGTTGAGAGTTGACAAACCTAGTTTTGGTCATTGTTGCAATTAATAGGAAGTAATAAACAAAGAGAGGTTTCCACATACAAATATACTATCTTGGACATCTTTTATGACTGTGAGCACTCATTAAAATATGACATGCTAAAGAGTTGATGTTGGACAAGGAAGACAACATAATGGGTTATGTTTTCTTATATCCGAAATAAAGTATATTGTCATGGATCATCCAACATGTTGAGCTTGCCATTCCCCCTCATGCTATCCAAAACTCCTTGCACCAAGTAGAGATACTACTTGTGCTTCCATACATCCTTAACCCAGTTTTACCATGAGAGTCCACCATACCTACCTACGGATTGAGTAAGATCCTTCAAGTAAGTTGTCATTGTTGCAAACTCTCTAAAATATGTATGATTTATTAGTGTGGAGAAAATAATCTTTATACGATCTTGTGATATGGAAGTAATAAAAGCGACGGACTGCATAATGAAGGTCCCTATCACAAGTGGCAATATAAAGTGACGTTCTTTTGCGCTAAGATTTTGTACATCCAACCATAAAAGCATGTGACAACCTCTGCTTCCCTCTGCGAATGGCCTATCTATTATTCTTGCCGTATAAGAGTCAAGGTGATAATCACCTTTCCTTTTTACATTTTATCCTTTGGCAAGCACATTGTGTTGGAAAGATCTTGACATATATACCCACTTGGATGGAAGCTATCATAATCAATTAATGTTGACATTACCCTTGAGGTAAAAGGTTGGGAGGCAACACTATAAGCCCCCTATCTTTCTTTGTGTCCGATTACGACTCCATACCCATAAGTATTGCGTGATTGTTAGCAATTGTGAAAGACTAGATGATAGTTGAGTATGTGGACTTGCTGAAAAGCTCTTATTTTGACTCTTTCCGATGTTACCATAAATTGCAATTGCTTCAATGACCGAGATCATAGTTGTTGGTTTTCAATGAAATTTCTGATTCATACTTGACATTGTGAATGGATTGTTACTTTAGCATAGGAGTCATATATATATATATATGTTGCTGTTATAAGAATGATCATGATGCCCTCATGTCCGTATTTTATTTTTATCGACACCTCTATCTCTAAACATGTGGACATATTTTTCGATATCGGCTTTCGCTTGAGGACAAGCGAGGTCTAAGCTTGGGGGAGTTGATACGTCCATTTTGCATCATGCTTTTATGTTCATATTTATTGCACTATGGGCTGTTATTACACGTTATGTCATAATACTTATGCCTTTTCTCTCTTATTTTACAAGGTTTACATGAAGAGGGAGAATGTCGGCAGCTGGAATTCTGGGCTGGAAAAGGAGCAAACATTCGAGACCTATTCTACACAACTCAAAAGGCCCCGAAACTCCACGAAACAACGTTTGAGAAAATATAAAAAATATCTGGCGAAAGAGATATGTCAGGGGGCCACCACCTGTCCACGAGGGTGGGGGCGCGCCCCCTGCCTCGTGGGCCACCTGGTGACTCCCCGATGCCCATCTTCTCCTATATGGGGTGTTTTGACCTGAAAAAAATCATAAGGAGGCTTTCGGGAAAAAACACCACCGTCTCGAGGCGGAACCTTGGAAGAACCAATCTAGGGCTCCGGCGGAGCTGTTATGCCGGGGATACTTCCCTCCGGGAGGGGGAAATCGTCACCGCCGTCATCACCAACAACTCTCCCATCTTGGGGAGGGTTATCTTCATCAACATCTGAAGGAAATAAGCCCTAGAGGCAATAATAAATATGTTATTTGTATTTCCTTATTTCATGATAAATGTCTTTTATTCATGCTAGAATTGTATTAACTGGAAACTTAGTACATGTGTGAATACATAGACAAAACAGTATGTCCCTAGTATGCCTCTACTAGACTAGCTCATTGATCAAAGATGGTTATGTTTCCTAGCCATAGACATGAGTTGTCATTTGATCAATGAGAACACATCATTATGAGAATGATGTGATGGACAAGTCCCATCCGTTAGCTTAGCACTATGATCGTTTAGTTTTACTGCTATTGCTTTCTTCATGACTTATACATGTTCCTATGACTATGAGATTATGCAACTCCCATATACCGGAGGAACACCTTGTGTGCTATCAAACGTCACAACGTAACTAGGTGATTATAAAGATGCTCTACATGTGTCTCCGAGAGTGTTCGTGGTGTTGGCATAGATCAAGAATAGGATTTGTCACTCCGAGTGTCGGAGAGGTATCTCTGGGCCCTCTCGGTAATGCACATCATAATAAGCCTTGCAAGCAAATGACTAATGAGTTAAACATGAGATGATGTATTACGGAACGAGTAAAGAGACTTGCTGGTAACGAGATTGAACTATGTATTGAGATACCGACGATCGAATCTCGGGCAAGTAACATACCGATGACAAAAGGAACAAAGTATGTTGTTATGCGGTTTGACCGATAAAGATCTTCGTAGAATATGTAGGAGCCAATATGAGCATCCAGGTTCCGCTATTGGTTATTGACCGAAGATGAGTCTCAGTCATGTCTACATAGTTCTCGAACTCGTAGGGTCCGCACGCTTAACATTTGATGACGATCGGTATTATGAGTTTATGAGTTTTGATGTACCGAAGGTAGTTAGGAGTCCCGGATGAGATCACGGACATGACAAGGAGTCTCGAAATGTCTGAGACATAAAGATTAATATATTGGATGACTATATTCGGACACCAGAAGTGTTCCGGGTGTTATCGGGTATAACCGGAGTGCCAGAGGGGGTAATCTGACCCCCCCCCCGAGGGAGTATGGGCCATAGTGGGCCTATGAGGGAAAGAGAGGGGCAGCCCATAGGGCTGGTTGCACCCCCTAGGGTTCCTAGTTCGACTAGGAAAAGAGGGAGGCGCCCCCTCTCCTTTCCTTCACCTCTCCCCCTTTCCTTTCCTACTCCTAGTAGGAATAGGAAAAGGGGGTACCTATTCCTACTAGGAGTAGGAATCCTACTCCCTTGGCGCGCCCTAGGCCTGGCCGCACCTCCCCCCTTGCTCCTTTATATATAGGGGCAGGGGGTACCCCAAGACACATAAGAAACATTGTTCTAGCCGTGTGCGGTGCCCCCCTCCATAGAAACACACCTCAGTCATACCGTTGTAGTGCTTAGGCGAAGCCCTACGCCGGTAGCTTCATCATCTCCGTCACCACGCCGTCATGCTGATGAAACTCTCCCGTGAAGCTCAACTGGATCAAGAGCTCGTGGGACGTCATCAAGATGAACGTGTGCTGAACGAGGAGGTGCCGTACGTTCGGTGCTTGATCGGTTCGATCGCGAAGAAGTTCGACTACATCAACTGCGTCACTAGATGCTTCCCCTTTCGGTCTACGAGGGTACGTAGACGCACTCTCCCCTCTCGTTGCTATGCATCTGGTAGATAGATCTTGCGTGATCGTAGGAATTTTTTTGAAATACTACGTTCCCCAACAGTGGCATCATGAGCCAGGTCTATGCGTAGATGATATGCGTGAGTAGAACACAATGAGCTGTGGGCGATAATAGTCATACTGCTTACCAGCATGTCATACTTTGGTTCGACGGTATTGTGAGATGAAGCGGCCCGGACCAACATTACGCGTACGCTTACGCGAGACTGGTTTCACCGTTATGAGCACTCATTGCTTAAAGGTGACTGGCAGGTGTCTGTCTCTCACACTTTAGCTGGATCGAGTGTGGCTACGCCCGGTCCTTGTGAAGGTTAAAACAGCACATACTTGACGAATAATCATTGTGGTTTTTTGTATGTGTAGGTAAGAACAGTTCTTGCTAAGCTCGTAGCAGCCACGTAAAACCTGCAACAACAAAGTAGAAGACGTCTAACTTGTTTTTGCAGGGCATGTTGTCATGTGATATGGTTAAGACATGATGAGTTATACGTTATTGTATGAGATGAACATGTTTTGTAAAGTTATCGGCAACTGGCACGAGCCATATGGTTGTCGCTTTATTGTATGAAATACAGTCGCCATGTAATTGCTTTACTTTATCACTAAGCGGTAGCGATAGTCGTGGAAGCAATAGTTGGCGAGAGGACAACGATGCTACGATGGAGATCAAGGTGTCACGCCGGTGAAGATGGTGATCATGAAGGTGCCTTGCAGATGGAGATCAAAAGCAAAAGATGATGATGGCCATATCATGTCACATATTTTGATTGCATGTGATGTGTATCTTATTATGCTTCTTATTTTGCTTAGTACGGCGGTAGCATTATAAGATGATCCCTTACAAAATTTCAAGGTATAAGTGTTCTCCCTTGAGTATACACCGTTGCGAAAGTTCATCGTGCCGAGACACCATGTGATGATCGGGTGTGATAAGCTCTACGTTCACATACAACGGGTGTAAGCCAGTTTTGCACACGCAGAATACTCGAGTTCAACTTGACGAGGCTAGCATATGCAGATATGGCCTCGAAACATTAGAGACCGAAAGGTCGAGCGTGAATCATATAGAAGATATGATCAACATAAGATGTTCACCATTGAAAACTACTCCATCTCACATGATGATCGGACATGGTTTAGTTGATTTGGATCACATGATCATTTAGATGACCAGAGGGATGTCTATCTAAGTGGGAGTTCTTTAAGTACTATGATTAATTGAACTTTAATTTATCATGAACTTAGTCCTGACAGTTTTTGCATATCTATGTTGTTGTAGATCAATGGCCCGTGCTACCGTTCCTTTGAATTTTAATGCATTCCTAGAGAAAGCTAAGTTGAAATATGATGATAGCAATTACATGGATTGGGTCCGTAACTTGAGGATTATCCTCACTGCTGCACAGAAGAATTATGTCCTTGAAGCACCGCTAGGTGACAAGTCCCCTCCCGCTAATGTAGATGCTTTGAACGTCTGGCAGACGCGGTCTGATGACTACACGATAGTTCAATGTGCCATGCTTTACGGCTTAGAACCGGGACTTCAACTACGTTTTCAACGTCATGGAGCATATGAGATGTTCCAGGAGTTGAAGTTAATATTTCAAGCAAATGCCCGGATTGAGAAATATGAGATTTCCAATAAGTTCTATAGCTGCAAGATGGAGGAGAATAGTTCTATCAGTGAACACTTGCTCAGAATGTCTGGGTACTACAATCATATGACTCAACTTGGTTGCAAAGTTGATGAAGATAGTGTTATTGATAGAGTTCTTCAATCACTGCCACCAAGCTATAAAGTCTTCGTGATGAACTATAATATGCAAGGGATGCAAAAGACAATTCCCGAGCTCTTCGCTATGCTCAAGGCTGCGGAGGTAGAAATCAAAAAGGAGCATCAAGTGTTGATGGTTAACAAGACCACTAGTTTCAAGAAAAAGGGCAAGGGAAAGAAGGGGAACTTCAAGAAGAATAGCAAGACAGTTGCTACTCTCGCGAAGAAACCCCAAGTCTGGAGCCAAGCCTGAAACTGAGTGCTTCGACTGCAAAGGGACTGGACACTGGAAGCGGAACTGCCCCAAGTATTTGGCTGATAAGAAGGATGGCAAGGTGAACAAAGGTATATGTGATATACATATTATTGATGTGTACCTTACTAATGCTCGTAGTAGTACCTGGGTATTTCATACCGGTTCGGTTGCTAATATTTGTAACTCGAAACAGGAACTACGGATTAAACGAAGATTGGCTAAGGACGAGGTGACGATGCGCATGGGAAATGGTTCCAAAGTCGATGTGATCGCCATCGACATGCTACCTCTACATCTACCTTCGGGATTAGTTTTAGACCTGAATAATTGTTATTTGGTGCCAGCATTAAGCATGAACATTATATCTAGATCTTGTTTATTGCGAGATGGTTATTCATTTAAATCTGAGAATAATGGTTGCTCTATTTATATGAGTAATATCTTTTATGGTCATGCACCCTTGAAGAGATGGTTATTCACTTTTGGAATCACTTGATTATGAATCACTTGGTGCTTGCGAACCATGCCTGATGGGCAAGATGACTAAAACTCCGTTCTCCGAAACAATGGAGCGAGCAACAGATTTGTTGGAAATCATACATACTGATGTATGTGGACCAATGAGTGTTGAAGCTCGCGGCGAGTATCGTTATTTTCTGACTTTCACTGATGATTTGAGCACATATGGGTATATCTACTTGATGAAGCACAAGTCTGAAACATTTGAAAAGTTCAAAGAATTTCAGAGTGAAGTAGAGAATCATCGTAACAAGAAAATAAAGTTTCTACGATCTAATCGTGGAGGTGAATATTTGAGTTACGAGTTTGGTCTTCATTTGAAACAATGTGGAATAGTTTCACAACTCACGCCACCTGGAACACCACATCGTAATGGTGTGTCCGAATGTCTTAACCGTACTTTATTAGATATGGTGCGGTCTATGATGTCTCTTACCGATTTACCACTATCGTTTTGGGGTTATGCTTTAGAGACAGTTGCATTCACGTTAAATAGGGCACCATCTAAATCCGTTGGGACGATGCCTTATGAACTATGATTTGGCAAGAAACCAAAGTTGTCATTTCTTAAAGTTTGGGGCTGCGATGCTTATGTGAAAAAGCTTCAACCTAATAAGCTCGAACCCAAGTCGGAGAAATGTGTCTTCATAGGATACCCAAAGGAGACTGTCGGGTACACCTTCTATCATAGATCCGAAGGCAAGATATTCGTTGCTAAGAATGGATCCTTTCTAGAGAAGGAGTTTCTCTCGAAGGAAGTGAGTGGTAGGAAAGTAGAACTTGATGAGGTAATTGTACCTTCTCCCAAATTGGAAAGTAGTACATCACAGAAACTAGTTCTAGTGATTCCTACACCAATTAGGGAGGAAGCTAATGATGATGATCATGAAACTTCAGATCAAGTTTCTGCTGAACTTCGTAGATCAACCAGAGTGCATTCCGTGCCAGAGTGGTACGGCAACCCAGTTCTGGAAGTCATGTTACTAGACCATGATGAACCTACGAACTATGAGGAAGCAATGATGAGCCCAGATTCCACAAAATGGCTTGAGGCCATGAAATCTGAGATGTGATCCATGTATGAGAACAAAGTATGGACTTTGGTTGACTTGCCCGATGATCGGCAAGCCATCAAAAATAAATGGATCTTCAAGAGGAAGACTGACGCTGACGGTAATGTTACTGTTTACAAAGCTCGACTTGTTGCGAAAGGTTTTCGACAAGTTCAAGGAGTTGACTACGATGAGACTTTCTCACTAGTAGCGATGCTTAAGTCTGTCCGAATCATGTTAGCAATTGCCGCCTTTTATGATTATGAAATCAGGCAAATGGATGTCAAAACTGCATTCCTGTATGGATATCTTAAAGAAGAGTTGTGTATGATGCAACCAGAAGGTTTTGTCGATCCTAAAGGTGATAACAAAGTATGCAAGCTCCAGTGATCCATCTATGGACTAGTGCAAGCATCTCGGAGTTGGAATATACGCTTTGATGAGGTGATCAAAGCATATGGTTTTATACAGACTTTGGGAGAAGCCTGTATTTACAAGAAAGTGAGTGGGAGCTCTATAGCATTTCTGATATTATATGTAGATGACATATAGTTGATTGGAAATGATATAGAATTTCTGGATACCATAAAAGGATACTTGAATAAGAATTTTTCAATGAAAGACCCCGGTCAAGCTGCTTACATATTAGGCATCAAGATCTGTAGAGATAGATCAAGACGCTTAATTGGACTTTCACAAAGCACATACCTTGATAAAGTTTTGAAGAAGTTCAAAATGGATAAGTCAGAGAAAGGGTTCTTGCCTGTGTTACAAGGTGTGAAGTTGAGTAAGACTCAATGCCCGACCACTGCAGAAGATAGAGAGAAAGCGAAAGTCATTCCCTATGCCTCAGCCATAGGATCTATCATGTATGCAATGTTGTGTACCAGACCTGATGTGTGCCTTGCTATAAGTTTAGCAGGGAGGTACCAAAGTAATCCAGGAGTGGATCACTGGACAGCGGTCAAGAACATCCTGAAGTACCTGAAAAGGACAAAGGATATGTTTCTCATTTATGGAGGTGACTAAGAGCTCATCATAAATGGTTACGTTGATTCAAGCTTTGACACTGATCCGGAAGACTCTAATTCACAAACCGGATATGTATTTTTATTGAATGGTGGAGCTGTCAGTTGGTGCAGTTCCAAGCAGAGCGTGTGGCGGGATCTACGTGTGAAGCGGAATACATAGCTGCTTTGGAAGCAACAAATGAAGGAGTCTGGATGAAGGAGTTCATATCCGATCTAGGTGTAATAACTAGTGCATCGGGTCCAATGAAAATCTTTTGTGACAACACTGGAGCAATAGCCTTGGCGAAGGAATCCAGGTTTCACAAGAGAACAAAGCACATCGAAAGACGCTTCAATTCCATCCGCGATCAAGTCAAGGAGGGAGACATAGAAATTTGCAAGATACATACGGATCTGAATGTCGCAGACCCGTTGACTAAGCATCTTCCACGGGCATAACATGATAAGCACCAAGACTCCATGGGTGTTAGAATCATTACTTTGTAATCTAGATAATTGACTCTAGTTCAAGTGGGAGACTGAAGGAAATATGCCCTAGAGGCAATAATAAAGATGTTATTTGTATTTCCTTATATCATGATAAATGTCTTTTATTCATGCTAGAATTGTAATAACTGGAAACTTAGTACATGTGTGAATACATAGACAAAAAAAATATGTCCCTAGTATGCCTCTACTAGACTAGCTCATTGATCAAAGATGGTTATGTTTCCTAGCCATAGACATGAGTTGTCATTTGATCAACGAGATCACATCATTAGGAGAATGATGTGATGGCCAATACCAATCCGTTAGCTTAGCACTATGATCGTTTAGTTTTACTGCTATTGCTTTCTTCATGACTTATACATGTTCCTATGACTATGAGATTATGCAACTCCCATATACCGGAGGAACACTTTGTGTGCTATCAAACATCACAACGTAACTGGGTGATTATAAAGATGCTCTACAGGTGTCTCCGAAAGTGTTCGTGGTGTTGGCATAGATCAAGAATAGGATTTGTCACTCTGAGTGTCGGAGAGGTATCTCTGGGCCCTCTCGGTAATGCACATCATATAAGCCTTGCAAGCAAATGACTAATGAGTTAGTCACGAGATGATGTATTACAGAACGAGTAAAGAAACTTGCCGGTAACGAGATTGAACTAGGTATTGAGATACCGACGATCGAAAATATGAGCCAATATGAGCATCCAGGTTCCGCTATTGGTTATTGACCAGAGATGAGTCTCGGTCATGTCTACATAGTTCTCAAACCCGTAGGGTCCGCACGCTTAACGTTTGATGACAATCGGTATTATGAGTTTATGAGTTCTGATGTACCGAAGATAGTTTGGAGTCCCGGATGAGATCATGGACATGACGAGGAGTCTCGGAATGTCCGAGACATAAAGATTAATATATTGGATAACTATATTCGGACACCGGAAGTGTTTCGGGTGTTATCGAGTATAACCGAAGTGCCGGAGGGGGTTACCGAAACCCCCCGAGGGAGTATGGGCCATAGTGGGACTATGAGGGAAAGAGAGGGGCAGACCATAGGGCTGGTCGCACCCCCTAGGGTTCCTAGTTGGACTAGGAAAAGGGGGAGACGCCCCCTCACCTTTCCTTCTCCTCTTCCCCTTTCCTTCCCTACTCCTAGTAGGAATAGGAAAAGGAGGTTCCTATTCCTACTAGGAGTAGGAATCCTACTCCCTTGGCGCGCCCTAGGCCTGGCCGCACAGGGGGGGCACCCAAAGACACAGAAGAAACATTGTTCTAGCCGTGTGCGGTGCCCCCTCCACAGAAACACACCTCGGTCATACCGTTGCAGTGCTTAGGCGAAGCCCTGCGCTGGTAGCTTCATCATCTCCATCACCATGCCGTCGTGCTGACGAAACTCTCCCGTGAAGCTCAACTGGATCAAGAGCTCGTGGGACGTCATCAAGCTGAACGTGTGCTGAACGCGGAGGTCCCATACGTTCGGTGCTTGATCAGTTGGATCGCGAAGAAGTTCGACTACATCAACCGCGTCACTAGACGCTTCCGCTTTCGGTCTATGAGGGTACGTAGACACACTCTCCCCTCTCGTTGCTATGCATCTGGTAAATAGATCTTGCGTGATCGTAGGAATTTTTTGAAATACTACGTTCCCCAACAACATCTTACCCAGCACCATCTCCTCTCAAACCCTAGTTCATCTCTTGTATTGAATCCTTGTACCAAAACCTCAGATTGGTACATGTAGGTTGCTAGTAGTGTTGATTACTCCTTGTTGTTGATGCTAGTTGGTTTACTTGGTGGAAGATCATATGTTCAGATCCATTATGCATATTAATATCCCTTTGATTTTGAACATGAACATGCTTTGTGAGTAGTTACGTTTGTTCCTGAGGACATGGGAGAAGTCTTGCTATAAGTAGTCATGTGAATTTGGTATTCGTTCGATATTTTGATGAGATGTATGTTGTCTTTCCTCTAGTGGTGTCATGTGAATGTCGACTACATGACACTTCACCATTGTTTGGGCCTAGTGTAAGGCATTGGGAAGTAATATGTAGATGATGGGTTGCTAGAGTGACAAAAGTTTAAACCCTAGTTTATGCGTTGCTTCGTAAGGGGCTGATTTGGATCCATATGTTTCATGCTATGGTTAGGTTTATCTTAATACTTCTTTTGTAGTAGCGGATGCTTGCAATAGAGGTTAATCATATGTGGGATGCTTGCAATAGAGGTTAATCGTAAGTGGGATGCTTGTCCAAGTAAGGGTAGCACCCAAGCACCAGTCCACCCACATACCAAATTATCAAAGTAACAAACGCGAATCATATGAACATGATGAAAACTATCTTGACGATAATTCCCATGTGTCCTCAGGAGTGCTTTCCTTCATATAAGAGTTTGTCCAGGCTTGTCCTTTGCTACAAAAAGAATTGAGCCATCTTGTTGTACCTTATTTAATTTTACTATTTATCACTTGTTACCAATTACCTTATCACAAAACTATCGGTTACCAATAATTTCAGTGCTTGCAGAAAATACCTTACTGAAAACTGCCTATCATTTCCTTCTGCTCCTCGTTGGGTTCGACACTCTTACTTATCGAAAGGACTACGATAGATCCCCTACACTTGTGGGTCATCAAAGAGCTCTCGACTCCGATGGGTATCGACATTAGATAAAGAAAACGAGCCAGAGAGAGGGGGGGTCGGTGCAGTGGCTCACAGCGGATACGATGGCGTCATCAGAGAGCTCGGGGTGCGTTGTGGACGACGAATTGGCGATGATGATCTCAGGCGCCTGACGATGAACACGACGATGCCGACGATGTTGCGGGGCTCCCGGGCTTGCGTGAGTGGGCGTGGAGCTTCGGGGCAACGTGGAGGAGATGATGGATACGCTGGCGAGGCAAGGTGGTGGCTCAGGGCGCGGCAACGGCGAGCGGCGGCGACGGCAGTTCTCGGTCTTGCTTGGGGCCGAGAGATAGAGAAGGGGAGGAGGTCTAGGGAGAGAGGGTAAAGTGATAGGGAACTGAGGGAGGTCGCGTTGCGATGCTAGAAGGGCCGAGGCGTCGCGGAGGAAGTAGGAGGTGGCGGAGCGCGTGGTCGTGCGCGCGAGGCACACGCTCGGCGTCCTTCTGTCCAGAGGAAGGGGATGACTGGCACTGGGCCAGCACAATGTTGGGCCAGCCAGTGGGCTGCCAGGTAAGTCAGGTGGGTTTCTCTCTCTGCTCTTTCTGTTTTCTGTTTCTTTTTCTATTTTGTTTTCTGTGTTCTGATTTAGTTTAGGCACTAAACCATTTTTATAAATGCTGAAAATTATTGTGGATGTTAGCTGAGTTATTCCACACACCCACAATTATTTTCAAAGCATTTGGAGCTATAAAATTATTTATAGATTTTATTTCCTCCAATTCAAATACAATATGGATTAATTCAAAATTCTAGGATGTCCTAGAAATATGTGCACCATTTTTGGCAGAGGTTTTTCGCCAATTCAAAAATGATGAACTTTTCTGAAAGGCATTTTGGGTTCATTGAAAATATTTTTATTTGAACCTAGTTGAATTCATTTGGTGCTAGGGTTTGAACATCCCCGTTTCTAGTTTAAAGAGAATTTAAACATGAAGTGCAAGCAAAGACAAACAAGGGTTGATCTAGGGTTGTGACAGCTAGGGCCGAGAACCCTCCTCCCGGACCCCAACAGTAGCACACCCAGTCGGAGAGACCATGAGCCATCTGCGAGCCACAATCCGCGCACTCCCATCACTATCGAGTGTGTGACAGCCTGGTTTTTTCCCTCTCTTCTTTTCTGATTTTTATTTGGTTTTGGTTTGAATTTGGAATTTTGAATCACTTCAGTTAGACTTAAACACTTGGGTACCACCTTGTTTTTCACCCAAGTGACTCATTTCTCCCCCTAGCCATCATTTCTTCTCTGGCCAACCTCAAAATAATATTATGAATATTTTTCTTAAATGAATAATATTCATTTTCTCCTCAAAACCCTAATCAGCCAACTGTGCTCCAAAGCAACCCCAATTTTTCTCGCCCACAAAAATCTGAGAAAATTCACAAATATTCTTTGAACCCTAGGGCACCTCCTTGAGAAAAACTATTGTGCCACTTTTTGGAATATTTTTGCTATAGAAAATATTTTCTCTTCTGGACAAAAATGGTAGTTTCTACAGCAACTACCATTTTACTTGCTCCAATGCTACTGAAATTTCTTGTGCATCACTACCTTCCTAGATGATTGCTAACCTCCAAAGCTCAGCTCCCAACTCCTAGTAAATTGGCCACAGTTAACTCTCAAAGTTACTGTCCAGAAACTTACCATGAAGTAACACTCAATCTTACAGCACCTGAACTCGACTCAAAGCATTGGCTAAACCCTAAACACTAAGGACTGCACGCCAGACATGAAATTGGGGCCAGCCGTGGCTCTATGCCGAAGTGCACACGGTGACCACGCGTGTGCATGGTGCGAGCGTGCTAACCGACGCGCTCTGGGTGCCGTCGAGCGCTCTGTTGATGACCCGCAAGTGTAGGGGATCTATCGTAGTCGATAAGTAAGAGTGTTGAACCCAACGAGGAGGAGAAGGAAATGATATGTAGTTTTCAGTAAGGTATTTTTTGCAAGCACTGAAATTATAGGTAACCGATAGTTTTGTGATAAGATAATTGGTAGCAAGTGACAAACAGTAAAAGTAAATAGGTGCAGCAAGGTGGCCCAATCCTTTTTGAAGCAAACGATAAGCCTGGACAAACTCTTATGCAAGGTAAAGCGCTCCCGATGACATATGAGAATTATCGTCAAGCTAGTTTTCATCACGATCATCTGATTTGCGTTCGATACTTTGATCAATTGGTATGTGGGTGGACCGGTGCTTGGATGCTGCCCTTACTAGGACAAGCCTCCCACTTATCATTAACCTCTAATGCAAGCATCTACAATTACAAAAGAAGTATTAAGGTAAACCTAACCATAGCCTGAAACATATGGATCCAAATCATCCCCTTACCAAGCAACACATAAACTAGGGTTTAAGCTTCTGTCACTCTAGCAACCCATCATCTACTTATTACTTCCCAATGCCTTCCTCTAGGCCCAAATAATGGTGAAGTGTCATGTAGTCGACGTTCACATGACACCACTAGAGGAGAAACAACATACATCTCATCAAAATATCGAACGAAGACCAAATTCACATGACTACTAATAGCAAGACTTCTCCCATGTCCTGAGGAACAAAAGTAACTAGTCACAAGACATAATATTGTTCATGATCAGAGAGGTATTAATATGCATAATGGATCTGAACATATGATCTTCCGCCAAATAAACCAACTAGCATCAACTACAAGGAGTAATCAACACTACTAGCAACCCACAGGTATCAATCTGAGGTTTGGGTACAAAGATTGGATACAAGGGATGAACTAGGGTTTGAGAGGAGATGGTGCTGGTGAAGATGTTGATGAAGATAGCCCTCCCCAAGATGGGAGAGTTGTTGGTGATGACGGCGGTGATGATTTCCCCCTTCCGGAGGGAAGTATCCCCGGCAGAACAGCTCTGCCGGAGCCCTAGATTGGTTTCCGCCTCAAGACGGCGGCGTCCGGTCCCGAAAGCCTCCTTCAAATTTTTTCTAGGTTAAAATGCTTCATATAGGAGAAGATGGGCACTGGGGGCCCACCGGCTGGCCCTCGAGGCAGGGGCGCGCCCTGGGAAGGGGGGCGCGCCCCCCACCCTCGAGGCCAGCCAGTGGCCCCTCTCGTGGGTTTCTTTCGCCAGATATTTTTTATATTTTCTGAAACAATGTTCTGTGGAGTTTCAGGGCTTTTGGAGTTGTGCGGAATAGGTTTCCAGAGTTTGCTCCATTTCCAGCCCAGAATTCCAGCTGTCGGCATTCCCCCTTCTTCATGTAAACCTTGTAAAATAAGAGAGAAAAGGCATAAGTATTGTGACAAAACATGTATGAACATCCCATAATGCAATAAATATCAACTTATAAGCATGATGCAAAATGGACGTATCGTTTGTGCGTCGCGTGCTCGCTTCCCAGGCTATCGCACCTCGCCAAACCTCGCCACCATCCCCGTCTCTACTCCCTTAACTCCTACCTGGTGCTCATCAATGCCGGAGCTCGCCGCAGCGAGCACGGGCGCGGTCCGGCCAACAGAACAGTTCGCCGCGCACTGTGTTCGTCGCCACCCCCTCATTCCTGTTCTCGTCGCCGCCCTCTCACAGTGCCCGCGTGAGCTACGTCGCCTTCCCCCTCGCTCTCTGGCGCTATTCGTCGCCGGGCGCCATGTCCATGTGTCCTCCGGCGGAGCCCGATCCCCTCCTCTCACTCGCCTATAAATGCAGCCCTCTCCAACCCTCTCGAGCATCACCAACTCACCACACACACTCCATAAGACCATAGGAAGCCGTAGCCTGGCCGGGCAGGCCTCGGGCCGCCGTCCCCGAGCTCGAGCTCGCCGGCGATCCCCTCGGGTCATCTCCACAACTCCAGCCCCTCCCAAGGTCGGGCCACTCTTCTAGAGCCTTTGTCATGCTTTAGTGGTGCAGTCCGACCCGGTTGGAGCCACTGGTGCAGCCTCTGGTCACCGTCATATCCAACTCTGACGACCTTCGCTCTCTGTCGCCACTGGAGAAGCTCGTTCCGACGCCGTCCGACCACCCCTAGCTAACCTACGGGTACGGGCAGGTGCGCTCCAGACTTCTCCTTCGATCTATACCTCGAGCTCGAATCAAGATGCCCTCCTCGCTGGCGTGTGCTCCGGCGGAGCTCCGCCGTGCTCTGTTTCCTTCTCCCCCTCTCTCTCACCTGACTAGCGGGGCCAGCTGTCAGCCACTCTGGCCGCGCCCGAAGCGGTACGAGTGGAGGCGCCCCGCGTGTTTACGTCTTCGACGTCACCCCCCTAGATCTATTTTTATTTAAATCAAATTTAAATTTAAACAAAGAGCTTCAAACAGCCACAACTCTTTAACCATAAGTCCAAATGAATTGGATCTTTTTGCATTGTGTTCTTAATGAAAACCTCTAGCAGCACACCAAAAATGAGATATTTCTCGGTTGTCTAGATTTTTTTAGTGAATTTTAGAGTGTTTCTTGATGTTTTCTTTTTATGTTTATAATTGTTTTCAGAAGGTGAAGCTTGTCTTGAGGATCACCAGGAGGAGTGTGAACCTCACCAGCACTAAGGCAAGCCAGAACAACATTTTCATGGTGCCATTACAATAATTGTGATTTTTTTACTTGAATGAATAATTTAGTTCATGCATTTAAATCACTAAAATAAATAGACATTTATTCTGTTGGATGCTTGTTTGTGTTGATATGTTTGTTACAGAAGATTAAGGCTAACTAAGTTAGTTTAAGCCACTAGAAGTTATATTTGATTATGAAGAAGTAATTTGTTTACGAAAAGAATTAGTTTGGTTAATATTTTCTTGAGTAAGAAAATAATTATGCTGAGATATTGTCTTGGTTAGTTTGCTGAATAATCATAACGAGAAAAGGGTTATGAGTTTCTAATATGTATGGTTAGTGCTTGATGTAGTTGACCCGTTATTGTTCTAATGATAAGTGATCATGTTATATGATTGCATTTGCATGGCATATCATGACACCGGTTAGTTTTACTTTAAGTTAAACCTGCTAATAAATCAACTTGAACATATCGTTGATCGGGTCATGGTGCCATTGAACCGAGTTTTTCCCAATGCAACCACATTTGCCTTTATGGGAATGCCTTTATTCGGTACGTTGTCATGCCTCTGGTCGGTGCCTCCAACGAGGGAAGGTTATGGGCGTGCGTTACCCTGGCCCGGTAAGCAGACATAACCTTGTGTGCCCGTTGTTGTTATGGTACCTTGTCCCCGTTTGGGATCGTTTATGTTTTGCCACGATGGTGGTCGTTTGCCACGACGGTGGCCGTTGGTGTCTTTGGTAGACACGGGGCCACCCAGGACTTAGCCCACTGGGGAGTCGGAGTGGCCGGGAGACTGTCATGGCAATGGAGGGGTTCTGTCGGAATGTTGTTGGTCCACCCGAATGGGAGTGCGAGGCCATGGGTTCGGTGGTGTGGGTACAGTGCGCTACCTCTGCAGAGTGTATTTCATCTATCGATAGTTGAGTCAACGGTTACAGACACGCTCGAAAGTAGGTCAAACCATGGGTCAATGTTTAAATAACTTTGCATACTAAGATAATAACTTTGCACTGTTGGAAAGAGGATGGTTGAGACACCAGTTTGATGATGGAGACCAAGTTGTTGGTCAGTTTGTGATCCGAGAAAGATCACCGTTTGGTTACGAGATAACCCGTTTAAAGACCAAGATGTTGGTCTATTTGCGATCCGAGAGAGATCACCATTTCGTAAGCAAGTCCAAGGGACTTGAGTCACAAGATCATGATCATTGCATTTCTAGTATGATTTTGCATTAATGATTAAACTGGTTAAATATCATGATATTTTTTGTCATTATGTTTATGCTTGTTGTGAGCTTGCAAGTACATTCAATGTATTGACCTGGCGTGTCATGCCAGCTTTCAGGAAAATCTCGTTGGAATGGGGTGCTATCCGAGTCCAGATCGTGTCCACATCAGTGTCCCTGTGCTATGGAGTTTCGCTACGCTCTTGTTCCGTTGCCGAGTAGTTGTCGTGATCGAGGCCCTTTGTGTTCATTAAATAATGTACATATTTTTCAGCCACATCGTGTGTGCCGCTTGGCCTCGCAACTTGTTGTAATATGAACTATGTTCCGCTAGCATCAATAAAGCGGTTGTTTTCTATACCAAGATGTTGTGTATTGCCAGAAGACAAGATCTCTGGGCTGGTAATGCAAGGTAAACCGGTTGCTCTGAGCCGGGGTGCCACAACGCTTGGTATCAGAGCCGCGCTGACTGTAGGACACGCTAGACTATCGACGTGTTGACTGGACGTTAGCTAGAGTAAAATTTGAGTGCCGGTAGCGTTTGTAGCTTGTTGTTGCATTGCGTGCACTCATTTTATTGTTATTCTAACCTACTAATGGTTGGGAGTGTAGATGGCTCCGGTGCCGTATCCATGCCAGTTGCAGCTGATGCCGTACACATTGCCGCACCTCCTTCGTAACGTGTGGCGTCGGCTGTACCCGTCGGTGACGACCCGGCCTATCTTGTGTACCGGGAGCATCTAGCAGACTCAGTATATGAGTATCACGCAGTGGTTACTCTGCGCACCAATTCATCTTCCAGCACTTACATTTGTACCTCCAGGAGTGGTTTCGCTTCTACCGCTTCTCAGGCTATCCAGTTTGCTGCATTTGAGGTCCTCGTCGAGCTGCGCTATAACGAGGCTCAAATGCAGAACCATCCAGGTTTCCATTACTATCCCTCCTTGCACGACAATGGCCGCGTCTGTTTTCCTATCATTGATCCGGAGTCTGATAGTACTGCTAGCCACCTCTCTCGTTACATTACTGCTAGCTACCATCTGATTCACGAGCTGGCTCGAGAGCTGACTCGTGCCCGCATTGATTTAGCCGCTACTAGAGCCTTCACTACTCCATCGTCTACGAGATTTACTCCTTATATTCCATTCAGTTCTAGCTCTCCTATTTCACCGATTACTCCTTCGAGTAGCTATGGCACCTCGATCGTGAATCCTCTCAGTGCTCCCACTGAGTGGGTTTCCCTTCTCACTACCCCCGTAGCTCCGATGCTTCAGCCTCATCCTGCACTTGCTCCGGAGGGAGAGCCCTCGAGGCAGCGTCGTCGTGTTACCTTGAACCCGGAGATCTTTATTAACGTCGTCAGTTCAAGATTCGAGTCCGCTTCAGGAGAGGACCCCGCAGCACCAGCAGAGCATTAGGGCGCTCGAGTATCCGCAGTTGTCAGGTTGATGTACGGATGTAGTCATACGAGCAATGATGTTCCGTTCTATGCATGAGAGTAGTCAAACTTATCATGTCATTTATATTTCTTGTATGAGTCTATGTGTAATTATGTTGGAACTTTCTTTTAGCCGTGCTTCGTTCGTATTTTGCTTTCTTTCGGGTTTTGTCGCTGGCTTTTCCCCACTATATTTTTGGATGTTGCTCATCTCGGTTGCGTTGTCTTGGGAAAAACAAATAATAGGATGACGCGGGGAGGCAACAGTAGTGCGGCTTGTGAGGATATCCCTGTTCACCGCTCCGCGCGACAGGCAGGGCATTCCCCCGAGCCGTACGTTCCACCACCGCCTCCACCGCCAAATCCACCCTCCACCGAACAAATTGTACGTATGTTTGTGGAAAGGAGGAATAATGATTTGATTGAAATATTAAGGAGTGTGCAAGCTATGGTTGGGCAGAATGGAAATCAGAACGGTCATCACTCCAAATTCTCAGATTTTAAGCGAACCAAGCCTCCCAGTTTCAGTTAGGTTATTGATCCCTTGGACTCCGGCGACTGGTTACGAACCATTGAGAAGAAGCTTGAGATTGCTCATACTGAAGAGGATGACAAAGTCCCGTTTGCAACTCATTATCTCGAAGGAGCTGCCGCTATATGGTGGGAAATGCAAAAGCCATGTGGCTTGCTGATGAAGAAATTACCTGGACAAAATTCAAGGATCATTTCCATAAATACCATATTCCTGCTGGTATTATGAAGGTCAAGCAACGGGAATTCCTCATGCTCATCCAAGGAAGTCAGTTTGTGAGAGAATATTTGCATAAGTTCAACCATTTGGCCCGTTACTCTCTATATGATGTGGCCACAGAAGAAAGAAAGATTGGCCGATTTCTTGGAGGATTAAACCAACATCTCCGGTGCACTCAGTATGTTTGATTTTCTAGATTTCCAAACTCTGGTAAACAAGGCCCTCATTGCTGAAAGGGAGCACAAGCTGATACATGACAACAAGCCTACAAACAACGATCACAAGTGCAAGTTCGAGCCAATGAAGGATGTTCAACCAGTGCAAAAGGCTCGTACCTGACAGCATACCCAGGTAGAGTACAAGCCCAATTGGCAGCAGAATGTTAAAAAAACACTACACAAGTCAAGAACGTCGTGACCAACCCGGTGCGAGAAGAGTGCCAGTGAACAATTATTGTTTCAGTTGTGGGCAAACTGGACATTATGCCAGGCAATGTCCCAAGAACGGCAAGACTAATGCTCCATTCGGGCCACAAGTCAACTTTATGGGGTCATACCCTGTCCAGAAAAACATCACCGGGCAAGTCCATCACCTCTCCGCAGACGGAGTCCAAGAGAACCCCGAAGTCGTCATTGGTATGTTTTCTGTTAATAGCATACCTACCATAATTTTATTTGACTCTGGGGCTTCCCACTCTTTTATTTCGCGGATTTTTGCTGCCCAAAACAAATTTCCTTGTTCGATTTTGAGCAAGAATACGCTGGTACAATCCCCGGGATCTTTGCTCAGAAGCAATCTGGTTTGCCGTAATCTGGAAATCGGTATCAATGGAGTCTGTTTTCCAACATCTTTGATAGTCATTGAGTCTGTCAAGTTGGACATTATTTTGGGGATGAATTGGTTAACCCAATATCAAGTATGCATTAATTGCACGACCCGAGAAGTCACCTTGACAAGTCAAGAGGGGCAGACTACAAAATTCTATGCCCGCAGAAGCATACCCAAGAAAGAAATGGTCTTCACCGCTGCGGCTGATGAATTGGAATTAATTCATATGGTTAGTGAGTTTCCCGATGTATTCCCAGAAGAACTGCCAGGCATGCCACCAGACCGAGAGCTTGAGTTTGCAATAGATCTTGTGCCCGGAACCGCACCATTATATAAGAAATATTATCGGATGCCTTCACCAGAATTAGTGGAGCTAAAGAAACAGCTTGACGGGATGCTCCAGAAAGGTTATATCCGTCCCAGCTCTTCACCATGGGGATCACCTGCTATATTCGTGGATAAGAAAGATGGTAGTCTCCATATGTGTGTGGATTACCGTCAGCTGAACGATGTCACCATCAAAAACAAATATCCACTGCCCAGGATTGATGACTTATTTGATCAGCTCAGTGGGGCAGAAGTATTCTCCAAAATTGATTTAAGGACACGATACCACCAATTCAAGATTAAAAAGGAAGATATTCCTAAGACCGCGTTCACTACTCGGTACGGTCTTTATAAGTATACTGTTATGTCCTTCGGCCTTACCAATGCCCCTACTTTCTTCATGCATATGATGAATAAAGTATTCATGGTTTTCCTCGATAAATTTGTGGTGGTTTTCATCGATGATATTCTCATATACTCAAAAAGTGAAGAAGAGCACAAAGGACACCTCAGAGCTGTCCTACAAAGACTTCGTGACCATCAACTGTATGCCAAATTCAGTAAATGCGAGTTTTGGCTCAAGCAAGTTGGATTTCTTGGGCATATACTGTCCGCGGAAGGTATAGCCATAGATCCAAGCAAGGTAAAGGACGTACTTGATTGGTTGGCACCCACGACCATCTCTCAAATCCGGAGTTTCCTTGGATCAGCCGGATACTATCGCCGTTTCATTGAAGGTTTATCTAAGATTGCCAAGCCAATGACAGAGCTTCTCAAGAAAGATAAGAAATTTGAATGGATCGAGGATTGCGAGAAAAGTTTCAATGAGCTGAAAACCAGACTGACAACATCACCTGTGTTGACTCTTCCAGACATCTACTGCAACTTTGATGAGTACTGTGATGCCTCCAGACAAGGTCTTGGATGCGTACTTATGCAAGATGGCAAGGTGGTAGCATATGCATCTCGACAGCTACGACCCGACGAAGGGAACTATCTTACTCATGATCTGGAATTGGCCGCGGTGGTTCATGCTCTAAAAATTTAGAGACACTATCTCATTGGAAAAAGGTGCCAAATATTTGCCGACCACAAAAGTCTCAAGTATATATTCACTCAGTCAGATTTGAATCTCCGCCAACAAAGATGGCTTGAGTTAGTCAAGGACTATGATCTTGGAGTAAATTATCACCCGGGTAAGGCCAACGTGGTTGCCGATGCACTCAGCTGAAAGCCTGTCAGTCTGAATACCATAATGGAATCCTTGCCTCCCGAACTACAAGGAGAGATTTCTCAGCTCAATCTGGTCATCGTTGATGCTGGTCTTGCTAATATTATGGAAGTTACTCCTACCCTCGAGGATGAGAACTGCAAGGCCCAGCCAAACGACCCAGTGCTAAAAAAACATGCCAGGCGTATGTTAGCATGACAGACCCCAGATTTTTCCAAGGATCAGCAAGGTACACTAAGGTTCCGCGGAAGGATTTGTGTACCAAATCAAGCCGACTTAAGGAAGAGGATATTGTCAGAAGCCCACGAATCTTCGTACTCTATTCACCTCGGAGGCACAAAAATGTACGAAGACCTTCAACAAATATTCTGGTGGGATGGGATGAAGAAACACATTGCCTATTTTGTGTCATGTTGCGACATATGCAAGAAAGTGAAGGCAGAACACCAGAAACCAGCCAGACTCCTTCAACCGTTGCCCGTTCCACAAGGGAAGTGGGATGATGTCTGCATGGATTTTATCATAGGGCTACCAAAGACTCAGCGAGGCAATGATGCAGTATGGGTCATAGTAGACGCCTTAACCAAGGTAGCTCATTTTATTCCCATCAAAACCACATACCGAGCCCATCAGCTCGCACAATTGTATGTGTCCAGAATAGTCAGTCTGCATGGAGTACCTCGAACAATCACTTCCGACCGAGGGTCACTATTTACCTCCGCTTTCTGGTCACGTCTCCATCAAGCTTTGGGGACAACACTAAAATATAGTACCGCTTATCATCCTCAAACTGATGGATAGACTGAGCGGGTAAACCAAATACTCGAAGATATGCTTCGAGCATGTGCCTTGGCCCAAGGGCCTAAATGAGAACACTATGTGCCGTATGGCGAGTTCTCCTACAACAACAGTTTCCAGGCTAGTTTAAAAATGTCACCTTATGAGGCTCTGTATGGCCGTAAGTGCCGCACTCTGTTGAATTGGTCTCAAACCGAACATAGCCGTATTTTTAGAACATATCTCATGCTGGAAGCTGAAAAGCAAGTCAGGGAAATCCGAGACGGATTGCAATTAGCTAAATCCCGACAAAAGAGTTACTATGATGCAAAGCACCAACGGGTCAGTTTTGAACCCGGAGAGCATGTATACCTCCGAGTCACTCCGATGAAGGGAATCAAAAGGTTTCAGACTCGCGGAAAATTGGCACCCAGGTTTATTGGTCCGTTCCCAGTTATGTCCAGAGTGGGTACTGTTGCATATTATTGGGAACTGCCCCCAGGATTGCTTGAAGTGCACAATGTGTTCCATGTCTCCCAGTTGAGACGATGTATATCACCGCCTGAGAAGAAGACTGCTATGACAGAAATAGAGTTGGCTAAGGATTTAACGTATGAAGAGAGATCGTTCAGAATTTTGGATGTGGTAGAAAGGGTCACTCGCAGTAAAGCAAGAAAATTTTACAAGGTTCACTGGGAGCACCACACAGAGACAGAAGCAACTTGGGAACAAGAAGAGTTTCTAAAGGCAAACTACCCAGAATTGTTTTCTCGAGCAACCGAATCTCGAGGACGAGATTCATCCTTAGTGGGGGAGGTTTGTGACAGCCTGATTTTTGCCCTCTCTTCTTTTCTGATTTTTATTTGGTTTTGGTTTGAATTTGGAGTTTTGAATCACTTCACTTGGACTTAAACACTTGGGTACCACCTTGAATTTCACCCAAGTGACTCATTTCTCTCCCTAGCCATCATTTCTTCTCTGGCTAACCTCAAAATAATATTATGAATATTTTTCTTAAATGAAAAATATTCATTTTCTTCTCAAAAACCTTAATCAGCCAACTATGCTCCAAAGCAACCCCAATTTTTCTTGCCCACATAAATATGAGAAAATTCACAAATATTATTTGAACCCTAGGGCACCTCCTTGAGCAAAAATATTGCCCCACTTTTTGGATAGTTTTGCTATAGAAAATATTTTCTGTTCTGGACAAAAATGGTAGTTTCTACAGCAACTACCATTTTACTTGCTCCAATGCTGCTGAAATTTCTTGTGCATCACTACCTTCCTAGATGATTGCTAACCTCCAAAGCTCAGCTCCCAACTCCTAGTAAATTGGCCACAGTTAACTCTCAAAGTTACTATCCAGAAACTTACCATGAAGTAACACTCAATCTTACAGCACCTGAGCTCGACTCAAAGCATTGGCTCAACCCTAAACACTAAGGACTACAGGCCAGACATGAAATTGGGGCCAGCCGTGGCTCTATGCCAAAGTGCATGCAGTGACCACGCGTGTGCATGGTGCCAGCCTGCTAGCCGACGCGCTCTGGGTGCCGCCAAGCGCTCTATGTGTCGCGTGCTCGCTTCCCAGGCTGCCGCACCTTGCCACCATCCCCGTCTCTACTCCCTTAACTCCTCCCTGGCGCTCGCCGACGCCAGAGCTCGCCGCAGCGAGCACGAGCACGATCCGGCCAACAGAACAGTGCGCCATGCAGTGTGTTCGTCGCCACCCCCTCGTTCATGTTCTCGTCGCCGCCCTCTCATAGTGCCCGCGTGAGCTGCGTCGCCTTCCCCTCGCTCTCTGACGCTGTTCGTCGCAGGGTGCCGTGTCCAGGTGTCCTCCGACGGAGCCCGATCCCCTCCTCTCTCTCGCCTATAAATGCATTCCTCCCGAGCCCTCTCGAGCATCACCAACTCAACACACACACTCCATAAGACCGTAGGAAACTGTAGCCCGGCCGGGCAGGCCTTGGACCGTCGTCCCCGAGCTCGAGCTCGCCCGCGATACCCTCAGGTCATCTCCACAACTCCAGCCCCTCCCAGGGTCAGGCCACTCTTCCAGAGCCTCCGTCGTGCTTCAGTGGTGCAGTCCGACCCGGTTAGAGCCACTGGTGCTGCCTCTGGTCGCCGTCATCTCCAACTCCGGCGACCTCTGCTCTCTCTCCCCGCTGGAGAAGCTCGTTCCGACGCCGTCCGACCATCCCTAGCTAATCTACGGGTACAGGCGGGTGCGCTCCAGTCTTCTCCTTCGATCTATCCCTCTAGCTCGAGCCAAGATTCCCTCCTCGTCGGCGTGTGCTCCGACGGAGCCCCGCCGTGCTCTGTATCCTTCTCCCCCTCTCTCTCACCTGACTAGCGGGGCCCGCTGTCAGCCACTCTGGCCGCGCCCAAAGCGGTACGAGTGGAGGCGCCCCGCGGGTTTACGTCTTCGACGTCACGCCCTAGATATGTTTTTATTTAAATCAAATTTAAATTTAAACAGAGAGCTTCAAACAGCCACAACTCTTTAACCATAAGTCCAAATGAATTGATCTTTTTGCATTGTGTTCTTAATGAAAACCTCTAGCAGCACACCAAAAATGAGATTTTTCTCTGTTGTCTAGATTTTCTGGTGAATTTCAGAGTGTTTCTTGATGTTTTCTTTTTATTTTTATAATTGTTTTTAGTAGGTGAAGCTTGTCTTGAGGATCACCAGGAGGAGTGTGAACCTCACCTGCACTAAGGCAAGCCACATCAACATTTTCATGGTGCCATTACAATAATGGTGATTTTTTTCTACTTGAATGGATAATTTAGTTCATGCATTTAAATCACTAAAATTAATATACATTTATTCTTTTGGATGCTTGTTTGTGTTGATATGTTTGTTACAGAAGAATAAGGCTAACTAAGTTAGTTTAAATCACTACAAGTTATATTTGATTATGAAGAAGTAATTTGTTTATGAAAAGAATTAGTTTGGTTAATATTTTCTTGAGTAAGAAAAGAGTTATGCTAAGATATTGTCATGGTTAGTTTGCTGAATAATCATAACCAGAAAAGTGTTATGAGTTTCTGATATGTATGGTTAGTGCTTGATGTAGTTGACCCATTATTGTTCAAATGATAGGTGATGCATGTTATATGATTGCATTCGCATGTCATATCATGATACCGATTATTTTTACTTTAAGTTGAACCTGCTAATAACTCAACTTGAAAATATCGTTGAGCGGGTCATGGTGCCACTGAATCGAGTTTTTCCCAGTGCAACCACATTTGCCTTTATGGGAAGGCCTTTATTCGGTCCGTTGTCATGCCTCTGGTCGGTGCCTCCAACGAGGGAAGGTTATGGGCGTGCGTTACCCTGGCCTGGTAAGCACACATAACCTTGTGTGCCCGTTGTTGTTATGGTACCTTGTCCCCGTTTGGGACCGTTTATGTTTTGCCACGATGGTGGCCGTTTGCCACGACGGTGGCCGTTGGTGTCTTTGGTAGACACTGGGCCACCCAGGACTTAGCCTAGTGGGGAGTCGGAGTTGCCAAGGGAGTGTCACGGTAATGGAGGGGTTCTGTCAGAATGTCGTTGGTCCACCCGAATGGGAGTGCGAGGCCATGGGTTCTGTGGTGTGGTACAGTGCGCTACCTCTGTAGAGTGTATTTAATCTATCGATAGCCGAGTCCACAGTTACGGACACGCTCGAAAGTAGGTAACACCATGGGTCAACGTTTAAATAATTTTGCACACTAAGATAATAACTTTGCACTGTTGGAAAGAGGACGGTTGAGACACCAGTTTGATGGTGGAGACCAAGTTATTGGTCAGTTTGTGATCCGAGAAAGATCACACATTTGGTTATGAGGTAACCCGATTAAAGACCAACATGTTGGTCCGTTTGTGATCCGAGAGAGATCACCGTTTGGTAAGCAAGTCTGAGGGACTTGAGTCACAAGATCATGATCAATGCATTTCTAGTATGATTTTATATTAATGATTAAACTGGTTAACTATCATGATATTGTTTGTCATTATGTTTATGCTTGTTGTGAGCTTGCAAGTACATTCAATGTACTGACCTGGCGTGTCATGCTAGCTTTCAGGAAAGTATCGTTGGAACGGGGTGCTGTCCGAGTCTAGATCGTGTCCACATTGGTGTCCCTGTGCTATGAAGTTCCGCTACGCCGTTGTTCCGCTGCCGAGTAGTTGTCGTGGTCAAGGCCCCTTTGTGTTCCCTGACCGTGTGTGCTGCTTAGCCTCGCAACTTGTTGTAATATGAACTATGTTCCGCTAGCATCAATAAAGCGGTTGTTTTCTGTACTAAGATGTTGTGTATTGCCAGAAGACAAGATCTCTGGGCTGGCAATGCAAGGTAAACCGGTTGCTCTGGGTCGGGGTGCCACAGAGCGCAACCAGGATGGACGCCCATTGATGGGCCTCGAACCCCTCGTTGGTTACCCCAAGTGGAAGGTGTAAGATGCAGTAAGTAGAAGCGTTTTCCCTTAGCAAAGATGCCAAGGATCGAATCTCTAGAGACTCCTAGGTTCAACAAGTAGGTGTCAACTGCTAACGGCGCAATTAGCAATCAACGTGGACCTGCACACAGATACAAATAACTTTGCTCCCAACGAGTACAGAGAGGTTGTCAATCCCTCCGGCCTTGTAGTTCACAAAGGGTTAAAAGCAATGATAGTAGTGATAGATAGTGTTTTGCAATAGTAAGTAATAACGAAAAGTAAATAGCGGGTGTGATCAATGATGGTAATAAGGACCGGAGTCTCATGATGTTCACTAGTGATGTCTCTCTCCCAAAATACGATAAAACAGCTATGTGAGGTAAACAAATTACAGCTAGGCAATTGACAGGACCACGAACGCAAACCAATGCTGACTACATTGCAAGAAAGGTTGAGGTTCAAAGCATGGGCAGTACGCCAAAGTAAGTAGACCGAAATCCATCAATGCCTACTACTAATCATCCACCTTGAGATATCTATCCAGAACATCTCGCTGGTATTAAGTTGCGAGCCCCACCCATAGTGTAAACTCAATGCAACAGACAACTGCATTAAAAGAACTTTGCGTAAAGTAAACAATCCTAGCACCCGCGGGCACAAGCACCGTTGTTTTCCCCCTTGTGGCAACAGCACATCCCCTAGACTCATGTTTCTGTCACTCAAGCTAGTCATCGAGGGGCATGAACCCACAATCAAGCATAACGTTCCCTCTTGGAGTCACTACCTACTAATCGGCCAAAGCAATAAATAACAACGGAGAACATGCAAGAATTACTTATGAACATAAATATAAAAGAGGTGAATCAAATATATTACTCAAGATCAATCTGAACATAATCTCATAATCCATCGGATCCCAGCAAACTCAACATAGCAACAGCATAAGGATTACATAGGTGCCTCGATCATGTAGGGCAGCTCACGAGGACTAATTAGTGAAGCACAAGAACGGGAGGAGAACATCGCATAGCTACTGGTCATGGACTCATGGTCCAAGGGAGACTACTCACGAGTCATCCGGGAGGCATCCATGGTGGTGGAGAAGCTCCCGGTGGTGATCCTCCCCTCCGGCAGGGTGCCGGGAAGAGTTCTCCTGGTGCTCCCGATCTTGGAAGCGGCGGCGGCGGCGGAACAGAGATGGGATCGCGAAAAGAATTCCTCCCTGAGGGCTTCGGAGGACCCTCTAAATATATGCCAAAGGGGGGCACCGGACGGGCTTCGGGGGGCCCAGGCGCCCCCCCGGCGCGGCCCAGGGGGGGCGCGCCGCCAGGGCGCCTGGAGCCCTGGTGCCCCCCCCCAGGCTGCCCTTCGGACGCAGTGTTGTTTCCGGAACGCTGATTTTTTATATAATTTTTCTGGATTTTTCTGTGCAGTTCTCGAAACGTGAAAACCTGAAATACAAAAACAGCCGAAAACAGAAACTGGCACTGGGGTGCACTGGATTAGTAAGTTAGTCCAAATATGATCAAAAGTGTATGGAAGTGTATGAATATCATAGCAATATCACCCAAAAGTGGCATGGAGCAAGCAGAAATTATAGATACGTTTTGGACTTATCAACATCCCCAAGCTTAATTCCTGCTCGTCCCCGAGTAGGTAAATGATAACAAGAATAATTTCTGTGGTGACATGCTATTAACCATATAGGACTTTTTATAGTCATATGACAAAAGCTTACTGAGACAATGAATCTATAGTAATTAAGTTGCCTCATGAGAAAATCACAAATGACTGGAAGTTTTACAACATGAAACTGAAACATCAAAAAGATTTGCAATGAACATGATGTGCAAAATATGATAAAGTAATATCTAGCTTGCCCCCTTTAGTGATGCAAAACATAAATGCAGGGGCACCTTCAAGGTTTAAGTGATGACTAGATACAATGATTTCAGAATAAACAATATCACAATCATGCAAAAGACAATGCTACTTTGGGACAATGCACATTACACTCAGAATGACAATCATGCTCTCAGTAGTTGGTGCTTTAACATAAAAGTAAAAGAATGGTTATGTGCTAGAGTTTTTATTTTGAAAACATGGAAGCAATTTTGTCAACGGTAGTAGTACTTCATATGTGTCATGCATAAGACATCCTATAAGTTGCAAGCCTCATGCATCGAATACCAATAGTGCTCGTACCTTGTCCTAATTAGCTCGGATTTCCATGGGTTATCATTGCATTACATATGTTTCAACCAAGTGTCACAAAGGGGTACCTCTATGCCACCTGTACAAAGGTCCAAGGAGATAAATCGCATTTGATTTCTCGTTTTTGATAGATCTCAACTTGAGGACATCCATACCGGGACAACATAGAAAATAGATGATGGACTCCTCTTTAATGCATAAGCATGTTCTCATAAGAGATTGAGGATCAACGTCCAAGCAAAAACTTCCACCATGATACATGGCTTTGGTTGGCGGCCCAATGTTCTTCTCTAACAATATGCATATTCATTCAACCCACGGCAAATCACCCTTACTTCAGACAAGACGAACATGCATAGCAACTCACATGATATTCAACAAAAGTGTGACAGTTGATGGCGTCCCCAGAAACATGGTTACCGCTCAGCAAGCAACTTATAAGAAATAAGATACATAGGCAACATATTCTTTACCACAATAGTTTTTAGGCTACTTTCCCATGAGCTATGTATTGCAAAGTTAGTTTGCTTAGTACAGGTGGAGGTTAGCAAAAAGACTGGGAGCGACCAACTAAGAGAGCAATGACGGTCATAATCATGCAGAGCGACAAAGCAACATTGAATCAGGCATGGTAGTTATATCGCTACATCAGAAATAAAAGATCATCAAGGCTTGACAGACTTTCTTTACCGTCTTAAATATGCGTGAGCATACGCCAAGTCAATCAAAATAAATTCTCGAAGGAAGATATTACTAAACCATACCATATCATAGGCAAACAAATCAAGTTGGTACTCCAATAACACATTGGGAACCCCCCAGCTATTTGAGATTAACCATAAGAAAACCTGAACTACTAAGCACCATTATGCAAGTAGCATCTTTATCATAGACACATTAACCAATGCAACGGAAGCAAACTCTCTTAATAAGGTGAGCATGATAATTGAAGAGAGTTCAAGCAACCAACTAAACAAAAGCTCTTTGAAAAGATAAGCATGGATACTAAGAGCAGAGCATGATAGTAGCTATTAAAAGACAAAGAACACACACAGCATAGATAGACATGAAAATTCTATGTTATGTTCTAGGTAGAAGTGGAGCGTGTTTCTCTCCCACATAAAGGAATGCTGGGTTCCGACTCTTTATGAAAAACTAAAAAGAAAACTAAAAGCAAGACGCTCCAAGCATAGCACATAGCACATGAAGTGATAAAAATATAGCGGAACGAAAGACGAACTGATAATGTTGATGGAGAAGGGGATGCACGGGGGCATCCCCAAGCTTAGACGCTTGAGTCTCCTTGAATATTTCTTGGGGGTGCATGGGGGCATCCCCAAGCTTGAGCGCTTGACACTCCTGAATCTTTTTTATCATCTTCCCTCGCACACTTGAAAACTCCCTTCATACATAACTCATCATAATCTGATTAGCGAGGTTAGTACCCTTAATAAAATAATTATACCTTGCTGGAAATAAGGATATTCTTAAAGTTCTACTGTTTCTCAAGATTGCCAAAAGGTTTTTGCAAAGAAAAAGCAAGTTCTTGATTTGCAAAGTGAAGGAAAGGCAAAAAAGGACAGAATCTGTGAAAAACATAACAGCAGGTAGTAATTGATCTGTTCGGGATACTTCTGCAACTCAAATGAAAAAACTCAGAACAGACGCACGAAAGACAATTATATAGAGAACGCTGTCGAAAAAATCCAGACCAAAAAGATGAGCTGGTGATTTTATACGAATTTTTCTATCCAAGGACAGAATCTGTTTCCTGGACAGCACCTCACAACTTTTGAACTTTCTAGCAATCAGAGGCTATACCTGGCACAAATATGAAAAGCAAAGATACAATGATGATGCTACAGCAGTAAAAAACATCAAGACACAACAAAAGCAAAAAAAATTATTCATGTGGGCTGCCTCCCAAAAGCGCTTTCTTTTATGCCTTTAAGCTAGGCATAATGCATAGAGATCAAGTTTTATCAAGAGTAAAAGAATAGCTAGCCCGTACAACGGACTCAAAAGGTAACTTGATCTTCTTTCGAGGGAAGTGTTCCATCCCTTTCTTGAGAGGAAACTGAAATTTAATATTACCCTCTTTCATGTCAATGATAGCACCAACGGTGCGCAAAAAGGGACGTCCCAAAATAATTGGACATGAAGGATCACATTCAATATCCATAATAGTGAAATCAACGGGCACATAATTATCATTGACAACAATAAGAACATCGTCGATCCTCCCCAAAGGTTTCTTTATGGAAGAATCAACGAGACGAACACCAAAAGAACAAGAATCATAAGGTTTAAATTTAAGCATATCATATATTCTTTTGGGCATAACAGAGGTACTAGCACCAACATCACATAATGCATAACAAGAGAAGTCATTCAAATTAATTTTTATCATAGGATCCCAACCATCTTCTAGCTTTCTAGGTATGGAGGCTTCTACTCTAAGTTTCTCCTCCCTAGCTTTGATGGGAGCATTAGTGATATGCTCCGTGAAGGCAAGGTTAAGCGTGCCAGTGCGGGGATCTCTAGACATCTTGTGAAGGAAATCAATAACTCCGGTAAGAGTGCAATTATCAAAATCAAGGTCACGAGCATCAAGTAAAGTGGTAGTGGTGTCCTTAAGGTTAACTTGTTTGGTAGTTTCTATAGTCATAGCATCACCATTAATAGGTCCATTGGGACCAGGAGTACATTGGGTGCTAAGAGTGCGAACATCCTCAACAACTTGGATAGTAGCAACAGTGTGGTGGGTAGGAAGGCTCTTAATTCTATCCTCTTCCTCCCTTTCTCTAGCCCATCTTTCTTTAAGTTTAGCCATCATCCTAATGTTTTCATTAATTTGCACTTGAATAGCATTTATAGGAGTGACTTCCCTCTCCTCAAGGGGAGAAGTTTTAATCTTTAGCAATTTTACCTCATTGGCTAAGTGGTCTACCTTAAAAGAAAGATCATCTAGTTTATGTAGTTTCTCTTCTACATTCTTATTAAAGGCTTTTTGGGTAGTGATGAAATCTCTAAGCATAGTCTCTAGTTCAGTATTGGAGTTCTTGGTACTAGAATAAGCATTATTCTTCCCATAAGAGTTAGAGGGGAACGGTCTAGGATTGCTACCAAAATTACTCCTATAAGCATTGTTGTTAAAATTGTTTCTAGAGATAAAGTTCACATCTACTTGTTCTTGAGCAATCAAAGAATTTAAAGGAACATCACGAGGATCAACAGTAGATTGCTTCAAAAGTAGAGACATGATCAAGTCAACTTTTTCATTAAGGGAGGAAATCTCCTCGACAGAGTTTACCTTCCTACCTGTTGGAGCGCGTTCGGTGTGCCATTGGGAATAGTTGGTCATCATCTCATCGAGAAGCTTTGTGGCAGCACCAAGTGTAGTTGACATAAAAGTTCCTCCCGCGGCCGAATCTAACAAGTTCCGCGAGGTAAAGTTCAAGCCTGCATAAAAAGTTTGGATAACCATCCAAGTAGTCAAACCGTGAGTAGGGCAGTTCTTGATAAGAGATTTCATTCGTTCCCAAGCTTGGGCAACGTGTTCATTATCCAATTGTTTAAAATTCATTATGTTACTTCTAAGTTGGATAATTTTAGCAGGTGGATAGTATTTTCGAATCTTTGCACTTGTCCCATGAATCTATGCTATTTCTAGGCAAAGACTGAAACCAAATTTTAGCTCCTCCTCTCAAGGAGAAAGGAAAAAGCTTAAGCTTAACAATATTACCATCTATTTCTTCGTACTTTTGCATATCACAAAGTTCAACAAAGTTGTTCAAGTGTAAAGCAGCATCATCTCCAGCACCGGAGAATTGTTCTCTCATGACTAAGTTCAGTAAAGCAGGTTTAATTTCATATGAAGGTGCTGAAGTGGCAGGTGTAGTGATAGGTGTGCTGATAAAGTCATCGTTGTTGTGACTAGTGAAGTCACACAACTTGGTGTTCTCGGTGGAACCCATAGTAGCAAGCAAGCAAGATAACTATTTTTGTGATTTTCGATAAAAAGGTACTAAAGCTAAAACTGAAAGGTAAACTAACAAGACTAAAAAGCAAAGGTAAAAGATAGCATGCAACTCCCCTATCATGAAGAGTGGAGTCCCCGGCAACGGCGCCAGAAAATACTCCTTGATGGGCCTCGAACCCCTCGTTGGTTACCCCAAGTGGAAGGTGTAAGATGCAGTAAGTAGAAATGTTTTCCCTTAGCAAAGATGCCAAGGATCGAATCCCCAGAGACTACTAGGTTCAACAAGTAGGTGTCAACTGCTAACGGCGCAATTAGCAATCAACGTGGACGTGCACACAGATACAAATAACTTTGCTCCCAACGAGTACAGAGAGGTTGTCAATCCCTCCGGCCTTGTAGTTCACAAAGGGTTAAAAGCAATGATAGTAGTGATAGATAGTGTTTTGCAATAGTAAGTAATAACGAAAAGTAAATAGCGGGTGTGATCAATGATGGTAATAAGGACCGGAGTCTCATGATGTTCACTAGTGATGTCTCTCTCCCAAAAGATGATAAAACAGCTATGTGAGGTAAACAAATTACAGCTGGGCAATTGACAGGACCACGAACGCAAACCAATGCTGACTACATTGCAAGAAAGGTTGAGGTTCAAAGCATGGGCGGTACGCCAAAGTAAGTACACCGAAATCCATCAATGCCTACTACTAATCATCCACCTTGAGATATTGATGGGCCTCGAACCCCTCGTTGGATTACCCCAAGTGGAAGGTGTAAGATGCAGTAAGTAGAAGTGTTTTCCCTTAGCAAAGATGCCAAGGATCGAATCCCCAGAGACTCCTAGGTTCAACAGGTAGGTGTCAACTGCTAACGGCGCAATTAGCAATAAACGTGGACCTGCACACAGATACAAATAACTTTGCTCCCAACGAGTACAGAGAGGTTGTCAATCTCTCCGGCCTTGTAGTTCACAAAGGGTTAAAAGCAATATGATAGTAGTGATAGATAGTAATTTGCAATAGTAAATAAAATAGCGGAAAGTAAAATAGTGTATGTGATCAATGATAGTAATATGGACCGGAGTCACATGATGTTCACTAGTGATGTCTCTCTCCCAAAAGACGATAAAACAGCTATGTGAGGTAAACAAATTACAACTGGGCAATTGACAGGACCACGAACGCAAACCAATGCTGACTACATTGCAAGAAAGGTTGAGGTTCAAAGCGTGGGCGGTACGCCAAAGTAAGTAGACCGAAATCCAACTGCATCTACTACTAATCATCCACCTTGAGATATCTATCCAAAACATCTCGCTGGTATTAAGTTGCGAGTCCCACCCATAGTGTAAACTCAATGCAACAGACAACTGCATTAAAAGAACTTTGCGTAAAGTAAACAATCCTTGCACCCGCGGGCACAAGCACCGTTGTTTTCCCCCTTGTGGCAACAGCACATCCCCTAGACTCATGTTTCTGTCACTCAAGCTAGTCATCGAGGGGCATGAACCCACAATCGAGCATAACGTTCCCTCTTGGAGTCACTACTTACTACTCGGTCAAAGCAATAAATAACAACGGAGAACATGCAAGAATTACTTATGAACTAAAATATAAAAGAGGTGAATCAAATATATTACTCAAGATCAATCTGAACATAATCTCATAATCCATCGGATCCCAGCAAACTCAACATAGCAACAACACAAGGATTACATAGGTGCCTCGATCATGTAGGGCAGCTCACGAGGACTAATTAGTGAAGCACAAGAACGGGAGGAGAACATCACATAGCTACTGGTCATGGACTCATGGTCCAAGGGAGACTACTCACGAGTCATCCGGGAGGCGTCCATGGTGGTGGAGAAGCTCCCGGTGGTGATCCTCCCCTCCGGCAGGGTGCCGGGAAGAGTTCTCCTGGTGCTCCCGATCTTGGAAGCGGCGGCGGCGGCGGAACAGAGATGGGATCGCGAAAAGAAGTCCTGTTTCAAGGGTTACGGGGGACCCTTTAAATATCTGCCAAAGTAGGGCATCGGGGGGCTCTCGGGGTGCCGAGGCGCCTCCCCGGCGCGGCCCAGGGGGGGCGCCCACAGGGCGCCTGGGGCCCCTGTGCCCCCCCCCCCAGGCTCCCCTTCGGAAGCAGTGTCGTTCCCGATACGCTGATTTTTTATATATTTTTTATGTATTTTTCTGGGCAGTTCTCGAAACGTGAAAACCTGAAATACAAAAACAGCCGAAAACAAAAACTGGCACTGGGGTGCACTGGATTAGTAAGTTAGTCCAAATATGATCAAAAGTGTATGGAAGTGTATGAATATCATAGCAATATCACCCAAAAGTGGCATGGAGCAAGCAGAAATTATAGATACGTTTTGGACGTATCAACATCCCCAAGCTTAATTCCTGCTCGTCCTCGAGTAGGTAAATGATAACAAGAATAATTTATGTTGTGCAACCATATAAGACTTTCTCATAGTCATATGACAAAAGCTTACTGAGACAATGATTCTAAAGTACTTAAGTTGTCTCAGGAGAAAATCACAAATGACTGAAAGTTTTACAATATGAAACTGAAACATCAAAAAGATTTGCAATGAACATGATGTGCAAATATGATCAAGTGATATCTAGCTTTCCCCCTTTAGTGATGCAAAACATAAGTGCAGGGGCACCCTCAAGGTTTAAGTGATGACTAGATACAATCATTTCAGAATAAACGATATCACAATCATGCAAAAGACAATGCTACTTTGGGACAATGCACATTACACTCAGAATGACAATCATGCTCTCAGTAGTTGATGCTTGAAGTGCTAGAGCTTTTTATTATGAAACATGGAAGCAATTGTGTCAACGGTAGTGGTACTTCATATGTGTCATATATAAAACATCTTATAAGTTGCAAGCCTCATGCATCGAATACTAATAGTGCTCGCTCCTTGTCCTAATTAGCTCGGATCCCCATGGGTTATCATTGCATTGCATATGTTTTTACGAAGTGTCACAAAGGGGTACCTCTATGCCACCTGTACAAAGGTCCAAGGAGATAGATCGCATTTGATTTCTCGTTTTTGATAAATCTCAACTTGAGGACATCCATACCGGGACAACATAGAAAATAGATGATGGACTCCTCTTTAATGCATAAGCATATTCTCGTGAGAGATTGAGGATTAAGGTCCAAGCTAAAACTTCCACCATGATGCATGGCTTTGGTTGGCCGCCCAATGTTCTTCTCTAACAATATGCATATTAATTCAACCCACGGTAAATCACCCTTACTTCAGACAAGACGAACATGCATAGCAACTCACATGATATTCAACAAAAGTGTGACAGTTGATGGCGTCCCCAGAAACATGGTTACCGCTCAGCAAGCAACTTATAAGAAATAGGATACATAAGCAACATATTCTTTACCACAATAGTTTTTAGGCTACTTTCCCATGAGCTATGTATTGCATGGTTAGTTTGCTTAGTACAGGTGGAGGTTAGCAAAAAGATTGGGAGCGACCAACTAAGAGAGCAATGACGATCATAATCATGCAGAGCGACAAAGCAATATTGAATCAGGCATGGAAGTTATATCGATACTTAGAAATAAAAGATCATCAAGGCTTGACAGACTTTCTTTATAGTCTTAAATATGCGTGAGCATACGCCAAGTCTATCAAAATAAATTCTCGAAGGAAGATATTACTAAACCATACCATATCATAGGCAAACAAACCAAGTTGGTACTCCAATAACACATTGGGAACCCCCCAGCTATTCGAGATTAACCATAAGAAAACCTGAACTACTAAGCACCATCATGCAAGTAGCATCTTTATCATGGACACATTAACCAATGCAACGGAAGCAAACTCTCTTAATAAGGTGAGTATGATAATTAAAGAGAGTTCAAGCAACCAACTAAACAAAAGCTCTTTGAAAAGATAAGCATGAATACTAAGAGCGGAGTATGATAGTAGCTATTTAAAAGACAAAGAACACACACAGCATAGATAGACATGAAAATTCTATGTTATGTTCTAGGTAGAAGTGGAGCGTGTTTCTCTCCCACATAAAGGAATGCTGAGTTCCGACTCGTTATGAAAAACTAAAAAGAAAACTAAAAGCAAGACGCTCCAAGCATAGCACATAACACATGAAGTGATAAAAATATAGCGAAACGAAAGACGAACTGATAATGTTGATGGAGAAGGGGATGCACGGGGGCATCCCCAAGCTTAGACGCTTGAGTCTCCTTGAATATTTCTTGGGGGTGCACGGGGGCATCCCCAAGCTTGAGCGCTTGACACTCCTGAATCTTTTTATCATCTTCCCTCGCACACTTGAAAACTCCCTTCATACATAACTCATCATAATCTGATTAGCGAGGTTAGTACCCTTAATAAAATAATTATACCTTGCTGGAAATAAGGATATTCTTGAAGTTCTACTGTTTCTCAAGATTGCCAAAAGGTTTTTGCAAAGAAAAAGCAAGTTCTTAATTTGCAAAGTGAAGGTAAGGCAAAACAGGACAGAATCTGTGAAAAACAGAACAGCAGGCAGTAATTGACCTGTTCGGGATACTTCTGCAACTCAAATCAAAAAACTCAGAACTGACGCACGAAAGACAATTATATAGAGAACGCTGTAGAAAAAATTCAGACCAAAAAGATGATCTGGTGATTTTATACGATTTTTTCTATCCAAGGACAGAATCTGTTTCCTGGACAGCACCTCACAACTTTTGAGCTTTCTAGCAATCAGAGGCTATACTTGGCACAAATATGAAAAGCAAAGATACAATGATGATGCTACAGCATTAAACAACATCAAGACACAACAAAAGCAAAAAAATTATTCATGTGGGCTGCCTCCCAAAAGCGCTTTATTTTATGCCTTTAAGCTAGGCATAAGACTTTAATGATGCTCTCGTAAGAATAAGAGCTGAAGAAAAAAGAGAGCATCAGGAAGCAAATGCCAAACACATTTAAGCCTAACATGCTTCCTATGCATAGGAATATTACAATAGAATAATTCATTGAAGCACAAAGCAATAAGCATAGGAAGACAAAACAAGTGCAGCTTCAAAACCTTCAACATAAAGAGAGGGAACTTAATATTATTGAAATATCTATAAGCATATGTTCCCTTCTCATAATAATTTTCAGTGGGATCACGAATAAACTCAACAATATAAGCATCACATAAAGCATTGTTACCATGATCCACATGCAAATAGGTACTCTTACTCTCCACATAAGCATCATGAAGAGGATAAAACTTAGTATAAAAGAGAGACATAAGCTCCTGCCAGTCCAGCAAGTGTGAGTTATCGAGAAGCCCATACCAATCTGAAGCTTTATCTATAAGTGATATGACAGACAATTTCCTCATGACAAACTCCCTCGATACACCTGCAAGCTTAAATAATGAACATAGTTGTGACAGATATAGCAAGTGTTCACCGGGATGTCTGTCTCCTGCGTAACGATTAGCCAAAACATAATTGATAATACCAGCTGGTATTTTATAAGGCACAATTTCAGTAGGGGGAGGATCAACCACCACAGGTGTGGGGCGTCTTCCCGCAAGCAGCGATCCAATAATAGGGTTGTCCATAAGGACAACTAGTGAAAAGACATAAAGAAAACTGAAAGGTAAACTAACAAGACTAATAAGCAAAGGTAAAAGATAGCATGCAACTCCCCAATCCTGAAGAATGGAGCCCCCGGCAATGGCGCCAGAAAATACTCCTTGATGGGCCTCGAACCCCTCGTTGGATTACCCCAAGTGGAAGGTGTAAGATGCAGTAAGTAGAAGTGTTTTCCCTTAGCAAAGATGCCAAGGATCGAATCCCCAGAGACTCCTAGGTTCAACAGGTAGGTGTCAACTGCTAACGGCGCAATTAGCAATCAACGTGGACCTGCACACAGATACAAATAACTTTGCTCCCAACGAGTACAGAGAGGTTGTCAATCTCTCCGGCCTTGTAGTGCACAAAGGGTTAAAAGCAATATGATAGTAGTGATAGATAGTAATTTGCAATAGTAAATAAAATAGCGGAAAGTAAAATAGTGTATGTGATCAATGATAGTAATATGGACCGGAGTCACATGATGTTCACTAGTGATGTCTCTCTCCCAAAAGACGATAAAACAGCTATGTGAGGTAAACAAATTACAGCTGGGCAATTGATAGGACCACGAACGCAAACCAATGCTGACTACATTGCAAGAAAGGTTGAGGTTCAAAGCGTGGGCGGTACGCCAAAGTAAGTAGACCGAAATCCAACTGCATCTACTACTAATCATCCACCTTGAGATATCTATCCAGAACATCTCGCTGGTATTAAGTTGCGAGTCCCACCCATAGTGTAAACTCAATGCAACAGACAACTGCATTAAAAGAACTTTGCGTAAAGTAAACAATCCTTGCACCCGCGGGCACAAGCACCGTTGTTTTCCCCCTTGTGGCAACAGCACATCCCCTAGACTCATGTTTCTGTCACTCAAGCTAGTCATCGAGGGGCATGAACCCACAATCGAGCATAACGTTCCCTCTTGGAGTCACTACTTACTACTCGGCCAAAGCAATAAATAACAACGGAGAACATGCAAGAATTACTTATGAACTAAAATATAAAAGAGGTGAATCAAATATATTACTCAAGATCAATCTGAACATAATCTCATAATCCATCGGATCCCAGCAAACTCAACATAGCAACAACACAAGGATTACATAGGTGCCTCGATCATGTAGGGCAGCTCACGAGGACTAATTAGTGAAGCACAAGAACGGGAGGAGAACATCACATAGCTACTGGTCATGGACTCATGGTCCAAGGGAGACTACTCACGAGTCATCCGGGAGGCGTCCATGGTGGTGGAGAAGCTCCCGGTGGTGATCCTCCCCTCCGGCAGGGTGCCGGGAAGAGTTCTCCTGGTGCTCCCGATCTTGGAAGCGGCGGCGGCGGCGGAACAGAGATGGGATCGCGAAAAGAAGTCCTGTTTCAAGGGTTACGGGGGACCCTTTAAATATCTACCAAAGTAGGGCATCGGGGGGCTCTCGGGGTGCCGAGGCGCCCCCCGGCGCGGCCCAGGGGGGGGGGCGCGCCCACAGGGCGCCTAGGGCCCCTGTGCCCCCCCCAGGCTCCCCTTCGGAAGCAGTGTCGTTCCCGATATGCTGATTTTTTATATATTTTTTCTGTATTTTTCTGGGCAGTTCTCGGAACGTGAAAACCTGAAATACAAAAACAGCCGAAAACAGAAACTAGCACTGGGGTGCACTGGATTAGTAAGTTAGTCCAAATATGATCAAAAGTGTATGGAAGTGTATGAATATCATAGCAATATCACCCAAAAGTGGCATGGAGCAAGCAGAAATTATAAATACGTTTTGGACGTATCAGATATCTATCCAGAACATCTCGCTGGTATTAAGTTGCGAGCCCCACCCATAGTGTAAACTCAATGCAACAGACAACTGCATTAAAAGAACTTTGCGTAAAGTAAACAATCCTTGCACCCGCGGGCACAAGCACCGTTGTTTTCCCCCTTGTGGCAACAACACATCCCCTAGACTCATGTTTCTGTCACTCAAGCTAGTCATCGAGGGGCATGAACCCACAATCAAGCATAACGTTCCCTCTTGGAGTCACTACCTACTACTCGGCCAAAGCAATAAATAACAACGGAGAATATGCAAGAATTACTTATGAACATAAATATAAAAGAGGTGAATCAAATATATTACTCAAGATCAATCTGAACATAATCTCATAATCCATCGGATCCCAGCAAACTCAACATAGCAACAGCATAAGGATTACATAGGTGCCTCGATCATGTAGGGCAGCTCACGAGGACTAATTAGTGAAGCACAAGAACGGGAGGAGAACATCACATAGCTACTGGTCATGGACTCATGGTCCAAGGGAGACTACTCACGAGTCATCCAGGAGGCGTCCATGGTGGTGGAGAAGCTCCCGGTGGTGATCCTCCCCTCCGGCAGGGTGCCGGTAAGAGTTCTCCTGGTGCTCCCGATCTTGGAAGCGGCGGCGGCAGCGGAACAGAGATGGGATCGCGAAAAGAGTTCCTCCCTGAGGGTTTCGGAGGCCCCTCTAAATATATGCCAAAGGGGGGCACCGGACGGGCTTCGGGGGGCCCAGGCGCCCCCCCGGCGCGGCCCAGGGGGGGCGCGCCGCCAGGGCGCCTGGAGCCCTGGTGCCCCCCCCCCAGGGTCCCCTTCGGACGCAGTGTTGTTTCCGGAACGCTGATTTTTTATATAATTTTTCTGGATTTTTCTGGGCAGTTCTCGAAACGTGAAAACCTGAAATACAAAAACAGCCGAAAACAGAAACTGGCACTGGGGTGCACTGGATTAGTAAGTTAGTCCAAATATGATCAAAAGTGTATGGAAGTGTATGAATATCATAGCTATATCACCCAAAAGTGGCATGGAGCAAGCAGAAATTATAGATACGTTTTGGACGTATCACCCATGAGCAGTAGAGCGGCGGAGCGATCGCCCGCCTCCTCCTCCCAATCGGGAGAGGCGCACTTCCCCATCGCCTGTTGACCACCCGACTCTCGGAGGCCGGCTGGGACGCCGTGTGGGAGTTGGAGAGAACGACGCCCGCCATCGGATCGATCGGCTTGCCCGATCCTTCGCGCTAGAAGAAGAAGATGCCATTGGGCCGCCTTGCTTCTGAAGGAAATATGCCCTAGAGGCAATAATAAAGTTGTTATTTTATATTTCCTTACATCATGATAAATGTTTATTATTCATGCTAGAATTGTATTAACCGGAAACTTAATACATGTGTGAATACATAGACAAAACAGAGTGTCCCTAGTATGCCTCTAGTAGACTAGCTCATTGATCAAAGATGGTTATGTTTCCTAACCATAGACACGAGTTGTCATTTGGTCAACGGGATCACATCATTAGGAGAATGATGTGATGGACAAGACCCATCCATTAGCATAGCACTATGATCGTTTAGTTTTACTGCTATTGCTTTCTTCATGACTTATACATGTTCCTATGACTATGAGATTATGCAACTCCCGAATACCGTAGGAACACCTTGTGTGCTATCAAACGTCACAACGTAACTGGGTGATCATAAAGATGCTCTACAGGTGTATCCGAAAGTATTCGTGGTGTTGGCATAGATCAAGATTAGGATTTGTCACTCCGAGTGTCGGAGAGGTATCTCTGGGCCCTCTCGGTAACACACATCACAATAAGCCTTGCAAGCAAAAGACTAATGAGTTAGTCACGAGATGATGAGTTACGGAACGAGTAAAGAGACTTGCCAGTAACGAGATTGAACTAGGTATAGAGATACCGACGATCGAATCTCGGGCAAGTAACATACCGTTGACAAAAGGAACAACGTATGTTGTTATGCGGTTCTGACCGATAATAGATCTTCGTAGAATATGTAGGAGCCAATATGAACATCCAGGTTCCGCTATTGGTTATTGACCGGAGATGAGTCTCAGTCATGTCTACATAGTTCTCGAACCCGTAGGGTCCGCACGCTTAACGTTTGATGACGATCGGTATTATGAGTTTATGAGTATTGATGTACCGAAGGTAGTTCAGAGTCCCGGATGAGATCACGGACATGACGAGGAGTCTCGGAATGTCCGAGACATAAAGATTGATATATTGGACGACTATATTCGGACACCGGAAGTGTTCCGGGAAAGTTTCGGATTTATCGGGATTGCCGGAGGGGGTTACCGGAACCCCCTACGAGAGGGGATGGTCCATAGTGGGCCTAAAGGGAAAGAGAGAGGCAGCCCATAGGGCTGGCCGGCGCCCCCACCTAGGGTTCCTAGTTGGACTAGGATTGTGGGGGGGCGCCACCTCTCCTATTCCTTTCCCTCTTCTTTCTTTTGGTGAATCCTACTAGGAATAGGATTGCAATCCTATTCCTAGTAGGACTCCTTCCCTAGCCGCACCAGGAGAAGTTGGCCGGCCTCCCTCCCTTGCTCCTTTATATACGGGGGCAGGGGGGCACCCAAAGACACACAAGTTGAATTGTTTTAGCCGTGTGCGGTACCCCCCTCCACAGAAACACACCTCGGTCATACCGTCGCGGAGCTTAGGCGAAGCCCTGCGCCGGTGAATACATCATATCCGTCACCACGCCGTCGTGCTGACGAAACTCTCCCGTGAAGCTCAACTGGATCAAGAGCTCGTGGGACGTCATCAAGCTGAACGTGTGCTGAACGCGGAGGTGCCGTACGTTCGGTGCTTGATCGGTTGGATCGCGAAGAAGTTCGACAACATCAACCGCGTCACTTGACGCTTCCGCTCCCGGTCTACGAGGGTACGTAGACACGCTCTTCCCTCTCGTTGCTATACATCTGGTAGATAGATCTTGCGTGATCGTAGGAAAATTTTAAAATACTACGTTACCCAACAGCTTCGCCCCCTGCATAATCAATGAGCCCTTCCCCAAAGGGTTCTCGCTCCCCAGAGACACTCCCAAGTACAACGGCTCCATGAAGCCAGAGGACTGGTTGGTGGACTACTCCACCGCCGTCAGCATAGCAAATGGCAACAAGTGTGTTGCAGTGAAGTATGTCCCGCTCATGCTCCAGGGCAGGCCCGGATATGGCTGAACAACCTCAAGCCCTACAGCATCAACAGCTGGCTAGACTTCACCGACTTATGCACTCGCAACTTCACCAGCACTTACAAGCGCCCGCCCAAGCCCCGTCAGCTCTCCTTGTGCATCCAACGCCTGACCGAGTCCACCCGCGATTATCTGACGCGGTGGGCCAAGCTCCGCAACTCTTGTGAATGGGTGCATGAAGTGCAAGCCATTGAGTACTTTACCACCGGTTCCAGAGAAGGCACCCTGCTCAAGCACAATCTCCTCTGCGATGAGCCCACAACGTTGGACGATCTGCTGATCACAGCAGATAAGTACGCAACGGTCGACTCCTCCATGAAGGCGGAGCTGTAGGTGGACGCATCAGGGAAGACGATCCCTCTAGCTCCTCGGATGCCGGCTGGTGAGACCAGTCGGCGAGCACACCTCCGTGACAACAAACGCAAAGCCCCGCCTCCAGATTCCACCAGTCGGCACGTAGCGACAGTCGAAGGCCAGTAGCCGGATGAACAAGGCGGCCCCAAGCGCCAGAAGGGCGGTAAGCCGGCTTGGCAGCTCGCCTTTTTCTTCGAGCAGGCCCTCGATGATCCCTGCAAATTCCACAGCACCGCGAAACCATCCCACCATACCACTCGGAAGTGCCATTGGCTCACAAGACTCGTCAAGGGCGATGGCTTGCCTCCTCCGCCTGCTGGCTCACCGGCTCCGCCGCCTCGACAGCCGGCGGCCCGAACAGTCGGTGCAGTCCAAGATGAGTTCCCAGAAGCACATGGAGCATATGTCGCCTTCACCAGTGTGGCTGCCGATAGGCACACCGGCGCCAGCAACACCGGGAGGTGAACGCTGTCGCTGCGGACTCCCCATAGTTCATGCATTGGTCCGAGAAGCCCATCAGCTAGAGCCGCGCTCACCAACCGGCCGTGATGCCTTCGCCAGGTGCCTATGCCCTGGTTCTTGACTCCACCTTCGCGGCCGAAAGGTGAGGCTGCCGTTTCTCCCGCATCCTAATAGATGGCGGCAGTGCATCAACATCCTCTACCACGACACAATGGAGAAACTGTGCATCAAGGAGAAGCAGCTCCACCCCAGTCGGACTGTTTTCCATGGCATTGTACCAGGCCTTTCCTGCTCTCCAATCGGCAAGATCAAGATAGATGTTCTGTGTGGCGATGAGAAGCATTTCTGCCGAGAGCCGGTCTGGTTCGAAGTGGTTGATCTTGAAAGCCCCTACCATGCACTCTTGGGACGACCAGCACTCGCCAGGTTCATGGCGGCACCGCACTATGCCTACCTCAAGATGAAGATGCCGGGTCCCAAGGGCATCATCACCATCGCCGGCGACTAACAGAAGTCGGCAACTTGCACTGCATCTAGCAGTCGGCTGGCCGAGTCCCTCGTCATAGCTGAAGAGAAGCGCCTCCTTGATCGGGTGGTGGAAATGGCCGGCGAGCAGTCGGGCATACCATCCGATCCCAAGGACGTGGAGCCTCAAGGCTCCTTCCAGCCGGCCAAAGAGACCAAGAAGATTGCCTTGGACCCAGCACACCCAGAGAGATTTGCCGTCGTAGGGTTAAACCTTGACAGCAAATAGGAAAGTGAGCTCGTCGATTTCCTCCGTGAGAATCGGAACATCTTTGCATGGTCATCCAAGGACATGTCGGGTGTTCCGACGGATTTTTCCGAGCACAAGCTACACGTCAGGTCGGATACGAAGCCGGTCAAGCAACCACTCCGCCGCCTGTCAGAAGAAAAGAGAAGAATCGTTGGTGAAGAGATTGCACGACTGCTAGCAGCCAGCTTCATCACGGAAGTGTTCTACCCAGAATGGCTAGCCAATCCAGTCCTTGTTTTTAAGAAAAACAACAAGTGGCGCATGTGCATTGATTACACCAGCCTGAACAAAGCCTGTCCAAAAGATCTGTTTGCCTTGCCCCGAATAGATCAAGTGATCGACTCCACAGCCGGATGCGAGCCACCGTCATTCCTTGATGCTTATTCCGGCTATCACCAGATCAAGTTGGACCTAGCCGATCGGCTGAAGACCGCCTTCATCACACCATTTAGAGCTTTCTGCTACCTGGTCATGCCGTTCGGCTTGAGGAATGCCGGCGCCACTTTCCAGCGTTGCATGTAGAAATGCCTCCTTAAGCAGCTCGACAGAAATGCCCACATCTATGTGGACAATATTGTGGTGAAGACGGAGAAGCATGACACGCTGTTAGAAGATCTCAAGGAAACCTTTGACAATCTGCGCCGATGCCAGATCAAGCTAAACCCAGAGAAGTGTGTTTTCGGGGTGCCAGCTAGCCAGCTCCTTGGCTTCCTGGTGTCCAAGCGCGGCATCAAATGCAATCCTGTAAATATCAAGGCCATCGAGAGGATGGAGAGGCCAACCCGCCTGCGAGACGTCCAGAGGTTCACCGGGTGCCTAGCATCTCTCAGCCGGTTCATCAGCCGTCTGGGCGAGAAGGCTCTCCCCCTGTACCAGCTGATGAAGAAAACCACTTGCTTTGAGTGGAATGACAAGGCAGATGAAGATTTTCTCCAACTCGAGAAGATGTTGACCACGCCGCCTGTCCCGGCAGCTCCGACTGCCAAGGAGCCCCTGTTCCTTTACATCGCAGCAACCAGCCGGGTGGGCAGCACTGTGATCATGGTCGAGCGTCCAGAAGATGGCAAAGCACAACCGGCCCAAAGGCTCGTCTACTACATCAGCGAGGTGCTGCCAGTCTCCAAGCAGAACTACCCTCACTACCAGAAGATGTGCTACGGCGTGTACTTCACCGCCAAGAAGCTCAAGCAGTACTTCCAGGAGCACTCTGTCATGATTGTCTGCACCGCCCCACTTGTCGAGATCATTTGCAACAGGGATGCATCAGGCCGAGTGGAGAAGTGGGCCATTGAGCTAGCCCCCTTTACAATATTCTACCAGCCCCACACCACCATCAAGTCCCAAGCGATGTCCAACTTCCTCGACAACTGGGCCGAGACCCAGTACCTGCCGCCAGCGCCGGACTCCACCCATTGGCGGATGCACTTCGACAGCTCGAACATGTGCACCGGCTTGGGAGTCGGCGTCGTCCTCACCTCTCCCAAGGGCAACAAGCTCAAGTACGCATTGCAGATTCACTTTGCCGCTTCCAACAACGTGGCCGAGTACGAAGCGCTCATCCATGGGCTCCGCCCGGCCAGAGAAGTAGGCATTCGCCGCGTGTTGTGCTATGGGGACTCAGACTTGGTGGTCCAGCAGTCGTCTAGAAACTGGGACCCCAAGGATGCAAATATGGCAAGATACCGCATCCTCGTCTAGCAGCTCAATGGATACTTTGACGGGTGCGAGTTCCTCCACGTGCCAAGGGCCGACAAAGAGCAAGATGACGCCCTGGCACGGATCGGCTCCACCCGGCAGGCGATACCAGCCGGCGTCTCCCTTAAATGCATGTGCAAGCCGTCTGTCAAGCCTTCGCCCGAATCAGAGTCTATCTTCGTGCCGATTGACCCCGCAGCAACCGAATCAAGTCCGGGGACTGCAGCAGCCGACACGGGGACTTTGACAGACGGCCCGGGGACTGCAGCACTCTTACCCGGCTCGGGGACTTCGGCAAATGGCGCGGGGACTGCAGCAGTCGCACCCGGCCCGGGGACTGCAGCAACCGGCCCATGGAGTCGAACAACATAGCAAGCGGCAGACGGCTCCAACCCGCCACCTCCTAGCCCAACCACCCTAGTATCAGTTGCCGAGATGACGCTGGTCACATCACCGTCTTGGGGACAACCCATCCTCAACTTTCTGCTAAGAAGAGAGCTGCCGACTGATGAGATCCTGACCAAGCAGGTGCAATGCCGGGCATCAGCATACACAATAGTGAACAGAGAGCTCGTCAGGCGCAGCGTGACGACGTGTTCCAGCGCTGTGTAGAGCTGAAAAGGGCCTGGCCATCTTGAGAGACATTCACCAAGGCGAATGTGGCCACCATGCGGCCTCCGAGTCACTCGTCGCCAAAGGTTTCCGCCATGGTTTCTTCTGGCCGACTGCTTTGGATGATGCCAATGACTTGGTCAAAAAATGCAACGGGTGTCAGCGCTTTAGCTCCAAGCAACATCTGCCGGCTTCTGCACTCAAGACAATCCCCCTCACTTGGCCGTTTGCCGTTTGGGGGCTGGACATGGTGGGCCCGTTCAAGATAGCATGCGGCGGCATGACCCATCTGCTAGTCGCGATGACAAATTCACCAAATGGATTGAAGCAAGATCAATCAAGAAACTCAATGGTCCGACTGTTGTACCCTTAATCGCCGACATCACCGTCCGATACGGCGTACCAAACATCATCATCACCGATAATGGCACAAATTTTACCAAAGGCGCTCTGGCCCGTTTCTGCACAACGGAAGGCATCTGACTGGACCTAGCATCCGTAGCCCATCCGTAGTCAAACGACCAGGTCGAGCGGGCAAACTTCCTCATCCTGTTCGGCATCAAGCCCCGACTGGTCGAGCCGCTGGAGCGCTCGGTCGGCTGCTGGATCGAAGAGCTGCTGGCCTTCCTCTGGAGCCTCAGGACTACACCGAACAAAGCAACCGGCTTCACTCCCTTATTCCTTGTGTACGACTCTGGAGCCTCAGGACTACACCAAACAAAGCAACCGGCTTCAATCCCTTCTTCCTCGTGTACGGGGCCGAGGCCGTCATCCCAACCGACATCAAGTTTGACTCACCTCGCGTCACCATGTACACAGAGGCAGAAGCAAAGGAAGCATGAGAAGACGTCGTGGACCTGCTGGAAGACGCCCGGCTGCTCGCACTCAGCCAGTCCGCCATCTACCAGCAGGGCCTACACCGCTATCACAGCTGGAAGGCTAGGCCATGCTTCTTCCGTGAAGGGGACCTTGTGCTCCGGCTGATCCAGTGGACAACCGACCAGCACAAGCTCTCGGCTCCTTGGGAGGGACCGTTCATCATCAGCAAGGCCCTAGGCAACGACTCCTACAACCTCATCGACGCACAAAAGCCTAGGGCGCGCAAGAGGGATGACTCGGGCAAAGAGTCAGAATGCCCATGCAACGCGAACCTTCTCCGTCGGTTTTATAGTTAATGCAGTATGTATCACACTATCTTCTGTATTTTGCAAAGACAATGGGTCCCTCGAGGAGCACTCGGGGACTGCCCTCTTTATCTATATGATAAGATTATGCCAATGAATATGTTATTCCATTCCTTTGCCCAGCGCCGGGTCCGGCCAGCCGGCCCGGGGGCTCACCGTCTTATTCTATGATGGTACCTCCAGCAGTTGGACAAGTAGTGTGCCGACATCTAAGCCCTCTCTCGCCTCAAGTCACAGCTCACAGAGCGACTGTCCGACTGACGAGAGCTAAAGGTAGGAAATGGTGTCCACACGAAAATTGACGAAGGAAAGACACCAACATAGGCTAAACCGACTTTCGACCTCAACCGTCCGGCCGCGGAGTAGCCGGCCGACCTGCTTCTCACTTAGGCTAGCTCAGTTCTACATGGCCGACGTACTAGTCTATCCTAAAAAACGGCCAAGTACCTGACCCAACCGCAGACCACAGAGTGGCAGACCGACTGGTAGGGCGGCAGCTAAAGGAAGGCAGCAAAGGAAAAAACCAATAGAACAAAAAGCGAAACAAATCAGAACTCGGCGAAGAGCACAAGCCCGTGCAAGACTAAGAGACTATTTACATAACAAAAGGCTCACATCCACCATTCAATAGAGTTTTAAGTTACACCCCCAGTGGGTGGAATTGCGCAAATTTAACTTGTTTATTTAAAACATCTACAAGAAAAAAATAGGAAATATAATATGGCTGCCTAGGCTAGAGGAGCAACACGCGGATCCGACAGGTTGGCGGAGTCAGCGGCGCCGGGTGCTGGAGTGGCCGCCTGGTGGATCTCAGCCTGATCGCCATCGACAGCAGTCGGAGTGGTGCCTCGCGGCTCGCTGGTCGAGGCTTGATCAGGTTGAGGTCGGCTGAGCGCTCCGCCATCCAGCGCGGCATCGTCCTCATCCTCATCTTCCTCGTCTTCGCCCTCATCACTTGAGGTGATCTCCTCTTCCAAGTCCTCCTCCGCCTGCGGGTCCAGCCCAAACTAGTCGGGCGGCACCTATGCGCCATTTTCATTCATCTCCGGGGTGAATATGGTGGTGTCGGCGTAGTTGGCGATCGCCACGGCATGCTTGACGAGGTCACCATGCACCGCCGCTAGCTCAGGCCCGGCCTCCAGCCAAAAGGTCACCAGCTGGGCCAAGTCCAGCCCCGGGTACAAGCCCTTGGCAGACTCCAAGGATGTCCGTGTGCCGGCCCGCGCTGCAGCGCCCTTCCAAGCCTGGAAGCGGCCAACTGCTACCTCCAACCACTCGGCGGTCCGACTAGGGGTACGTGGAGCTTGAGCATCCGGCTAGAGGGCGGCCAACACCTGAGAGCCGGCGCTGTGCAGGCAGCGGAGCATCCTATGAGCCGGCTGTAGGTGCGTCCTCATGACCAGAAGCTCCTTGTTGAGAGTCCGGGCTCCGTTGGGCGCGATGTCCTTGCCTGCTCGTTGACGTTCATCACGCCGCGCCTCGATGGCCTGGGTGACGGCGACAGAGTGACCAAGAAAGAATTCTGCACAAAGGAAAAGATTGAAAAGTAAGAAACTAGAAGTCGTCCTCTTCAGCAGTCGGCGGCTGTTCAAAAGAAGAAACAACTCACCATCAATCATGCCCTCGATCGCTCCATAGCCGTCCTCCAGGATTTTATCCTTCTCGGCCTACTGCGAGCGCTGAGTCTCGAACTCGGCCTGAAGGAGCCCCTCGCTCTCCTTCAGCTTTTCGAGCTCCGCCGCGTGCTTAGTCGCCTGGTCCGCCAGCTCTTTGGCCAGGCGGTCGCAATCCCGGACAGCCTGGCTGCGCTCCTGCTCCTTGGTAAGGAGCTTGGCCTGGACTTGGCCTAGCTGCGTCCGCAGATTAGCTGCAACCGCTATCAAGAAAGGGAGAAGAAGGCGTCAATATCAACAAAAGATAAAAAGTCACCGGAAAATCCGGCCCGACTGCTCAGCAGTCGGCCCAGATCTTGGGGACTACACCCAGCGGATGCGCTCACACGCCCCTGCAAGAAGAAAGGTAGAATACTTACTTCGGCTCTCGGCCAAGTCTGTGGTCCGCTTAGCCAGCTCTTGGTGCTGGGTGTTGTAGGCGGCCACACGGAGGTTGTGGTAGTCCTGCAATGAAGACAACAAAAGAAAAAGAGTATATCAGCACTCGACACTTACCTTGGAGTTTCGAGCCGCCTGCTCAGCAGCCGGCCCGAAACTCGGGGACTACACCTAGTGGGTGCGCTGGCACGCCCCCACGGAAGATAACCATAATTGAAAAACAGGAAGTAAGCGAGTATACCCGGACGGCCGTCCGCGTCACCAGAAAGTCCTGCAAGGATTGTTGGAGAGTGATGCCTTGAGTGTTAAAGCGGGCCAACACATATCGTACGGCCACATTCAAGACCCCGGTGCCGCTGCCAGATGTCCAGTCCGACGGTGCGGCACTGGTGGCCTCGTTGTCTGGCACCGATGAGCAGGCGGCCCGACCTCCACCTGCCTTAGCGCCGAGGTCGCTCTAGTCAGGCGTTGGCATGCTCGAACCAGGACAGCAGGAATCGGACCCACCACCAGCTCACCCCTGGATGGCGGCGCCATCGGTGCCTCGGGCCGACTGCCCTGTGCGTCGGCAGTCGGCGTGTGAGGAGCCACCTCCGCCTCCAAGTTAGTGGGGCCACCTCCTCCCCTCCCCAGGGCCGGCTGCTCAGCAACGACTCCACCAGCCGGTGCTTGGCTTTATGGCGCGTGCGGCTCCAAGTGCTGCGGGTCGGCGGATTCCGGAGCTTGGCGGCGGGCCGCCTCCTCCTCCAGAGCCCTGGCGGCTGCCTCCCCATGCCCCCTGGCCGCTGCATTGGCATGTGCCTTGGCCGTAGCATTGGCCTCCGCCTGCTTTGCCTGGGTCGCCGCCGCCTTCTCCCGGATCGCGGCTTCCCGCTCCTCTCACGCCTCCTGCGCGTTCCTCTCCGTTGCTTCCCGGAGAGCAGCGGTTGGGTCCACGCGGCAGGGATTGGCGGAGCTTTCCTACGCTCCGACCAGAGAAGCAGCAGGGGGCCGCGAGATAGAAAGCGGGGCCCTGTCCAAGCAAAGCAAGAAAAATTGCCGAGACTTTGCAAGAAAAGAAGAAAACAAGTGCAAAGAAGATCAAAATACTTATGAGGACAACATCGGCCATGGCTTGGGGCCTTTCTGGAAGAGGGCCGCCTTTGCAGCAGCCTCCTGCCGCTTGGTCACGGTGGCCGAGGCCTTGGGCTTCTTGGGCCGGCTGCCGAACAGCCCGACGGTGGCTTGACGTTTCGGCGCGCCGCCTGCTGCAGTCAGCGCTGCCGAGGAGCTAGCACCCGCCCCGTCGGCCCCATGGTTGTGGCGCGGCACGTCGTCCTCTTCATCATCATCATCCACTCCCCGAGGCCGCTTCCTGAAGAGCCGCCAGCTCGCTCGCCACCACCGCCTGTGACGTCTTCTTCCTCCATGGCGGCTGTCCATAAATCGGGGTCGCTCGTGTCGCTCTGCGTCCGGTCTGCCATGACCGGATGATTTGGGGTCCCCGGGACAGGTGTCGGCTGGCCCGGGAAGCGCTGCACCATGGCCGACTGGTCAGGAGGCAAGAAGGAATCCGAACAGACAAAGAAGGAAAAGAAAACCAGAAAAACTTATCGCAGGCGATGAGTTGTCGCGGCTATACGACGGCTTGCCGAATCTTCAGTCTGTCTCCGATAGCTTGCAGTCGGAGAAGTGGTTCACCAGCTGGACCACTTCCGTGACCAGCATCACCTTGGTGGTCAGCCGGCATGGGTCTCGGCGCCCACCCATGTCGCTGATCAGATGAGGCCGGGACTGAAGAGGCAACACCCGGCGATCCACGAAAGCGCCCAATAGATCTGAGGCCTTGAGGCCCTCCGACGTCGTCATCTCCTCAAGACGGGCGACATCAATGGAGGAGGCGACCGACAGAGTCTTCGGCCGATACCTCTAGGCGGCACAATGCTCGGCAGGCGGACCAGCCTCGTACGCCGGAAGGTTGACGTAATCCCACGACGGATGGGTGCTCTTGCCGTAGAAATACGTCTTCTGCCACAGCTTGGCCGACTGCAGCAGGACGATTTTCGGGAAGCAGACCCCAGATTCGGTGCGCCGCACCGGGACGCGGGCTCCACATTGGGCCACCTCGTTTTTTATGGCGGTGCCAAGCTTGAGGTAGAAGAGTTCTCGCCACAGCTCGATTGTAGGGAGCATGCCAAAGTAGCCCTCGCAGAGGATGACGAAGACGGAGAGCAGCACCACCGTGTTTGGAGTGAGGTGGTGGGGCTGCAGTCCGTAGAAATCCAAGACCGAGCGGAAGAACCCGCTCGCTGGAAGACCGAAGCCGCGGATGAAGTGCGCCCAGAAGACGGCGCGCTCGCCGTCCTCCGGCGCCGGCAAGATCTCGGCCGCTGGTGGGATGCACACCCCCACGTTCCCCGCGTGGGGGAGCCGCCGCGTCGGGCGGAGAAACTCAAGGTGGTCCTCATGGACATCGCTGCCGCCCCAATCGCCGGAGCAATTGACCGGCGCCTCGATGGCCATGGCTCGAAGGAGGTGCATGATGGCGGTCGGAAAGCTAGGTGACTACGGCTCCACCCGCTCTGGCTCGGGCGGGCTGCTTCACGCTCCGACGGAGGCAGCAGGCACGATGGTGGTTAGAGAGAAAGAGGGAGCGAAGAGGAGCAGAGGAAGGACGGAGAGGAGGGCGCGCATGCGTTCTGCCGCCCCCTCCTCCCCCTACTTATAGGCTCGGGGCGGCGGAGCCGAAGAGGCGTGACGTGGGATTAATTGCGCCCATGCCCCGCACGTCCCGCACTTTTTGCGCCATAACCACACGCATTTAATGCGCGAGGGAATCGCAATCGATTTCCTCGGCCGCAGCGGATCCACACGCGTGCCGAGGCCCTGTAGTGGTGGGCCCAAGCTTGCAGCGACGTCCCGTCGCGCGCGTGGGCGGGCAGGCCGGCCCGGCCTGCTGGTGCCGCGTGGCGCGAGGGCAACGGGCGGCGTGCCCACTACTGTAACACCCCAAAAATTTAACCTTGTTTTATTAATTAAAATTTTGCCAGGAAATTAAAATTTTCATTTGCTGGATTTTCCTTTTCATTTCAGGACCATTCTTTTCCCTTTTTATGGAGTTTTTACCACAAGTGTAAACTTTCCAATTATTGTTAGACTCTCATATTCTCTCAATAAAACTTTTCCTTCATCAGTAAAATTAATTATGTAATTGTCTCCCTAATCTTCTCTCCTCTAAAAATGGTCTCCCATGGTTTTAGGGCCCCATTTGAACTACAACCACTTGATAAAATTTAATTAAAATTTTCACCAAAAATTGGAGTTGTCATGTGATGTATTTAGATCACTTTTATGCAATAATATATTTTATTTCTTTAATATTTTGAGCTCCACACCAGATTTTCAAATCTGGTCCAGTGGGCAATTTTGCACTACAACCCCTTTATATATTTCCTTAAAGCTTCCACCCAAATTATTGGATGTTCATAGGAGCATATTATTCAACTTTATGCAAAAACCCAGAGTTGTCCTTTGGAATATTTGAGTGAATCAACCTCATTTTCATTCTGATCCAGCATGGTGATTTGTGCAGCAACCATCATTTAACTTCCCCTTCTAGCTATGATTCCTTTTCCTACTTATAGCCCATCCTGCAAAAACCTTAAGTCCAGGAGAGTGGAATCATTGGAGGATTTTAAGTGCATGCATTGGTGCCATTTTCTTTCTGTCCAGAATCAGTTTTCTCACAAGCTTGAACTGACAAGTTTTTTCTTTTAGCAAACTAACATTGCCACCCTCTGTATCACCTAGAGAGACCCCAATCTGGAAGATTTGGCCATCCCAAGAGTTGCCTAGTTATCCTTAGCATTTTGTCAAACACCTGGTGTGCATGGCCAGTTTTGACATGATTTTTGTTTTGCACTGTGACCTTGCCCCTCCGTGCATACTGGCATGTCCACTAATCTCCCTAAAGCCTCTAGCCTAGACCTGCTAATTTCCAGCTTCACCCAAGCTCTGTGGCATGCGTTGGCATTTCGTCAAGCAGCTCGCGTGCGTGCTCTGGGCGCGCCCAGAGCGCATGTTTTGCACGCGCACGCACCGAGCCGCCGCGTCCCTCTGCCGACGCCCCGCGCCCGTTCTGGCCACTCCCCTCGCACAGCCAGCACACCCGACCCCTCCCCCGCCGCAGAGACGCCACTTGAGCTCCACAGTACCGCCGTCAGGTCGGCCGCGGCAGCTAGCGGGCGGCCACAGCAGCTCCTGCCCCGGACAGCGCCGCCCGAGCCACCAGCACTCGCCAGCTGCCCCCTGGAGCAGCTCTAGATCATCCGCAAGCTCGTCCTCTAGCGCACGTCGCCGCCACATCACCCTAGCTACAGAATGTCGGTCGCCGGCGTTCTTATCCACGGCCGTCGTCGGAACCGACCCCGATCGCCTATTTAAGGAGCCCCGAGCCTCTCCGCGACCACAGACGACCTCAAGCCACCCCGCATAGCACCCCCATGGCAGCCAATCGTCCAGGGGAGGTCTTCTTCCCCATCTCCGGCCAGTACAGCCGCCGCCGCACTCCGGTCCATTCCGTCGCAACCCGAGCCCCTCACGTCCATCTAGCGCCACCGTTCGACTCCCCATGACCCTGCAGAGCCACCCAACACCTCAAACCCGCTCAGGAACCACCGTAGCACGAAGCCCCAATTTTCCCCGAGGCCGCCGTCCGTCGCGAAACTCGTCGCCGGTGATTTCCTTCATCCCCGTCGACCCCTCGACCACCGGGAGGACCGCCCCGGTCTGGCGGATCCATCCCTGCACTCGGATGCCCTCGAGGAGCCGCCGTTCGCCGGCGTTGATCGCCGGAGCCCCGCCTTTGTTCGACCAGAGGAAGAAGGAGGCGTGGGCGACTGGTCAAACCTGACCAGTGGGCCCCCTGGGCCCTCTGTCAGCGACCCAGCGCCGGTCCACGCGGGCATAAGTGAAGGCGCAGAACCCCGAGTACGTTTCCTCTGCTCGAAGCGTATTCTTATCGAAACATTTTCTTTTCTTTTGTTTTATTTAAAAACAGAGTTGACTGAAACTTTGACTGGCTATATCTTTTTAAATATAAATCCAAATGACTTGATTCTTTTTCTGTTGTTTCCCAAATATTGCCTAGTTTATTTTCAAATTTATTTCAAAATTTTCCAAACACCTTTTTTTTGCTGATTTGAGTCTATGTATTGATTTCGTATTCTTTCAATTAGGATTTTGAAGAGGGAGAAAACTTCCAAAAAGTCTTGGAATGCATTTCCCCTCCCCTCTACTTGAAGGCAAGCACTTTTGAACCCTGGTCTAATGCATGTGGTTGTTGTTGATACGATTACAACGATATGGATGCATTCGTTTTATTTCATATGTGATGATATGATCACACCCATGAATGCATGAGGTAGACCCCTTGCTGTGAATAATTAGTATGCATGACGGTAATCCCCCTCGTATGCCTTCCATGCCTAACGAAAGAAAGCCGTGAAAGTCGCTGCCTTGTGTAGACACGAGCTTGTCACTAGCTCCCCGTCGGGACGATGGAGTCCGGTATGGCTTGGTGAGGCATGACGGGTGGTGATTTCCGACCGTTGATGTGGGATATGTTGGTTATGCTAATCATACCAGTGATGCTTGAACCTCCTGAGTCGACCGTAGATCGAGTCTTGTTGCAGTAACCCCCATACTCGTTTCGTACTACCACTTGTCCCTGCCACAGGTAGGGTACGGTTCAATAAGTGTCAACCCCTGTCCTGGCACACACCGTACAGAGAGGCCATGGTGGAAGATACCGGCTGCATCCGGTAGGCATGCCACCTGGTCCGGGGGCATGGGTGTTTCCGGTTGGGACCGAGAGGGGGGGCACCCCTTAGAGCACGCAATAGAAATTTGATCCCATGCTACGCGAGGTTGTAGCCTCCCCACTTAGAGTTTTGCTTGACAGGTGTCGTGGGTGATTCCAGACACGAGTAAAGTTAAGCTGGTGTGTGCAAGTCAGGCGTGTTTTCGACTAAAAGACCGTAGACGGGATTAGTTCCGATGGACTAAAGAAATCCGTTACTCGTGGGTAAAGAGTACACCCTCTGCAGAGATATCAAATCTATTCGAATAGCCGTGTCCAGGGTTAAGGACTACAGTCTGGGATGGGTCAACTGTTGGTCTTAGTGTCGGTCTTCGGAGGAGAAACTACTAAACCAGAACATTGATTATGACCTGTGACATATGGTGATTATGATTATTATTGTGGACTAACCATTTGCATTATTTGAATTAATGAGTATCCCTGGGACGGTTCTACCTCCTAGATATTCACTGCTTGTTATTTCTGTTATAAATATAAGCCCTTTATGTGGTGTCGCTCAGACGCCCGACTGTGGCATGCTTGTTATTTCTGTTATAAATATAAGCCCTTTCTGTGGTGTCGCCCAGACGCCCGACTGTGGCATGCTTGCTATTTCTTTTATATATAAGCCCTTTATGTGGTGTCGCTCAGACGCCCGACTGTGGCATGCTTGTTATTTATTTTCCTTATAAGCCCTTTCTGTGGTGTCGCTCACACGCCCGACTGTGGCATGTTTGTTATTGCTTTTATTTAAAAGCCCTTTATGTGGTGTCGCTCAGACGCCCGACTGTGGCATGATCACTATTTATTTTATTATCACTCCCTGATTGCATATGCCTTTTTATATGAATGACCTGCTTGCAATATGGACTGTCATATCATAATTATCATAGTGATCATCAATTATTCTCGAGCATGATTATATCTCACCCATGTTCATAATGTTTGCGAGTACATTCAAAGTACATTCAAAGTACTCCCTGGCTTGTCCCTGGCTATTGTCTTGGCCAGATTTCTTGCGTGGAAAGGAATGATGCGATGACAGCCCCGGAACCTACGCAAATGGAGATAACAGCCTCGCGAAGATAGGAGTTATCCTGGTCAGCTGTTCCTGTGGGAAATGGAGTCCCATAGTCACCGATGAACTACAAACCGCTTCCGCCATCAGCCACTACAAACCTTGTGTTGTACTCACAGGCCAGAATGGTCTTGTACTACATATCTTGTATTTTGCTTGGAGTTTTTGTAACAAGTTGGTGCCTCATCAACTAACAGTAATCCTGGGGCTGGTGAGCACAAGGGCCGCTTTTGGGAAATTAATATCCCAAAAATCCGGTCCTGACAACTACCCACCACTCGGCATCTTCCCGGCGTTTCAAATTCGACGGCCGGCTCCTCACAGTCGGCCTCTCTTGAAGACGAACGAAGAAAAGGTTAGTAGATCTTACTAAGTATGAAGCTGCTGAAGCACCACCGCTCTGCTCTCGGCCGTAGTGCCCCACCAGCTTCGGGGACTACTATCGGAGATATTGACCACGAGTGTCTTCATCAACCACCAATAACGTTTCAAGACATCGGGGCCGACTGTGCCCCTCCAATCATCCGCAAGACAAGCCACCTCGTTGGGCCATCTGGTCCAACGAGCCGGCTGCCAGAAGGCGGCGTGCCATCATCAGGCGGCTCGGGAGAGCCGACATCTAGCAGGCGGCCCCGCGCCCCTCAAAGTCTGCACCCACTTAACTATGACAAGATGGGGCATGGCTACTGTGTGGCCTGCCACCCCAGAATCCAGGGTAAGCGTGGCCACAGTGCGAGTTTACTATACGGACATCCCTCGTCCGGCACAACAATGTAGCCACGCAGCCCATGACATCTCCCATGTCAGTGGTGGCCAAGCTCCCACGACGACCGGGCGGTACGGCCTGCAGGCGGCGGGTCCTACCTATCTGCGATCTACCAGAAGGCGGCAAGTCCCCAGCTGGTGGCACCAAGGGCAGGCCGGCATCCAGCAGGCGGCCGCTTCTCCCCTTGGAGTCTGTGAGCCATTAAGCTGATAAGATGGAGCGTGGCTAAAGTGAGTGCCCGCCTAGCGGCGGGACTATAGACATGCCCTCCCTGACAAAGCCTCCGTCATCAAAGGCAAGGCAACAATAAAAGGCAGTCACCCTGGCCCGTAGACGGCGGGCCCCACTTAACGAACATGCCCCCAGCAGCCGGCGGGACCGACCAAGCGGCGGAGCCCAGCAGCGGGCGGAGAAGCCGGCGTCTAGAGACGCTGACGGCCGGGGCCTGCACCCGGCCGAATTACCATTGTACCCATGGGGGGTGATGGGCCTCTAACCCCTCGTTGGTTACCCCAAGTGGAAGGTGTAAGATGCAGTGTTGTGGAAGTTTTTCCCTTAGCAAAGATGCCAAGGATCGAATCCCCAGAGACTCCTAGGTTCAACAAGTAGGTGTCAACTGCTAACGGCGCCAGATATTAGCAGTCAACGTGGACCTGCACACAGATACAAATAACTTTGCTCCCAACGAGTACAGAGAGGTTGTCAATCTCTCCGGCCTTGTAGTTCACAAAGGATTAAAAGCAAATGATAGTAGTGATAGATAGTGTTTGCAATAGTAAGTAAAAGCGAAAAGTAAATAGTGGATGTGATCAATGATGGTAATATGGACCGGAGTCTCATGATGTTCACTAGTGATGTCTCTCTCCCAAAAGACGATAAAACAGCTATGTGAGGTAAACGAATTACAGCTGGGCAATTGACAGGACCACGAACGCAAACCAATGCTGACTACATTGCAAGAAAGGTTGAGGTTCAAAGCATGGGCGGTACGCCAAAGTAAGTAGAACGAAATCCATCAATATCTACTACTAATCATCCACCTTGAGATATCTATCCAGAACATCTCGCTGGTATTAAGTTGCAAGCCCCACCCATAGTATAAACTCAAAGCAACAGACAACTGCATTAAAAGAACTTTGCGTAAAGTAAACAATCCTTGCACCCGCGGGCACAAGCACCGTTGTTTTCCCCCTTGTGGCAACAGCACATCCCCTAGACTCATGTTTCTGTCACTCAAGCTAGTCATCGAGGGGCATGAACCCACAATCAAGCATAACGTTCCCTCTTGGAGTCACTACCTACTACTTGGCCAAAGCAATAAATAACAACGGAGAACATGCAAGAATTACTTATGAACATAAATATAAAAGAGGTGAATCAAATATATTACTCAAGAACAATCTGAACATAATCTCATAATCCATCGGATCCCAGCAAACTCAACATAGCAACAGCATAAGGATTACATATGTGCCTCGATCATGTAGGGCAGCTCAAGAGGACTAATTAGTGAAGCACAAGAACGGGAGGAGAACATCACATAGCTACTGGTCATGGACTCATGGTCCAAGGGAGACTACTCACGACTCATTCGGGAGGCGTCCATGGTGGTGGAGAAGCTCCCGGTGGTGATCCTCCCCTCCGGCAGGGTGCCGGGAAGGGTTCTCCTGGTGCTCCCGATCTTGGAAGCGGCGGCGGCGGCGGAACAGAAATGGGATTGCGAAAAGAGTTTCTGTTCTGAGGGTTTCGGAGGACGCTTTAAATATATGCCAAAGGGGGCATTGGGGAAGCTTCGGGGGGCCCAGGCGCCCCCCCCCCCCGGCTGTCCTTCGGATGCACGGTAGTTTCCGGAACGCTGATTTTTTATATAATTTTTCTGGATTTTTCCTGGCAGTTCTCGTAACGTGAAAACCTGAAATACAAAAACAGCCGAAAACAGAAACTGGCACTGGGGTGAAGGAAATATGCCCTAGAGGCAATAATAAAGTTGTTATTTATATTTCCTTATATCATGATAAATGTTTATTATTCATGCTAGAATTGTATTAACCGGAAACTTAGTACATGTGTGAATACATAGACAAAACAGTATGTCCCTAGTATGCCTCTACTAGACTAGCTCATTGATCAAAGATGGTTATGTTTCCTAGCCATAGACATGAGTTGTCATTTGATCAACGGGATCACATCATTAGGAGAATGATGTGATGGACAAGACCCATCCGTTAGCATAGAACTTTGATCGTTTAGTTTTACTGCTATTGCTTTCTTCATGACTTATACATGTTCCTATGACTATGAGATTATGTAACTCCCGAATACCGTAGGAACACCTTGTGTGCTATCAAACGTCACAACGTAACTGGGTGATCATAAAGATGCTCTACAGGTGTCTCCGAAAGTATTCGTGGTGTTGGCATAGATCAAGATTAGGATTTGTCACTCCGAGTGTCGGAGAGGTATCTCTGGGCCCTCTCGGTAACACACATCACAATAAGCCTTGCAAGCAAAAGACTAATGAGTTAGTCACGAGATGATGTGTTATGGAACGAGTAAAGAGACTTGCCGGTAACGAGATTGAAATAGGTATGGAGATACCGACGATCGAATCTCGGGCAAGTAACATACCGATGACAAAAGGAACAACGTATGTTGTTATGCGGTTTTGACCGATAAAAGATCTTCATAGAATATGTAGGAGCCAATATGAACATCCAGGTTCCGCTATTGGTTATTGACCGGAGATGAGTCTCGGTCATGTCTACATAGTTCTCGAACCCGTAGGGTCCGCACGCTTAACGTTTGATGACGATCGGTATTATGAGTTTATGAGTTTTGATGTACCGAAGGTAGTTCGGAGTCCCGGATGAGATCACGGACATGACGAGGAGTCTCGGAATGTCCGAGACATAAAGATTGATATATTGGACGACTATATTCGGACACCGGAAGTGTTCCGGAAAAGTTTCGGATTTAACTGGATTGCCGGAGGGGGTTACCGGAACCCCCTACGAGGGGGATGGTCCATAGTGGGCCTTAAGGAAAAGAGAGAGGCAGCCCATAGAGGCTGGCCGGCGCCCCAACTAAGGGACCCTAGTTGGACTAGGATTGGGGTGGCGCCACCTCTCCCTCTTTTCCTTTCCCTCTCTTCCTTCTTGATGGACTCCTACTAGGAATAGGATTGCAATCCTATTCCTAGTAGGATTGCCCTAGCCGCACCATAGGAGGCCGGCCGGCCCTCCTCCCTTGCTCCTTTATATACGGGGGCAGGGGGGCACCCAAAGACACACAAGTTGAATTGTTCCAGCCGTGTGCGGTGCCCCCCTCCACAGAAACACACCTCGGTCATACCGTTGCAGTGCTTAAGCGAAGCCCTGCGCCGGTGAATACATCATATCCATCACCACGCCGTCGTGCTGACGAAACTCTCCCGTGAAGCTCAACTGGATCAAGAGCTCGTGGGACGTCATCAAGCTGAACGTGTGCTGAACGCGGAGATGCCGTACGTTCGGTGCTTGATCGGTTGAATCGCGAAGAAGTTCGACTACATCAACCGCGTCACTTGACGCTTCCGCTTCCGGTCTACGAGGGTACGTAGACACACTCTTCCCTCTCGTTGCTATGCATCTGGTAGATAGATCTTGCGTGATCGTAGGAAAATTTTAAAATACTACGTTCCCCAACAGTGGCATCATGAGCCAGGTCTATGCGTAGATGATATGCACGAGTAGAACACAATGAGTTGTGGGCGATACTAGTCATACTGCTTGCCAGCATGTCATACTTTGCTTCGGCGGTATTGTGAGATGAAGCGGCCCGGACCGACATTACGCGTACGCTTACGCGAGACTGGTTTCACCGTTACGAGCACTCGTTGCTTAAAGGTGACTGGCAGGTGTCTGTCTCTCTCACTTTAGCTGAATCAAGTGTGGCTACGCCCGGTCCTTGTGAAGGTTAAAACATCACATACTTGACGAAACATCGTTGTGGTTTTGTATGCGTAGGTAAGAACGGTTCTTGCTAAGCCCATAGCAGCCACGTAAAACTTGCAACAACAAAGTAGAGGACGTCTAACTTGTTTTTGCAGGGCATGTTGTGATGTGATATGGTCAAGACATGATGAGTTATACGGTTTTTTATGAGATGATCATGTTTTGTAATGTTATCGGCAACTGGCAGGAGCCATATGGTTGTCGCTTTATTGTATGAAATGCAATCGCCATGTAATTGCTTTACTTTATCACTAAGCGGTAGCGATAGTCGTAGAAGCAATAGTTGGCGAGACGACAACGATGCTACGATGGAGATCAAGGTGTCGCGCCGGTGACGAAGGTGATCAAGACGGTGCTTTGGAGATGGAGATCAAAAGCACAAGATGATGATGGCCATATCATGTCACATATTTTGATTGCATGTGATGTTTATCTTATTATGCTTCTTATTTTGCTTAGAACGACGGTAGCATTATAAGATGATCCCTTACTAAATTTCAAGGTATAAGTGTTCTCCCTGTGTATGCACCGTTGCGAAAGTTCTTCGTGCTGAGACACCACGTGATGATCGGGTGTGATAGGCTCTACGTTCAAATACAACGGGTGTAAGACAGTTTTGCCCACGCAGAATACTTGGGTTAAACTTGACGAGCCTAGCATATGCAGATATGGCCTCGGAACACTGGAGACCGAAAGGTCGAGCGTGAATCATATAGTAGATATGATCAACATAAGATGTTCACCATTGAAACTACTCCATCTCACGTGATGATCGGACATGGTTTAGTTGATTTGGATCACGTGATCATTTAGATGACTAGAGGGATGTCTATCTAAGTGGGAGTTCTTAAGTAATATGATTAATTGAACTTTAATTTATCATGAACTTAGTCCTGGTAGTATTAGCATATCTATGTTGTAGATCAATAGCTCGCGATGTTGCTCCACGTTTATTTTTTTTATATGTTCCTGGAGAAAACCAAGTTGAAAGATGTTAGTAGCAATGATGCGAAATTGTTCCGTGATCTGAGGATTATCCTCATTGCTGCACAGAGAAATATGTCCTTGATGCACCGTTAGGTGACAGACCTATTGCTGGAGCAGACGTTATGAACGTTTTGACAAAAGCTCGGTATGATGACTACTTGATAGTTTAGTGCACCATGCTTTACGGCTTATAACCGGGACTTCAAAAACGTTTTGAACACCACAGAGCATACAAGATGTTCCAAGAGTTGAAATTAGTATTTCATACTCATGCCCGTGTCGAGAGGTATAAGACCTCTGACAGTACTTTGCCTACAAGATGGAGGAGAATAGCTCAACCAGTGAGCATGTGCTCAGATTGTCTGGGTACTACAATTACTTGAATCAAATGGGAGTTAATCTTCCAGATAAGATAGTAATTGACAAAGTTCTCTAGTCACTATCACCAAGTTAGAAGAACTTCGTGATGAACTATAATATGCAAGGGATGACGAAGGTAATTCCCGAGCTCTTCGCAATGCTGAAATCGGCGAAGGTAGAAATCAAGAAAGAACATCAAGTGTTGATGGTTAATAAGACCACTTGTTTCAAGTAAAGGGCAAAGGGATAGAAGGGGAACTTCAAAAGGAATGACAAGCAATTTGTCACACCCATGAAGAAACCCAAAGCTAAACTCAAGCCTGAAACTAAGTGCTTCTACTGCAAAGGAAATGGTCACCGGAAGTGGAGCTGCCCTAGATACTTGGCGGATAAGAAGGATGGCAAAGTGAACAAAGGTATATTTGATATACAGATTATTGATGTGTATTTTACTAGTGTTCATAGCAACCCCTCGGTATTTGATACTGGTTCAGTTGCTAAAGAGTAGTAACTCGAAATGGGAGTTGCATAATGAACAGAAACTAGTTAAAGGTGAAGTGACGATGTGTGTTGGAAGTGGTTCCAAGATTGATATGATCATCATCGCACACTCCCTATACTTTCGGGATTAGTGTTGAACCTAAATAAGTGTTATTTGGTGTTTGTGTTGAGCATCAATATGATTTGATCATGTTTATAGCAATACGGTTATTCATGTAAGTTAGAGAATAATTGTTGTTCTGTTTACATGAATAAAACCTTCTATGGTCATACACCCAATGAAAATGGTTTGTTGGATCTCGATCGTGTGATACACATATTCATAATATTGAAGCCAAAAGATGCAAGGTTAATAATGATAGTGCAACTTATTTGTGGCACTGCCGTTTAGGTCATATTGGTGTAAAGCGGATGAAGAAACTCCATATTGATGGACTTTTGGAATCACTTGATTATGAATCACTTGGTGCTTGCGAACCATGCCTCATGGGCAAGATGACTAAAACTCCGTTCTCCGGAACTGTGGAGCGAGCAACAGATTTGTTGGAAATCATACATGCTGATGTATGCAGACCAATGAGTGTTGAAGCTCGCGGCGGGTATCGTTATTTTCTGACCTTCACTGATGATTTGAGCAGATATGGAAATATCTACTTGATGAAGCACAAGTCTGAAACATTTGAAAAGTTCAAAGAATTTCAGATTGAAGTGGAGAATCATCGTAACGAGAAAATAAGAGTTTCTACGATATGATCGTAGAGGTAAAATATTTGAGTTAGCGAGTTTGGCCTTCAGTAAAAACAATGTGAAATAGTTTCACTAATCACGCCACCTGGAACACCACAGTGTAATGGTGTGTCCGAACGTCATAACCGTACTTTATTAGATATGGTGCGATCAATGATGTCTCTTACCGATCTACCACTATCGCTTTTGGGGTTATGCATTAGAGACAGCTACATTCACATTAAATAGGGCACCATCTAAATCCGTGGAGATGACACCGTATGAACTGTGGTTTGACGAGTAACCTAAGCTGTCATTTCTTTAAGTTTGGGACTGCGATGCTTATGTGAAAAAGTTTCAACATGATAAGCTCAAACCCAGATCGGAGAAGTAAATCTTCATAGGATACCCAAAAGAAACTGTTGGGTACACCTTCTATCACAGATCCGAAGGCAAGATATTCGTTGCTAAGAATGGATCCTTTCTAGAGAAGGAGTTTCTCTCGAAAGAAGTGAGTGGGAGGAAAGTAGAACTTGATGAGGTAATTGTACCTTCTCCCGAATTGGAAAGTAGTACATCACAGAAAATTGTTCCAGTGATTCCTGCACCAATCAGTGAGGAAGCTAATGATGATCATGAAACTTCGGATCAAGTTTCTGCTGAACGTCGTAGATCAACCAGAGTACGTTCCGCACCAGAGTGGTACGGCAACCCAGTTCTGGAAATCATGTTACTAGACCATGATGAACCTACGAACTATGAGGAAGCGATGATGAGCCCAGATTCCGCAAAATGGCTTGAGGCCATGAAATCTGAGATGGGATCCATGTATGAGAACAAAGTGTGGACTTTGGTTGACTTGCTCGATGATCGGCAAGCCATCGAAAATAAATGGATCTTCAAGAGGAAGACCGACGCTGACGGTAATGTTACTGTCTACAAAGCTCAACTTGATGCGAAAGGTTTTCGACAAGTTCAAGGTGTTGACTACGATGAGATTTTCTCACCCGTAGCGATGCTTAAGTCTGTCCGAATCATGTTAGCAATTGCCACATTTTATGAAATCTGGCAAATGGATAACAAAACTGCGTTCTTTAATGGGTTTATTAAAGAAAAATTGTATATGATGCAACCAGAAGGTTTTGTCAATCTTAAATGTGCTAGCAAATTGTGCAAGCTCCAGCGATCCATCTATGGACTGGTGCAAGCATCTCGGAGTTGGAATATACGCTTTGATAAGTTGATCAAAGCATATAGATTTATACAGACTTGCGGTGAAGCCTGTATTTACAAGAAAGTGAGTGGGAGCACTACAACCTTTCTGATAAGTATATGTGAATGACATATTGTTGATCAGAAATGATGTAGAATTTTCTGGAAAGCATAAAGGAGTGTTTGAAAGGAGTTTTTCAAAGAAAGACCTTGGTGAAGCTGCTTACATATTGGGCATCAAGATCTATAGAGATAGATCAAGACGCTTGATAAGACTTTCGATAAGTACATACCTTGATAAGATTTTGAAGTAGTTCAAAATGGATCAGTCAAAGAAGGAGTTCTTGCCTGACTTGTAAGGTGTGAAGTTGAGTAAGACTCAAAGCCAGACCACGGCAAAAAAATATAGAGAGAATGAAAGTCATTCCCTATGCCTCAGCCATAGGTTCTATAAAGTATGCCATGCTGTGTACCAAACATGTTGTGTACCTTGCCATGAGTTTGTCAAGGGGGTACAATAGTGATCCAGGAGTAGATCACTGTACAGCGGTCAAAATTATCCTTAGTAACTGGATGACTAAAGGAAATGTTTCTCGATTATGGAGGTAATAAAGAGTTCGTCGTAAAGGGTTACGCCGATGCAAGCTTTGACACTAAATCCAGATGACTCTAAGTATCAATCTGGATGCGTATTGAAAGTGGGAGCAATTAGCTAGAGTAGCTCTATGCAGAGCATTGTAGACATAGAAATTTGCAAAATACATACGGATCTGAATGTGACAGACCCGTTGACTAAACTTCTCTCACAAGCAAAACATGATCACACCTTATTACTCTTGGGTATTAATCACATAGCGATGTGAACTAGATTATTGACTCTAGTAAACCCTTTGGGTGTTGGTCACATGGCGATGTGAACTATGGGTGTTATTCACATAACGATGTGAACTATCAGTATTAAATCACATGGCGATGTGAGCTAGATTATTGACTCTAGTGCAAGTGGGAGACTGAAGGAAATATGCCCTAGAAGCAATAATAAAGTTGTTATTTATATTTCCTTATATCATGATAAATGTTTATTATTCATGCTAGAATTGTATTAACCGGAAACTTAGTACATGTGTGAATACATAGACAAAACAGTATGTCCCTAGTATGCCTCTACTAGACTAGCTCATTGATCAAAGATGGTTATGTTTCCTAGCCATAGACATGAGTTGTCATTTGATCAACGGGATCACATCATTAGGAGAATGATGTGATGGACAAGACCCATCCGTTAGCATAGAATTTTGATCGTTTAGTTTTACTGCTATTGCTTTCTTCATGACTTATACATGTTCCTATGACTATGAGATTATGTAACTCCCGAATACCGTAGGAACACCTTGTGTGCTATCAAACATCACAACGTAACTGGGTGATCATAAAGATGCTCTACAGGTGTCTCCGAAAGTATTCGTGGTGTTGGCATAGATCAAGATTAGGATTTGTCACTCCGAGTGTCGGAGAGGTATCTCTGGGCCCTCTCGGTAACACACATCACAATAAGCCTTGCAAGCAAAAGACTAATGAGTTAGTCACGAGATGATGTGTTACGGAACGAGTAAAGAGACTTGCCGGTAACGAGATTGAACTAGGTATGGAGATACCGACGATCGAATCTCGGGCAAGTAACATACCGATGACAAAAGGAACAACGTATGTTGTTATGCGGTTTTGACCGATAAAAGATCTTCGTAGAATATGTAAGAGCCAATATGAACATCCAGGTTCCGCTATTGGTTATTGACCGGAGATGAGTCTCGGTCATGTCTACATAGTTCTCGAACCCGTAGGGTCCGCACGCTTAACGTTTGATGACGATCGGTATTATGAGTTTATGAGTTTTGATGTACCGAAGGTAGTTCGGAGTCCCGGATGAGATCACGGACATGACGAGGAGTCTCGGAATGTCCGAGACATAAAGATTGATATATTGGACGACTATATTCGGACACCGGAAGTGTTCCGGAAAAGTTTCGGATTTAACGGGATTGCCGGAGGGGGTTACCGGAACCCCCTACGAGGGGGGATGGTCCATAGTGGGCCTTAAGGGAAAGAGAGAGGCAGCCCATAGGGCTGGCCGGCGCCCCACCTAGGGTTCCTAGTTGGACTAGGATTGGGGGGCGCCACCTCTCCTTTTTCCTTTCCCTCTCTTCCTTCTTTTGGTGATTCCTACTAGGAATATGAAAGTGCAACTAATCCCCGGGTGGTTTTGGTAATTAATAACAACATATATATCATTGAACTAATATTCTCTTGAGAATCATTTCAGAAAAGTTCGATGATATGGGTATGGAAATGTCTGAAGAAGTGGACCCCTCAAAATGCTAAGACAAGCATTGGCAAAAGCTCAAGACTCCATTTTTGGTTTAGTGATCAAAGATCACATTGAGTCCATAGGAAAAGCCAATACTATTAAAAGGGGATGAGGTTGTGTTAATGTTCTTGTTGCTCAAGTGCTTGGTGATCTAGCTCCCTCAACTATCAGCACTCTTCACTTTACAACACACTCATAAGTAATCTCGGACAAACCGATTCTGCAAACTCAGTCCCACCGAGATGAACCACTTCAGTTATTTCCCCAAACCCTAATTTCTCGGTCCATCCGATTCTGAGTCTCGGTCTCACCGAAAATGTTCTGCCAACCTTCTGTAACCAATGACAGCATTTCGGAATATCCGAGTTGTTGTTTTCGGTCACACCGAGATGGCAAACCCTAACCTTTGACTCACTTCGGACACACCGAGATGGTATTTTCGGTCCCACCGAAAATCCCAACGTTCACTATATTTGAACTTTCGGTCTGACCGAGTTTTCACTTCGGTCTCACCGAGATTGGTCAAATGTGTGTGTAACGGTTGGATTTTGTGTGGAGGCTATATATACCCCTCCACCCCTCTTCATTCGTGAGGAGAGCCATCAGAAAGTACCACCACTTCTACCATACACTTTCTGAGAAGTGAACCACCTACCCTTGTGTTGAGATCAAGCCATTCCATTCCTACCATATGAAACTTGATTTCTAGCCTTCCCAAGTTGCTTTCCACTCAAACCTTTCTTCCACCACAGCCATATCAGTGAGGAGAGTTGAGTGTTGGGGAGATTATCTTTTGAAGCACAAGAGCAAGGAGTTCATCACCATCAACACCGTCTATTACCTTTTGGATGGTGGTGCCTCCTAGATTGGTTAGGTGTCGCTTGGGAGCCTCCGTCTTCGAGATGTGGAGTTGAACCAAGAAGTTTGTAAGGGCAAGGAGATCGCCTACTTCGTGAAGATCTACCCCGAGTAAGGCTAGTCCTCCGTGGGCGTAGGCCATGATGGAATAGACAAGGTTGCTTCTTCGTGGACCCTTCGTGGGTGGAGCCCTCCGTGGACTCGCGCAGCCGTTACCCTCCGTGGGTTGAAGTCTCCATCAACGTGGATGTACGATAGCACCACCTATCGGAACCACGACAAAAATCTTCGTGTCACCAAACTGCGTTTGATCTTCTCCACCTCTCTTTTACATGTGCAATTTACTTTCCGCTGCTATTACTCTAGAATTGCATGTGTAGGGTGATACTTGAATTGATCTTAATTGTGAAACTGCCAAAAACATTGCATGATCAAAAGGCAGATTTTTTATATTGTCAAGTAGTCTAATCACCCCCCCCTCTAGACATACTTTCGATCCTACAGTTGGTCACATGGCGATGTGAACTATGGGTGTTATTCACATAACGATGTGAACTATCGGTATTAAATCACATGGCGATGTGAGCTAGATTATTGACTCTAGTGCAAGTGGGAGACTGAAGGAAATATGCCCTAGAGGCAATAATAAAGATGTTATTTGTATTTCCTTATATCATGATAAATGTCTTTTATTCATGCTAGAATTGTATTAACCGGAAACTTAGTACATGTGTGGATACATAGACAAAACAGTATGTCCCTAGTATGCCTCTACTAGACTAGCTCATTGATCAAAGATGGTTATGTTTCCTAACCATAGACATGAGTTGTCATTTGATCAACAGGATCACATCATTAGGAGAATGATGTGATGGACAAGACCCATCCGTTAGCATAGCACTATGATCGTTTAGTTTTACTGCTATTGCTTTCTTCATGACTTATACATGTTCCTATGACTATGAGATTATGCAACTCCCGAATACCGTAGGAACACCTTGTGTGCTATCAAACGTCACAACGTAACTGGGTGATCATAAAGATGCTCTACAGGTGTCTCTGAAAGTATTCGTGGTGTTGGCATAGATCAAGATTAGGATTTGTCACTCCGAGTGTCGGAGAGGTATCTCTGGGCCCTCTCGGTAACACACATCACAATAAGCCTTGCAAGCAAAAGACTAATGAGTTAGTCACGAGATGATGTGTTACAGAACGAGTAAAGAGACTTGCCGGTAACGAGATTGAACTAGGTATGGAGATACCGACGATCGAATCTCGGACAAGTAACATACCGATGACAAAAGGAACAACGTATGTTGTTATGCGGTTTTGACCGATAAAAGATCTTCGTAGAATATGTAGGAGCCAATATGAACATCCAGGTTCCGCTATTGGTTATTGACCGGAGATGAGTCTCGGTCATGTCTACATAGTTCTCGAACCCGTAGGGTCCGCACGCTTAACGTTTGATGACGATCGGTATTATGAGTTTATGAGTTTTGATGTACCGAAGGTAGTTCGGAGTCCCGGATGAGATCACGGACATGACGAGGAGTCTCGGAATGTCCGAGACATAAAGATTGATATATTGGACGACTATATTCGGACACCGGAAGTGTTCCGGAAAAGTTTCGGATTTAACTGGATTGCCGGAGGGGGTTACCGGAACCCCCTACAAGGGGGGATGGTCCATAGTGGGCCTTAAGGAAAAGAGAGAGGCAGCCCATAGAGGCTGGCCGGCGCCCCAACTAAGGGACCCTAGTTGGACTAGGATTGGGGTGGCGCCACCTCTCCCTCTTTTCCTTTCCCTCTCTTCCTTCTTGATGGACTCCTACTAGGAATAGGATTGCAATCCTATTCCTAGTAGGATTGCCCTAGCCGCACCATAGGAGGCCGGCCGGCCCTCCTCCCTGGCTCCTTTATATACGGGGGCAGGGGGGCACCCAAAGACACACAAGTTGAATTGTTCCAGCCGTGTGCGGTGCCCCCCTCCACAGAAACACACCTCGGTCATACCGTTGCAGTGCTTAAGCGAAGCCCTGCGCCGGTGAATACATCATATCCATCACCACGCCGTCGTGCTGACGAAACTCTCCCGTGAAGCTCAACTGGATCAAGAGCTCGTGGGACGTCATCAAGCTGAACGTGTGCTGAACGCGGAGGTGCCGTACGTTCGGTGCTTGATCGGTTGAATCGCGAAGAAGTTCGACTACATCAACCGCGTCACTTGACGCTTCCGCTTCCGGTCTACGAGGGTACGTAGACACACTCTTCCCTCTCGTTGCTATGCATCTGGTAGATAGATCTTGCGTGATCGTAGGAAAATTTTAAAATACTACGTTCCCCAACATGGGGTGCACTGGATTAGTAGGTTAGTCCAAATATGATCAAAAGTGTATGGAAGTGTATGAATATCATAGCAATATCACCCAAAAGTGGCATGGAGCAAGCAGAAATTATAGATACGTTTTGGACGTATCAACATCCCCAAGCTTAATTCCTGCTCGTCCTCGAGTAGGTAAATGATAACAAGAATAATTTCTGTGGTGACATGCTATTAACCATATAGGACTTTTTATAGTCATATGACAAAAGCTTACTGAGACAATGATTCTACAGTAATTAAGTTGCCTCATGAAAAAATCACAAATGACTGAAAGTTTTACAATATGAAACTGAAACATCAAAAAGATTTGCAATGAACATGATGTGCAAATATGATAAAGTAATATCTAGCTTGCCCCCTTTAGTGAAGCAAAACATAAATGCAGGGGCACCTTCAAGGTTTAAGTGATGACTAGATACAATGATTTCAAAATAAACTATATCACAATCATGCAAAAGACAATGCTACTTTGGGACAATGCACATTACACTCAGAATGACAATCATGCTCTCAGTAGTTGGTGCTTGAAGAAAGAAGGTGGAAACTCAACATAAAAGTAAAAGAATGGTTAAGTGCTAGAGCTTTTTATTTTGAAAACATAGAAGAAATTTTGTCAACGGTAGTAGTACTTCATATGTGTCATGCATAAGACATCCAATAAGTTGCAAGCCTCATGCATCGAATACCAATAGTGCCCGCATCTTGTCCTAATTAGCTCGGATTTCCATGGGTTATCATTGCATTACATATGTTTCAACCAAGTGTCACAAAGGGGTACCTCTATGCCACCTGTACAAAGGTCCAAGGAGATAAATTGCATTTGATTTCTCGTTTTTGATAGATCTCAACTTGAGGACATCCATACCGGGACAACATAGAAAATAGATGATGGACTCCTCTTTAATGCATAAGCATATTCTCATAAGAGATTGAGGATTAACGTCCAAGCTAAAACTTCCACCATGATACATGGCTTTGGTTGGCGGCCCAGTGTTCTTCTCTAACAATATGTATATTCATACAACCCACGGCAAATCACCCTTACTTCAGACAAGACGAACATGCATAGCAACTCACATGATATTCAACAAAAGTGTGACAGTTGATGGCGTCCCCAGAAACATGGTTACCGCTCAGCGAGCAACTTATAAGAAATAAGATACATAAGCAACATATTCTTTACCACAGTAGTTTTTAAGCTACTTTCCCATGAGCTATGTATTGCAAAGTTAGGCTGCTTAGTACAGGTGGAGGTTAGCAAAAGACTGGGAGCGACCAACTAAGAGAGCAATGACGGTCATAATCATGCAGAGCGACAAAGCAACATTGAATCAGGCATGGTAGTTATATCGCTACTCAGAAATAAAAGATCATCAAGGCTTGACAGACTTTCTTTACAATCTTAAATATGTGTGAGCATACGCCAAGTCAATCAAAATAAATTCTCGAAGGAAGATATTACTAAACCATACCACATCATAGGCAAACAAACCATGTTGGTACTCCAATAACACATTGGGAATCCCCCAGCTATTTGAGATTAACCATAAGAAAACCTGAACTACTAAGCACCATTATGCAAGTAGCATCTTTATCATAGACACATTAACCAATGCAACGGAAGCAAACTCTCTTAATAAGGTGAGCATTATAATTAAAGAGAGTTCAAGCAACCAACTAAACAAAAGCTCTTTGAAAAGATAAGCATGAATACTAAGAGCAAAGCATGATAGTAGCTATTAAAAGACAAAGAACACACACAGCGAAGATAGACATGAAAATTCTATGTTATGTTCTAGGTAGAAGTGGAGCGTGTTTCTCTCCCACATAAAGAATGCTGAGTTCCGACTCGTTATGAAAAACTAAAAAGAAAACTAAAAGCAAGACGCTCCAAGCATAGCACATAACACATGAAGTGATAAAAAATATAGTGGAACGAAAGACGAACTGATAATGTTGATGGACAAGGGGATGCACGGGGGCATCCCCAAGCTTAGACGCTTGAGTCTCCTTGAATATATCTTGGGGGTGCACGGGGGCATCCCCAGGCTTGAGCGCTTGACACTCCTGAATCTTTTTTATCATCTTCCCTCGCACACTTGAAAACTCCCTTCATACTCCGTTTCGAAAAAAAAAGAAAACTCCCTTCATACATAACTCATCATAATCTGATTAGCGAGGTTAGTACCCTTAATAAAATAATTGCACCTTGCTGGAAATAAAGATATTCTTGAAGTCCTACTGTTTCTCAAGATTGCCAAAAGGTTTTTGCAAAGAAAAAGCAAGCTCTTGATTTGCAAAGTGAAGGAAAGGCAAAACAGGACAGAATCTGTGAAAAACAGAACAGCAGGTAGTAATTGATCTGTTCGGGATACTTCTGAAACTCAAATCAAAAAACTCAGAACATATGCACGAAAGACAATTATATAGAGAACGCTGTCGAAAAAATTCAGACCAAAAAGATGATCTGGTGATTTTATACGAATTTTTCTATCCAAGGACAGAATCTGTTTCCTGGACAGCACCTCACAACTTTTGAATTTTCTAGCAATCAGAGGCTATACGTGGCACAAATATGAAAAGCAAAGATACAATGATGATGCTACAGCAGTAAACAACATCAAGACACAACAAAAGCAAAAAAATTATTCATGTGGGCTGCCTCCCAAAAGCGCTTTCTTTTATGCCTTTAAGCTAGGCATAATGCATAGAGATCAAGTTTTATCAAGAGTAAAAGAATAGCTAGCCCGTACAACGGACTCAAAAGGTAACTTGATCTTCTTTCGAGGGAAGTGTTCCATCCCTTTCTTGAGAGGAAACTGAAATTTTATATTACCCTCTTTCATGTCAATGATAGCACCAACGGTGCACAAAAAGGGACGTCCCAAAATAATTGGACATGAAGGATCACATTCAATATCCATAATAGTGAAATCAACGGGAACATAATTATCATTGACAACAATAAGAACATCGTCGATCCTCCCCAAAGGTTTCTTTATGGAAGAATCAACAAGACGAACACCAAAAGAACAAGAATCATAAGGTTTCAATTTAAGCATATCATATATTCTTTTGGGCATAACAGAGGTACTAGCACCAACATCACATAATGCATAACAAGAGAAGTCATTCAAATTAATTTTTATCATAGGATCCCAACCATCTTCTAGCTTTCTAGGTATGGAGGCTTCTACTCTAAGTTTCTCCTCCCTAGCTTTGATGAGAGCATTAGTGATATGCTCTGTGAAGGCAAGGTTAAGCGTGCTAGTGCGGGGATCTCTAGACATCTTATGAAGGAAATCAATAACTTCGGTAAGAGTGCAATTATCAAAATCAAGGTCACGAGCATCAAGTAAAGTGGTAGTGGTGTCCTTTAGGTTCACTTGTTTGGTAGTTTCTATAGTCATAGCATCACCATTAATAGGTCCATTGGGACCAGGAGTACATTGGGTGCTAAGAGTTTGAACATCCTCAACAACTTGGATAGTAGCAACAGTGTGGTGGGTAGGAAGGCTCTTAATTCTATCTTCTTCCTCCCTTTCTCTAGCCCATCTCTCTTTAAGTTTAGCCATCATCCTAATGTTTTCATTAATTTGCACTTGAATAGCATTTATAGGAGTGACTTCCCTCTCCTCAAGAGGAGAAGTTTTAATTTTTAGCAATTTTACCTCATTGGCTAAATGGTCTACCTTAAAAGAAAGATCATCTAGTTTATGTAGTTTTTCTTCTACACTCTTATTAAAGGCTTTTTGGGTAGTGATGAAATCTCTAAGCATAGTCTCTAGTTCAGTAGTGGAGTTCTTGGTACTAGGATAAGCATTGTTGTTCCCATAAGAGTTAGAGGGGAACGGTCTAGGATTGTTACCAAAGTTACTCCTATAAGCATTGTTGTTAAAATTGTTTCTAGAGATAAAGTTCACATCTACTTGTTCTTGAGCAATCAAAGAATTTAAAGGAACATCACGAGGATCAACAGTAGATTGCTTCGAAAGTAGAGACATGATCAAGTCAACTTTTTCATTTAAGGAGGAAATCTCCTCGACAGAGTTTACCTTCCTACCTGTTGGAGCGCGTTCGGTGTGCCACTGGGATTAGTTGGTCATCATCTCATCGAGAAGCTTTGTGGCAGCACCAAGTGTAGTTGACATAAAAGTTCCTCCCGCGGCCGAATCTAACAAGTTCCGCGAGGTAAAGTTCAAGCCTGCATAAAAAGTTTGGATAACCATCCAAGTAGTCAAGCCGTGAGTAGGGCAGTTCTTGATAAGAGATTTCATACGTTCCCAAGCTTGGGCAACGTGTTCATTATCCAATTGTTTAAAATTCATTATGTTACTTCTAAGTTGGATAATTTTAGCAGGTGGATAGTATTTTCCGATAAAAGCATCTTTGCACTTGTCCCATGAATCTATGCTGTTTCTAGGCAAAGACTGAAACCAAATTTTAGCTCCTCCTCTCAAGGAGAAAGGAAAAAGCTTAAGCTTAACAATATTACCATCTATTTCTTGGTACTTTTTCATATCACAAAGTTGAACAAAGTTGTTCAAGTGTAAAGCAGCATCATCTCCAGCACCGGAGAATTGTTCTCTCATGACTAAGTTCAGTAAAGCAGGTTTAATTTCATATGAAGGTGCTGAAGTGGCAGGTGTAGTGATAGGTGTGCTGATAAAGTCATCGTTGTTGTGACTAGTGAAGTCACACAACTTGGTGTTCTCGGTGGAACCCATAGTAGCAAGCAAGCAAGATAACTATTTTTGTGATTTTCGATAAAAAAAGATACTAAAGCAAAAACTGAAAGGTAAACTAACAAGACTAAAAACAAAGGTAAAAGATAGCGTGCAACTCCCCTATCCTGAAGAGTGGAGTCCCCGGCAACGGCGCCAGAAAAACTCCTTGATGGGCCTCTAACCCCTCGTTGGTTACCCCAAGTGGAAGGTGTAAGATGCAGTGTTGTGGAAGTTTTTCCCTTAGCAAAGATGCCAAGGATCGAATCCCCAGAGACTCCTAGGTTCAACAAGTAGGTGTCAACTGCTAACGGCGCCAGATATTAGCAGTCAACGTGGACCTGCACACAGATACAAATAACTTTGCTCCCAACGAGTACAGAGAGGTTGTCAATCTCTTCGGCCTTGTAGTTCACAAAGGATTAAAAGCAAATGATAGTAGTGATAGATAGTGTTTGCAATAGTAAGTAAAAGCGAAAAGTAAATAGTGGATGTGATCAATGATGGTAATATGGACCGGAGTCTCATGATGTTCACTAGTGATGTCTCTCTCCCAAAAGACGATAAAACAGCTATGTGAGGTAAACGAATTACAGCTGGGCAATTGACAGGACCATGAACGCAAACCAATGCTGACTACATTGCAAGAAAGGTTGAGGTTCAAAGCATGGGCGGTACGCCAAAGTAAGTAGACCGAAATCCATCAATATCTACTACTAATCATCCACCTTGAGATATCTATCCAGAACATCTCGCTGGTATTAAGTTGCGAGCCCCACCCATAGTGTAAACTCAAAGCAACAGACAACTGCATTAAAAGAACTTTGCGTAAAGTAAACAATCCTTGCACCCGCGGGCACAAGCACCGTTGTTTTCCCCCTTGTGGCAACAGCACATCCCCTAGACTCATGTTTCTGTCACTCAAGCTAGTCATC
>LR738713.1:749446812-749467169 GCA_902687465.1 Secale cereale
CTAGTCATCGAGGGGCATGAACCCACAATCAAGCATAACGTTCCCTCTTGGAGTCACTACCTACTACTTGGCCAAAGCAATAAATAACAACGGAGAACATGCAAGAATTACTTATGAACATAAATATAAAAGAGGTGAATCAAATATATTACTCAAGAACAATCTGAACATAATCTCATAATCCATCGGATCCCAGCAAACTCAACATAGCAACAGCATAAGGATTACATATGTGCCTCGATCATGTAGGGCAGCTCACGAGGACTAATTAGTGAAGCACAAGAACGGGAGGAGAACATCACATAGCTACTGGTCATGGACTCATGGTCCAAGGGAGACTACTCACGACTCATCCGGGAGGCGTCCATGGTGGTGGAGAAGCTCCCGGTGGTGATCCTCCCCTCCGGCAGGGTGCCGGGAAGGGTTCTCCTGGTGCTCCCGATCTTGGAAGCGGCGGCGGCGGCGGAACAGAGATAGGATCGCGAAAAGAGTTTCTGTTCTGAGGGTTTCGGAGGACGCTTTAAATATATGCCAAAGGGGGGCATCGGGGAAGCTTCGGGGGGCCTAGGCGCCCCCCCGGCGCGGCCCAGGGGGGGCGCGCCGCCAGGGCGCCTGCAGCCCTGGTGGCCCCCCCCCCCCGGCTGTCCTTCGGACGCACGGTAGTTTCCGGAACGCTGATTTTTTATATAATTTTTCTGGATTTTTCCTGGCAGTTCTCGTAACGTGAAAACCTGAAATCCGAAAACAGAAACTGGCACTGGGGTGCACTGGATTAGTAGGTTAGTCCAAATATGATCAAAAGTGTATGGAAGTGTATGAATATCATAGCAATATCACCCAAAAGTGGCATGGAGCAAGCAGAAATTATAGATACGTTTTGGATGTATCAGGGGGTAGGCCTATATAAACCCCCAGGTCTCCCCATGCAAGGGGTTCAGAACTTTAGCTATCCACATTCATCTAGAGAAGGAGGAGCTAGAGCTAGGTTGTCTTGGTTCTCCGCCCTCTCTTTCTTTTATAGGGGTAGTAGATATAACTCGTCGGATGAGGAAGGCAATCAAATGTCTTTCAACGCAGGCTGTCTGGCCAGGCAAAAATTTCTTCACATGTCAAGCCACGCGTGGCAGCATTTTTTCTCAGACACAACACCGTGGATGCAATCCAAACTAGCCCTATAACAGTATCGTCAACACGTCCAGTTTAAACAGCGTATCTACTACTCCCTCCGTCCCAAAATAAGTGTCTCAAGCTTAGTACAACTTTGTACTAGAGTTAGTACAAAGTTGAGACACTTATTTTGGGACGGAGAGAGTATTTGGCATGAGTGGCGAGCCATCTAAAAACAATGAACAAATAAACAGCATATCTATCTTTGTTCCCGCAAAAAAAGCATATCTATCTTTGGTCCCGAGATTTTTGTTTCCTTGAACAAGGGAGAGGCACACCAGGCACCAAATTTTACATTGTGCACATGGATTCAAAATCCTGGGCAATCCAGATGTATTAGCACATGGGACACTGAATCTGCTCTTTGGGGGTAGATCGTCTTGAGTACTTCCGAGAAAACTAATAACAAAAGCAACTGTTGAACAAATTGAACAAAGCACCAGTGGTCTGGTGGTAGAATAGTACCCTGCCACGGTACAGACCCGGGTTCGATTCCCGGCTGGTGCAACTTTTTGTTCTTCCCGTTTGGTACACACACTAGCTGTTTTTTCCTTCTAATCTGGAGTCCGTGCACTTCGGCAGGTGAGCTGGAACATGAAATTATTCTTGCTTGCCTTTTGCCACTTTCTGGTCTCTGTACAGAAAGGATCGTATGCGCATCACTTTTGCTTGATCTGATTCAGGAGAGATTCCCGCTTCATCTCACGCTACAACTGCCAGAACATGGGACCAAAAACTACACGAGCATCTCGCCCGTTTCGCGAACAGAAGTGGTCACGGCTGACCAGCTTGGCTAATTGCTACTACTACTAACTCTCAACAGAAACGGAATAGTTTGCTTGTGCTTGAAGCTGCCAAGCTGGTGCACCTCACCCGGCATCAACCACTCGTGGGTTGGACACCCACCCAGCCAGAGGCCAGAGCCAGGTGTCACTGCTGCTGGTGTACCGTCAGCTAGTTCTTAATTAAGCAGCTGGACACGGCAGGACCGGCAGCCAGCCTTTGCTTGGCTAATTCCGCGAGCAAATCTCGACGGGAGAGAATAGATCGGGCGGTGGACTGCCACGTGCGCTAGCTACATTGCCACCCCTCTGTAGCTGGTGCTGGCACAGTAGTGGTACAGTGCAGTGTCACTCGACGCCTCGTCCGGATTTGGTTGGTGAGATACGGCTGTCAACGGGAGCGGACGGCCGATCGTCGTCGGCGGGGGAGCGTGAAACAGTGGAGCATAGGAAGACAACGCGGCGGCGCGTGCCGACATGTGCAACGCGCTCTGGCTCAGACGCGGCCGTTTCTGTCCGCGAGTGCAAGTGCGAGCGCGTGGCCCAGACATTTGAATCGGCAGGCAGGGGCGTTTTGGGGAGCCGCGCCTGCCGCAACGGACGAATAAACCCATGACTCACAGGGTGTACGGGCCTGGCGTGGTGGCTGTCGACTCGATTCCGGCAAGACGCCGGCCATCTGGGACGTTCCACGCGACCCCTGTCCCTCCCCCGTCCTCCTCAGTTCATACCCGCCAGGAGAAACGAAAACGAAAAGCAATACTACTGCCAACTTACAAAAAACTACTAGTAGAAGAGATTTCGTAGTGAGAAAACCTTGGTTCGTCCTGCAGTACGCCAGCAGACGAGTAGCGTGTGTACGCATCGCACGCAAAGCCTTTTTTTCTTTTCCAAGAAAAAAAAACTTTCTTTTTCCAGCGTCGCTAAAACGGACAGAAGCCGAGGCGCGCCCGCACCGACGCGGGCCCCACCGCTGGTCAACCCGGGTGGGGTGCGTGGCGCGCGCCACGTCGCCCCCACCGATCCAGCCGCCGCGCAATGACCCATACGCCCCTCTCCACTACCACCACCCCACTCCCTGCTTCCGCCTCGCCATACGCCACGCTCGCCGTCCATCCACCCCACGATCCGTCGCCCGTTCCGTTGCCTTCCACCCCCCTCCTCTGCTCGGCCTCTGCTCACACCATCAACCCCTCATAAATTCTTTCTTTCTCGGTTCCTTGTCCCAGACCCAAACGGAACACACCAACGAAGCAACGCGCTCCGAGTTAAATGCTGCCCCTTTCTGAGTTCTGACCCTCCCTCTCAACCTGACCCCGGTCCACTCCCCGGCCGCCGTCGCCATTGCCTCCACTCTCCTCTCTCTCTCCCCCTCCCTTTCGCCGGATTCAACTCGACTCAAAAGCCTCGACCCTTTCCATACCTCCCTCTGTTTCTTGCCTTTTTGGCTCCAGGGGGAAGGAATTTCCAGCATCCACATGTGAGTCCCGCCCCCTATCCCTTTCGCCTATTTCGATCGGATAGGAAAGCCCAGGCTCGGAAGAAACCGCGTTTCGTTCCCGTGCGCAATCCGCCATTGCCGTTTCTTGCACCTCTCGCAGTCCGCCCCCCGATTTATTATACCCCGCACGGGACGCTTCGTCCCCCGGCCGGCATTGTTTCGCTTCTCCTCTGTGTTCGACTGAATCTCGATTCGATTCGGTTCGATTCTCGCCTCCCTTCGGATCGGGAAATCTTGGAGCTTCCCCTGTTCCTTGATTCCCATCCCGTCGCGTCCAGAGATCTCCCTTTCTTTCGTCAGTTCGCCGGTGGGCAGAGACGCCCTATCAATGGCGGCGGTGAATCTCGGCGCCTGGCTCTGCGTGCTGCTGGCGGCGGCGGCGGCCGTCGTCCCGGCGGCGGACGCGCTGGGCATGAACTGGGGCACGCAGGCCTCGCACCCGCTCTCGCCCAGGATCGTCGTGCAGATGCTCAGGGACAACGGCATCAAGAAGGTCAAGCTCTTCGACGCCGACCAGGGCACCCTCAACGCGCTCGCCGGCACCGACATCGAGGTCATGGTCGCCATCCCCAACAACCTGCTCGACCTCATGAACGACAAGGACAACGCCAGGGACTGGGTGCGCCACAACGTCTCGCGCTACCACTTCGACGGCGGCGTCAACATCAAGTGAGTCCCCTTCCTCTTGTATGCTCCAGTTCATGCGCCGCCGCTCCAGTTCACGGACTACTTAACTTACTGATGATGTTCTCTTCCGTTCGCAGGTACGTGGCCGTCGGCAATGAGCCCTTCCTGGCCTCCTACAACGGCACCTTCGACAAGGTCACCTTCCCGGCGCTGCAGAACATCCAGAACGCGCTCAACGACGCCGGGTTCAGCGAGATCAAGGCCACCGTGCCGCTCAACGCCGACGTCTACAACTCGCCCGCCAACAACCAGGTGCCGTCGGCGGGCCGCTTCCGGACGGACGTCGCCCCGCTCATGACGCAGATGGTGCAGTTCCTGGCCAACAACAGCGCCCCATTCACCGTCAACATCTACCCCTACCTCAGCCTCTACCTCAGCGACGACTTCCCGGTCGACTTCGCATTCTTCGACGGCCAAGCCAAGCCACTGGTCGATGGCGTCAACACTTACACCAACGTGTTCGACGCCAACTTCGACACGCTGGTGTCCGCGCTCGCGGCCGTCGGCCACGGCGACCTGCCCATCGTCATCGGCGAGGTCGGCTGGCCGACGGACGGCGACAAGCACGCCACCAACGACCTCGCCAAGCGCTTCTACGACGGCCTGCTGCCGCGGCTGGCGACCAACACCGGCACGCCGCTCCGGCCCAAACAGTACATGGAGGTGTACCTGTTCGGGCTCCTGGACGAGGACGTCAAGAGCGTGGCGCCAGGCGCGTTCGAGCGGCACTGGGGCGTCCTCCGGTTCGACGGCCAGCCGAAGTTCCCCATGGACCTCACCGGGAATGGGCAGAACACCATGCTGGTGCCGGCCAAGGGCGTGCAGTACATGCCCAGGACGTGGTGCGTGTACAACCCCAACGCCGAGGACAAGAGCAAGCTGGTAGAGAACGTGAACTACGCCTGCACCTTCGCCGACTGCACCGCGCTCGGCTTCGGCTCCACCTGCTACGGCATGGACGTCAATGGCAACGCCTCCTACGCCTTCAACATGTACTTCCAGGTGCAGAACCAGAAGGACGAGGCCTGCGACTTCCAGGCGCTCGCCGTGCCCACGCAGACCGACCCCTCCACCGCCGCCTGCCACTTCCCCATACAGATCGCTGCCGCCTCCTCGACGTCGAGTGGCCACCGGCGAACACGCGCCGGACCGCTCGGCGCGGCCGCTCTGCTCCTTCTCCTGGCTCTGGTCCAGCTCTTGATGTCGCATTAGAGAATGAAACAGACTTGTTTTTCATCAGTTGATCATTTGTTGCCTCATAGTATAATTTTTGGATCAGCAGTAGTTACTAGCAGTAATTCGGTACTAGTCTTGTACTGGAGGCATATATACCTGAGGATATATGTTCAGATGGCATTTCACATGATATTCAAACACTTGATGTGCTTGATGACTTTGGTGTACAGTTCATTCAGAATCTCAGATCCAATGATCCAGTGATATTTCACAAAACACTAACAAACGTTAAGAAGATGTTGATGTGTTGTACTTGCTGATACAAGAATACTATACAGTGGAGACTGACGAGTGATGACTGAAATCGAGTACAGTTGATTCAGAGTCCCAGATCTGGCAGCATGGCCATGGAGTATATACAAAGTGAGCAGAATTTGGTTGGCAATATAGTACTGCAGCACATGAATCCTGGATCCAGAATAACATGGTCTAGATGCACAACTTTTCTTTCAATGCAGGTCGGCAAAAAAGAAGAAAATAAATGCTTCCAAGGCAGGTAGTGTGATGTGAGGTGACCCATTAACTAGTCTCTCAATAGGACGCAACCAGCCATGTGGAGGTCCATTATCTATCTGCTGCTATTTTGAGTTTTTGACTACCCACTGAGGGAGAGCCTACCAGATGATCAATACCACCATGATATACTACTACAGTCTACAGGAGAATGGTATGTGATCGTAGTATTGATCAACAAGTATCATAGTATTCCTGATTTGAACACACAACACACCGAAATGTACAATGATTTACACTAACAGGTGACCAAGGAAGCCTGGCAAGCCTTGATCATAACAGTTTAATCAGTTGTAACTGCATACTGTTAAAGATAAATATTTACATTCACATTATTCATATATGTAAATAAACAGAAGTGCACCTGTGCCAATGAATGTTCCTCCCACACAAACACCAACATTATACAGCCCTTGAAGGCGTCGCCAACTCGGTGCAATGGCCCGTTGATGGCTGTTGGACGGGCATCGGATGGTGGTGTTTGTCGAAGGCGGGGTTCATCGGCAAAGTACATTCCAGGAGGATGGTAGACACACAATTCTGAAGTAAACCTGACGGACCAAGCATCATCATCATCATGAGGAAATAAACGACGGAGGGCTCCTGCAGCAGAACCACCATCAGAATCTGGTGACCTTGTCAGCCTTGACGACGGGGTTCTGCTGGGCGATCTGCTCCCTGCCGGCCTGCTTGTAGTCGAACTTGCAATTGTGTGCGTCGGCGTAGCGGTGCGTCGAGCAGAAGGTGTCTCCGCAGCGGCACTTGAACCCCGTCAGCCCGACCTTCTTCCGGCATGACAGGCAGCGGTTGCTGGGTGGCTTCGGCGCCTCTTCCTCGGCTACTTGTTTTCCTTCTTTGGCTGAGGCAGACGCTTCATCCTTGATCTCTGCCACCATTGGTGTGGGTGACGATGCAACAGCAGCGGCAGTTTTGTTCTCGACTAGAAGGGCCATCCTCTTGGCCTTGGCAGTGTCTCGGTAACACTTCGAGCACATGTTTTCGGTCATCCGGTTGCCGAAGAAGCCACAGTTGTTGATGCACATTATCGGAGCCTCGGGTGCGTGGACACCCGTATCCTCCGCCTCTTTCCAACTCTCTTGCGCCATTTCTGCAGAATACCGATCACACCTTCAGTATCATGAACGGACAATCATGGACGAAGAAACTCAAACAGAATCAATATGACTAGGACACAAAATGATTTAAAGGAAGCTAAATGTCAGATGACCATCACAAATACTTGCCCTGCAATTGTTCTGAATATGATGAGCACTCATCATAACCTACAGAAACCATGATTGTCTATTCACATCATTCGGATTAGAGGTCATAGATAGGCACTGGGTACCATCAATAAGCACCATAGTTGTGGAAAGAGGACCCCCTTACACTCAAGTCCCCATGGCCCATGCACATGATAAACCTTGACACAGACATCTTCATTACTGTTTTCCTGATTGGGCTAGTCCCCTTTTGAACAGGTATTCCATAGCAATTTAAATGCTGATTTAAAACAAGCAAAAATGCGTGACAGAGAATCTAAAAATGCACATGTTTCCCATATCCCATCTAGAGAAAATAGCACTGAAACCACCCCGGCAAACTGGAGAAATGTCATTGCTGTGAGATAAACCAAGAATAGGAATGAAGCAATGAAGTCGCTATTAATTTCGTATCCTTGTATGGGGTTACTTACCGAGAGACCTTGTGCAATTGTCTCACCACAACATCGTCATCAATTGCTGTGATTGCCAAGCAACGTGCATATGAATGTTCACTGATGATGAAGTATTTATATACAGCTTAGTCGCCGCCAACTTTGAGACATAGTATCCCCTTGAGTAAAGGAAAGGATCTTATTCTTATCTACGGCAGCGAAAACCGCAAGGAAGAAACCCTGCCAGCTAAGCGTCCACCTTGCAACTATGGCTAATAAATCTCCGCTAAGGCCACAAGGCAGAAGCAAAAACATATCGTACAATCGAAGGCAGGCCTAACAACAAATGCCAGCGCTGTGAGGTAGACCAAGAATAGGAACAAAGCAACCGAGTCACTATTAATTTCTTATCCTTGCACGTGTTTTACTTATCGAGAAACCTTGTGTGACGCTGCCATCGATGGTCCATTTCGATGCTTGCCAAGCAACATACACACGTGTTTTCATTCATGTTGAAGTTTCTTTACACGGTTTTACTCGCGGCCTTGGCACCGATCCTATCTTGCATAAAGCGATATAAATCCTGTCTACGCAATGGAAAGGTGGATTTCCACGCTCTTAGAAAGATTTCTGCCGCAACCGGTATGTCCATCTTTGATGACATAGTATCCCATTGAGTAAAGGGAAGGATCTTATTCTTATATACGGAATTGAAAACCGCAAGGAAGAAACCCCGCCGGCCAAGCGTCTACGTTGCAACTATGGGGAAGGCCAAAGGCAGAAGCAATCCAGGTAGGCCTACGTGAATTCCCTTATCTGAACACTAATCCTTTTTCTTTTCTTTCCTTTTATTTTCGAAAAGAGGGTGAACAACCCCTACCTATGCATCTATTGACGCACACACCTCTAGAAACACTAATCCTCTGTCGATGACCAACACCAATTACTCAGTTCGCAGCTATACCGAAGTTTAAAACACAACCACTCATCCATCATCAGAATTTCATTTTCCATAACATCATCCATCACCGTAACCACCGCAAATTCAGGCATGCTTGTTCGTCATCATGCAACAGATTGTACCAGACTATCTAATAAACAAACCTATCCTAGGTGCTGGCAGGTCACAGCCATGAACAATGAACGCATCAGACAAACAATTGAATCAACCGGACCAGAGAACCTATCTAAAACCAGGAACAGAGCAGCCAGACCTTGTCAAAAGAGCGAAATCAACAGAAGCCGTACCAGCTTGTCCATCTTTGATGACATAGTATCCCCTTGAGTAAAGGGAAGGATCTTATTCTTATCTACGGCAGCGAAAACCGCAAGGAAGAAATCCTGCCGGCTAAGCGATTGCCTTGCAGCTATGTTAAATCAGCCTCGGTAGGACAACAGGGCAGAGGCAATTCTCCTATCTGAAGACCAATCCTTTTCTTTCCGAAAAGAGGCGAACACCCCCGGCCTCTGCATCGATTGATGCACACAGGCCTAAGAACCCTAATCCTCTACAGACGACCAGCACCAATCGCCTTGTTCGCAGTTATAGATAAGTTTCAAACACAATCACCCATCCATCATCATAATTTCATTTTCGATAGCACCATCCATCACCATAACCACCGCAAGTTCAGGCATGTTTGCTCGTCGTCTCATCAGGCAACACAGGCACCAGACCATCGATCCGACAAACAAGCCAATCGATCCTAGATGGATGGCAGGCCGCAGACATGAACAATCAACCGCATCAAACAAACAATCGAACCAGCCGGACCCTTGAATCCTATCTAAAACCAGATACAGAACAGAGCAGAACAGAGCGAAATCAAGAGCGGCCGTACCTAGCCGGGGAGCCGGGCGACCGATCGGAAACACGGAGGAGACGGCACGGCGGGGATCGGGGTCCTCGCTCTCGTTGTCCTCTCCTCTCCTCCGCCTGTTGTTCCGGGGGATAGAATTCTGTTCTTGTTATTTTCTTGGCGTTGTTTGTTCTTTTATGCGTGTCCCATTTCCTTTTGGGTGGCGTCGTTGGGGCCGGGCCAACATTAATTTATAAAGTTGGACTGCTGCTGCTCGTAAAGGCCCGCGGAAAAGGGGCCTTTCCGAACTGGACCGCGGCGTCGCTTTCCGTTGGAATTTTGATCGAGGAGAAGTTGGCGCTGGGGTTGTTGGGTTGGATTACAGGGAAATGTCGCACTAATTCGGTGGGGATTAGGAAGGAGCTAGGGTGGATGCTTCTGGACGCGCGGGCGAGGTTACACCACAGACGACACGACGCCGATGGAGGGCCTCGTGGCGCACCATGGACGTATGGGCCCTGCTGCAGCCGGATGATCAAAGCTCCTCTTTTTTTCTAGAGGAGATGAATGGGGATGGTTGGATTTTGGGCATGTGTCTTCATCGGGCAATTCGACTCAAATGGATGTTCGTTTTGTTTGCATTTTGTCTGCATGGAATATAAATGGGCGGTGTTCTGCTGGATTTCAGGATGCGCCCAAACGCACGGCCACAGTTCGGCTAAATCTCGTCCGCCGGAGGCCATTTATACTAAAATCAAGCACGACAAATAGTTCAAATCAAACGTAGCAAATAATTCCACATCTAAAATAGTCTTACAACCCAATCAAAATAAAAACAATATCAAATGATTTTCACAACCCAATCAAAAATTGTTTGCATGAAAATAGATTAAACCGATAGATCTACTAATTGTCAATGTGAGTTCATATATGCTCAACTAAGTCATCCTGAAGCTGCACATAAGGCTGTCAATCATGCATTTCACGATGAAATTGGATAAACTGTTGAAAGGTTGGAGGAGGTGGGTGCTTAGGTTCAACATTTTCACCCTGGAAATCAAACCCTTGGTCATAGATGCTATCACTAAGCTCATCCTCCACGATTATGTTGTGCATGATCACAAGCAGTCATCACCTCCCAAAGCTTCTGAGTGCTTCATATCAATGCAGGGTTTCAAACGATACCCCATCTAGATTGAAGCACACCAAAAGCACGCTCCACATTCTTTCTAACTGGCACTCTTCGGCATCTGGGCAAACCTCTGTCTCTTCTCTCCTTCGGCACAAGAGTTGACCACTGATGATAGATACCATCAACTAGGTAATATCGTTTGTTACAATAGTGGCCATTGTTCTTAAAGTTGACCTCTGAGGAGTGGCCTTCTGCAAGCCTTACAAACACTAAAGCACGTTGATGTCATTGTGAAAACCAACCATACCGAAGAAAGAATGTCATATCCATAGATCTTGTTAAGCCTTTCACATGCCCCTTGTACTGCCCCTGCCAAGCAAATGAACAGTTCTGCCACTTTCAGTGCATACAATCTATATACTCCCTCTGTTTTTATTTACTCTGCATATTAGTTTTCGTCAAAGTCAAGCTTTACAAACTTTGACAAAGTTTATAGACAAAAATATTAACATATACAATAACAAATCAGTACCGTTAGATTCGTTGTTGAATGTACTTCCACATCATATGGATTTGTTATGCTAAATATTTATATTCATTTCCATAAATATGGTCAAACTTTATAAAGTTTGACTTCAGTCAACTCTAATATGCGGAGTAAATAAAAACGGAGGGAGTACTACCAAGCATGCCCAGAAAGACCCTATAGGAATTGAATGCCAACAACCTATCTGTATCAGTGGCGGTTGGCTCTCTCAGGTACTCAGGGCCGACCACTACCACCACGGCCTTGCAGAAACTATACATTGAGAGGAGACATGTGGCTCACTCATATGCACATACTCATCCACAAGATCATCAGGAATTCCATATGCAAGTGTGCGGATAGCACGGTGCATTTCTGGTAAGAAGAGAAGTCAAGCTTGCCAATCGCATTCTTTTTGCACTCAAAGTACATGTCATATCCTACTAGTCCCTCCCGAATACGGTTGAATACATGTCTCCTCATTCGAATTCGGCGACGAAATTGATGCGTTTGAAGAGTGTGGTATGCTCAAAGCAATCGGCATAGAGAAGGGTGTGGTTTTTCTCCCTTTTGTGGTTCAAGGCCGGAGCAGGGCCGGGGATTGATTTCCTGAACCGAGGCCTTCTCCTACTAATGTGGTCATGGGCGGCCAATGCAGCCACCACAAGCTCTTCATCATCCATGGACGAATCATCTGATGAACAAATGAAGTTGTGAAAGAAATACTCATCCTTGCTATCCATGGTACCTTGTGAACAAAGCGTCGAACACCTTGCGGACGTGGTGGAGATGCAGTCAAAAAGAGCACGTTAAGCTCCCCTCGCAGGCAGCAAAGCAAGGTTTGTGTTGGTGGGTAGGTGCCCTTCGGCAATGCAACGCCTTCCAAAAGTTGTCGGGGTCGACGGGCGGCACCGGCGGTCGTAGCTTCTCTCCCAACGGCAACAAGGAACCACGAACGTCGGCAAAAATCTCTTTCGAAACGCGGGCGTGTGGGCCGGCTATGGCATGGCATGGTTGTGGTTCGGCGACCTTGGTGGAAGGCGATGCGGCCGAGAACGGGGGTGGCGGCGGCGGCGACGGCAGGGGACGGAGGGAGGGCGGGGGAAAGAGAAAAGGCGTTTGTGCTATCGACGGGTAGGCTAGGGGAGGACAAGGGCATGCGTCCCGCCTCATTCTCGCACGTCCGTTTCGACGCAAACGCGGCCCAAAGTTGGGCCGAGATGGGTCGAAAGCTGACTAAAAACATGCATTGGTTCGTTTGCTCCCGCGTGTTGTGTGTTCTTTTTGTTTACTCCAAACGAACGCGGCCAGATCATTTGGTATACCTGATCGAACATGTTGCGGGGCAGAGTAGCCTCACCTTTGTAGATTTTTTTACGCGCCAATGATTTTCAGGTTTGCAAAGACGGTGATCGTTGCTTACAATAGATTGCATTTAAGTTTTATTAGTTTAGTCATTGTATTTTGGAGATCTCAATCAAAATTTGAAGAAATGTTGATGATTTTCTAGTGTGAAGAAAAGTACGCAAAAGAAATAAAAAAATATAGCTTGTCAGAACATATACAATATTTTTGGGGCCAACTGCATTCTTGTCCCTAGTTGGTTCCCACCCCTGGGTTTTGCCCTTACTTTTTGGGCATGCTCAGTTTTGCCCTTGGTTTTCCCCTCTGTTTGCTCGAATGCCCTTCTGTCACGTCTCCGCTTGGTCATCACCGTTTGACCATGACGGCTCGATGTTTTGGACACATTTCCCCTGGATTGGATACCCCTACCTGTTAGTCGTCTTCTAGCTCTCGTTGCACAAGAAAACAGGGAAGCGACTGGGAGGAGAGGTGTGACCTCGCGGTGTGGGGAGAGGTATGATGGAGCATGGCAACGCCGGCCATCTCTTCGGAGAACTCGTCGTTGTCGGTGTCAAAACCGGCAGATCACAGGTAGGGGGTCCCGAACTATGCGTCTGAGGATCGATGGTAACATGAGACTGGGGACACGTTGTTTACCCAGGTTCGGGCCCTCTCGATCGAGGTAATACCCTACTTCCTGCTTGATAGATCCTGATGGATGTGGGGTTACAATAGTTGATCTACCTCGAGATCGTAATGACTAAACCCTAAAGTCTAGCCTATGTGATTGCTATGATTCTGATGTCGTCCCTACAGACTAAACCCTTCGGTTTATATATGCACCGGAGGGATCTAGGGTTTGTACATGATCACCTTGCAGAGGAAGGAAAGTATTACACCCGGACTCTAAACTTGCTATTTTACACATGGGGAGTCCTATCCGGATATGGGAGATAGTCTTCATCGATAATCTTCACGGCCCACCAGTTCGACCCATAATGAACGATCCAGCCACCTGAGGACCCCTTAATGCAGGACTCCCTCAGTAGCCCCTGAACCAGTCTTCGATGACGATGAGTTCGGTTGGCGCACTGTCTTTGGCATTGCAAAGCGGGTTCCTCCTCCCGAACATATTGAAGCAATATTCCCTACAAAAGGTAATGTGTCTGACTCTGCATGGTTAGTACAACCCTTAGCCTCGAAGGCAAGGCAGCTAAAAAAACGGATACTGTGTCTTTACTGACAACCTTTCAGCAAAGCATCACGTCTGTCCCTTTAATACATATCGAACCATTTTCTTGGCCCTGGTTTCGCGTTTCGAGGTATACCCTCATTGGCACGTCTTGTCATAGATTGTGCCCGCTTATTACGAGATCCTTATCAATGTGACGTGAGCATCTTAACCGCGCCTTACACACGACCTCGTTGGCAACCGGTGGGGTTTACGGCTGGAGTGGGGGAGGGGGCGTTTAGTATTCACCGCTTATAAAAGGACTCGGATCTTACCCTTTATCCCCACGCTTTCCTCAAGCCCTAGTTCTCCAATCTCTCCAGCCCAAGCACCCACATATCTTGCGCCCGCAATTCTCAACTCCTCCACCACCACCGCCTTTTCCAGCAATGGATGGCTCCAGCTCTAAAGGCAAGTGGGAGGCATCTACGATCACAGAGAAGACCGTGAAGAGCCTCCGGGGTGCGGGCTATCTTGCCGGCGATGTGGCGCATCGAATCCCTGAGAAGACCAAGTGATCCCCGTCCCTAAGGCGGGTGAGAGGGTTGTATTCCTCTCGCACTTCATTCGGGGCTGGGATTTCCTCTCCACCCCTTTGTACGGGGCCTCTTGTTTTTCTATGGGCTAGATTTCCATGATCTAGCCCCGAATTCAATTCTTCACATATCCACTTTTTTACAGTGGTATGTGAGGCATTCCTCTGAGTCCCCCCACACTTCGGCCTATGGCTCAAAATCTTCAATTTGAAGCCGAAGGTGGTCGACGGGCAGCAAGCGGAGTGCGGAGGCGCTATGATAAGCAAACTCCCGAACGCCACTTGGCCATATGGGCGTTCGTGGAGACGAACAAAATTTGGCAGCAGGGGTGGTTTTATATCACTGAGCCTCATGACACCAAGTGGGCGGCTACGCCCGCATTTAGATCCGGACCTCCGGAGAGGCTGACCTCTTGGACCGACAAGAGTCCGGATTGGTGGTCCAAGGCGGAGGTGCTAGCGCTCCAAAGCTGCATCTCCGGTATGATCTCCAAGGGCACCCAACTCACAAACGTGGTCCAGGTAATGCTCGCCCATCTCGTCCTTCCCTGCCAACGCCGGGACTCCTATTTGTGGGAGTTCAATTTGAAAGGGTCCCAACCCTTGAAGCACTTCTTCAGCACTACGCACAAAGACATCTGGAAGCACCTCTACAAGGCCCAGAAGGGGTGGCCAGCGGAGACGGAGGACATGGGCTTCAGTACCGCGCTCACCGCATCAGAGGTAATTGAGATTTCTGCGATTATATACTCCTTCCCTGCTTTAATTATAATAGGATTTAGAGTTTCTGTGTTCTATCCAGGCCTGGACGAAAAAGGCAGAGCGGATTAAGTGTCTTGATCATTTGCCAGAAGACCCTGAGACACCTCAGGTGACGACGATGCTGGTCCCGGCGCCATACAAGGCCTCGGAGTAGAAGGCAAGATGAAGGGCAAGGAGGTCAAAAGCGACCCCCGCCCTACAGGTCCTGGGGACACAAGGTCCGGGAAACTGACTCCCACCTCTCTCCCGAAGAAGAAGAGGAGGAGGAGGAAGAAGAAGAAGACTCCCCCGTCCTGAAAAATAGGAGGAAAAGAGCAGCCCCTGCTGACGCAGGCAAGGCCGTGCCCAGGAAGAAGCTGACTCTTCCTGATAGTTTGGACTCATCGTCCGAACACATCTATCGAGTTCAGCCCAGGATCAAGCCCCTGGCCGAATCGTAACTATTTAAACTACTTATATACGGATATTTTTCCTTTTCAACATCTAATATTTATTTTACCTTTATATAGCCCTCTGCACGACATCCCCATGGCTTCACTGGCCTCGGGGAATTCTTTGCGGGGCTCGTCGCCCACCTTAGGGGATACCGAGGTATCCTCTCTACAAACTCCCCCTGCTCCAGCAGGTGGGAGTGGGGCGGACGAGAGGGCGTTCGAGGTCAATCCCTCGACCACAGTCGACCAAGGGGAAGCGACCCCCATGGTGACCGAAGACAGGGGGCAAGCAATCCGTGGGCTCGCCGAACACTGTTCCGGAGTCCAGTGCGGTTCCGGAATCAAGAGACCAGCCCCCCATGATGGGGGAGGGATCAACTGCTCCTGCGGCGCCTACCGTCAATTCGGAGGCGCCAAACCCTCTGGAGGGAGCACTGCAAAGTGCTTCCATCGTAGAGGGACACCACACTCTGATGAGTGCGGTCATGGGGAAGATTCAGTTTGTCAAAGGGGGACTGAACGAAGCTTTCAACAGCCTACTAACATGCTTTGAGGTATGTGACTTAATGTTTCTTCAAAGAGAACTTTTGTTTTATTATATATATAGGGTGGGTCTATTATGATAACACCCTTAAGACCCTTATTCTGATAACACGAGTGTTATTCTGATAACACCCCTCCCTATCCACCCGACACCCACCTCTCTCCCGAGAAAACACATTTATCCATGGGCTATCGCCCACCTCCTGCACGACCACAAATCTTCCTCCCCCACCCCAACGCCGCCCACAACCTACCAGCGCACCGCCAGCCGCCAATCCACCACCTACCAGCGTGCCGCCCGCCGCCAATCCACCACCTACCAGCGCACCGCCCACCACCTTCCACCGAGCCGTGCGGCCACCACCACCCAGCGTGTTGGATACCGATCTGCCCCGCCACCACGCCAGACAGCCATAGCAGCACCGGCCCGGTGTCGCCCCTCTTGACCAGCCTTCTTCTAGAGGTCCGACGACGCGCCGTCCCTCCTGACCGGCCTTCTTCCAGAGGCCCGGGGACGCGCCGCCATAGTCAAGCTCGCCTCACGCGCCGCCCGTGCTCACTCCCTTCCCCAAAGCACCCCCTTATATCTACCGGCAGGCGCCATGCCGCCTTCCACCGTGCCCTGCCCCGGAGAACCACCTTCCTCCCCGCCTTCTCGAGCTAGCGTCGGATCCATCGATCCCGGCAGGGAGCCATCCTCGATCTATGTGCCAGATCCTATCTCTACTCATCTCCCCCGCTCAGCCACACCCCCCTCTCCACTTCTCCGGTCGCCGTCAAAGACGAGCGGGCAGCACTCTGACGGCCGCGGCTCCACTCGGCCGGAGTTTGCTGCAGGCCACATCTTCAGCGGGGGCAAGCTCAGGGCCCGTCGGTGTGCAGTTTCGACAATGGTTGTTTGCAGATTGTTTCTGCTATTCTATTTCCCAGAGATCACATTTTTTGTGTGGACCCTTTTCATCTTGGTGCAGTTCGCTTCGTCGGCGGCGTGCAGTGTCGACCAACAACTCCCTCACTTCCCTACTCCTCCTCTGCTACATGGATCTAGTGGTTGCGCACCTCCCGAGCGAGCCCCGCTTCCTCCCTGCGAGCTTCGGTGTCATCCCGTCCGTGCTCCTGGTGCCGCCCCCGTCCAGTTACCCCTCCCGTTCCATCGAGCTGGGTAGCGTTTTTGTGTGTTCATGTGGGATCCGGTGAGTTCCGGGTCACTTGCAGCTCTCTTCGCGAATCCGTGCAGTTGGCATGTTGCGCCTGATGTAGTCCCCGCCGCTGAGTCAGCCAAGGCAACCGTCTTGCATGTGCCTCTGCCTCGCACTGTCGCGGTCGTCCCCACCTTCCACTATTCTGCCGATGATACCGACATGTTGGTCATGCTGCGGTTCACTCACGGCCACGTAGCGGTCGACTTGGCGCCTTGCTCGCGCTTCACTTCAGGTCTGCACTGAACGGGGTGTGGCCGGAGAGGAAAAGGAGGTACTATCCATGGTGTGTTGTAGTTCATTTTTTTCTTCAAAATTTGATGTGCCTTTTTTAGTACGGTGCAGTGCACTTCAGGTGCAACTCACTTATTTTATGGAGGTCGTCCGCATTGGCTAAGGTGGGGCCTCCGACGAGAAGCTCCCATGATGGATCTGAAATGTGGTCTGCCGTGTGCTGTTGCTGGATTCCTTCATGCTTGTCGCAGTAGTGCACTTGACTTGCAGCAGTGCGGTTGCTACACACGTACAGCTCAGGCGTGCTGTCCACTGTTTGACTTTTTTTCTGTGTGGTATGAGCGTGCAGTGCGGCACCCAAGGCCAAGGTTCGTGGGGCATGGGCGTGCAGTACGCCGCTGGGGTGTGACCTAGTGCAGCTCGGTTAGTACTCAATTGTGGTTCGGCTGGTGACAATGTCGATTGTGTTTATGTATTTGTGTCGTTGTGTAAAAAAATGAATGGGTATATATGTTCTGAAGCTCACTTTTTTCTCCCATGTGGTTCGCTATAAAACTCCTCCATGGTTCACTATATCAATGCAATTGAAGTCCGCTTGGTCCTCGGATGTGGTTCACTTCTAAGAGTGATGTTGTTCGCTTGCGCACAATGTGGAAGTGTATTTTTTTGGGAAAACAAAAAAAAGTAATGCGGTTCACTTCGATACATGATGTGGTTCACTTGCCCTAGTCTCTGCGGTCCACTCGTTAATAAAATAAATAAATAAAAGACAACAAAAAACTTGTTCGACAAAATTTACGTCGGACAAAAAATAAATCAAGAAGTTCACTTGATTGTGTGATGCAATGCGATTTTCGACCGAAGCCGTGCGGTTTTCTGTCGGGTGAAGTTCACTTGCCGATTTGGGTGACGCGAAAAACAGAGTGTGTGCATTTTCGTAATTTTAAAACCGCTCTTCAACCGTAAGGAATTAGAGGGAGCGTTTTACATGAAAAAGTTGTGCCTCGATGATATCTTTCCGACGGCGTATATATTGAATCATTTCGACCATCGGTTTGTAAAAATTTCACCAAAAACTGCTATTGCCCCACGTAGTCAGCCACACAATTTTCAAAATTAACTAAAAACGTAAGGAATCTCAAAATCATTTCAACATATGAAAGTTGTGCCTTGTCCATAGCTTTTCAGCGGTATATCACACGACTTGTTTCGACAAACGGTTAGAAAACATGAGTGAAAATAGTACCAAAAATTTGAAAAAATTCGAAAAACAGAATTCCGCGATTTAGTAAATTTAAAACTGCTTTTAAACCGTAAAGAATTAGACAAAAAATTATATACGAAAAAGATGCGCCTCGACGATATCTTTCCAGCGGTATATCATATGTTTCATTCCAACGAGCGGTTTAGAACAAAACACGAAAAAACATTCGCTGCCATTATTCGTGGGTCGCACCGTTTTGAAAACCGCTCTTAAACCGTGAGGAATCTCGAAAAGTGTTCAACATGATGAAGTAGCGCATAATCCATAGCTTTTCAACGGTATATTACACGCATTGTTCCGACAAACGGTTAAAAAACTAGAGCAAAAACAACACGTACAATTTTTTCAGCATGAAGTTCACTGGTCACTATGTTGGAGCACCTCTGCTACTGAGAATGCAGTGCCCTCGCGTTATGCGTGCAGTGCGGAAGTGTTATCAGAATAGTTATTCTGCTAAAATTAGCAGAATAGACCGACTGTATATATATATAATGATACTATTCATCACCCAGGAGGCAGAATAAGTTATATATAGGGATGCTATTCATCACCCAGGGGGCAGAATAAGTTATTCTTCACCCGAGGTAATATTATGATCACTTCACATTTAAATTACATCTGGAATTCAAATAGTTACATTCATATTGATTCAGTACGTAAAATTTGGCATAATAAAGTAAAAATATTGGTCATAAGACAAGAAAAGTTGTAATTTATGTATATTTTACACTATATTTTTAAGTTTGTAATTTTACGTAACATAAAATAATTTTTACGGCGATTATATATTTTCTTACGGTCTCTTTTTACGTCAGAAATAAGACAAAACTTACGGAACGTAAAATTACGATGCATTAATGGTAAAAGAGAGGGGGTGAAGAATAACTATTCCTCACCCAGGGTGACGAATAGTCCATTTATATAGTGATACTATAGACAGTAGCCCGTGATGCATCCATGTTATAGCATATGATAGAGCTGAAATGTATATTTTGTGTTTGAACAGGCTTCCTTAGTGGCGGTAACTGCCCAAGCCGCGGAAGTTTCATGAGTTAAATCGGAAGCTTAAAATAGTTGATGAAGATCTCGATCGCGTCAACAAGCATTTTGATGAAACGCAAGGTATGCGGGTTTAGGAAATCTAAATTTTAACACACTATATGTGTGAACGTTAGCTAACCATTGTTATGTGTTCTCATGAAACAGCTGATGCAGCTACGGTCGAGGCTCTGAAGGGCGAGCTTGCGACGGCAAGGAAGAGGCAAGAGCAAGCAAGGCAGCCGCTGATAAAGTGGCAGCCGACCTGGAGGCCGAGAAGGGCCTGCATCAACAACACGAGGCTCGGGAGACCGAAGTCGAGGTCGAGCTGCAAGATGCAATTCGCAAATGCGATGCATTGGAGCAGGCGAATTCGGACCAAGCGTCCAAACCCACTACGACAGTTAATGCTGCCAAGGAGGCACAGACTGAATCGTGCAGTGCTCAGGAGGAGATAAAACAAGTGCGTCAAATAGTAGCAGGTAAGGTTTTTCTCTTCCAGAGCATCTTCGGAGGTGATACGTCCAAAACGTATCTATAATTTCCGCTTGCTCCATGCCACTTTTGGGTGATATTGCTATGATATTCATACACTTACATACACTTTTGATCATATTTGGACTAACTTACTAATCCAGTGCACCCCAGTGCCAGTTTCTGTTTTCGGCTGTTTTTGTATTTCAGGTTTTCACGTTTCGAGAACTGCCCAGAAAAATCCAGAAAAATTATATAAAAAATCAGCGATACGGAAACAACACTGCGTCCGAAGGGCA
>LR738713.1:749467276-749537303 GCA_902687465.1 Secale cereale
GATATTCATACACTTCCATACACTTTTGATCATATTTGGACTAACTTACTAATCCAGTGCACCCCAGTGCCAGTTTCTGTTTTCGGCTGTTTTTGTATTTCAGGTTTTCACGTTTCGAGAACTGCCCAGAAAAATCCAGAAAAATTATATAAAAAATCAGCGATACGGAAACAACACTGCGTCCGAAGGGCAACCTGGGGGGGGGGGGGGCACAGGGGCTCCAGGCGCCCTATGGGCGCGCCCCCCCTGGGCCGTGCCGGGGGGGCGCCTGGGCCCCCCGAGGCTCCCCCGGTGCCCTACTTTGGCATATATTTAAAGGACTCTCCGAAACCCTCAGAACAGGACTTCTTTTCGCGATCCCATCTCTGTTCCACCGCCGCCGCCGCTTCCAAGATCGGGAGCACCAGGAGAACTCTTCCCGGCACCCTGCCGGAAGGGAGGATCACCACCGGGAGCTTCTCCACCACCATGGACGCCTCCCGGATGACTCGTGAGTAGTCTCCCTTGGACCATGAGTCCATGACCAGTAGCTATGTGATGTTCTCCTCCCGTTCTTATGCGTCACTAATTAGTCCTCGTGAGCTGCCCTACATGATCGAGGCACCTATGTAATCCTTATGCTGTTGCTATGTTGAGTTTGCTGGGATCCGATGGATTATGAGATTAGTTCAGATTGATCTTGAGTAATATATTTGATTCACCTATTTTATATTTTAGTTCATAAGTAATTCTTGCATGTTCTCCGTTGTTATTTATTGCTTTGGACGAGTAATAGGTAGTGACTCCAAGAGGGAACGTTATGCTCGATTGTGGGTTCATGCCCCTCGATGACTAGCTTGAGTGACAGAAACATGAGTCTAGGGGATGTGCTGTTGCCACAAGGGGGAAAACAACTGTGCTTGTGCCCGCGGGTGCAAGGATTGTTTACTTTACGCAAAGTTCTTTTAATGCAGTTGTCTGTTGCATTGAGTTTACACTATGGGTGGGACTCGCAACTTAATACCAGGGAGATGTTCTGGATAGATATCTCAAGGTGGATGATTAGTAGTAGATATTGATGGATTTCGGTCTACTTACTTTGGCGTACCGCCCATGCTTTGAACCTCAACCTTTCTTGCAATGTAGTCAGCATTGGTTTGCGTTCGTGGTCCTGTCAATTACCCAGCTGTAATTTGTTACCTCACATAGCTGTTTTATCGTCTTTTGGGAGAGAGACATCACTAGTGAACATCATGAGACTCCGGTCCATATTACCATCATTGATCACATACACTATTTACTTTCCCGTTATTATTTACTATTGCAAAAACTATCTATCACTACTATCATTGCTTTTAACCCTTTGTGAACTACAAGGCCGGAGAGATTGACAACCTCTCTGTACTCGTTGGGAGCAAAGTTATTTGTATGTGTGTGCAGGTCCACGTTGGTTGCTACTAATCTGGCGCCGTAGCAATTGACACCTACCTGTTGAACCTAGGAGTCTCTGGGGAATCGATCCTTGGCATCTTTGCTAGGGGAAAACACTTCTACTTACTGCATCTTACACCTTCCACTTGGGGTAACCAACGAGGGGTTCCAGGCCCATCAAGGAGTATTTTCTGGCGCCGTTGCCGGGGACTCCACTCTTCAGGATAGGGGAGTTGCATGCTATCTTTTACCTTTGCTTTTTAGTCTTGTTAGTTTACCTTTCATTTTTTTGCTTTAGTTCCTTGTATCGAAAATCACAAAAAATAGTTATCTTGCTTGCTTGCTACTATGGGTTCTACCAAAAACACTAAATGGGAGGAGTACACCCCTACTTCCATTGCCCCACTTATCTCTGACGGGATTTACAAAAAAAATAAACCTTGTGATTACACTAGTTATGACGGAGAGTTATGCCCATGGCATGGTCTTCCAGGAAAAAAGTATGAGCCTCAGTTTAAAATTGCTCCTAAGCTTCCCCAAACATGGGAAGATGTTCAAACTCTTATAATAGAGAGCGAATTAAACAAAGAGGATGACACTACAATTCTGCCCACTAATGATAAAATTGATTTTGATAATTGTAGTATTTCAGAAGTTGTCACCTTTCTACAAGGAATGGCTAAGGATCCCAACACTAGAACGCTTAATCTTGCCTTCACAGAGCATGTCACTAATGCTCTCATCAAAGCTAGGGAGGAGAAACTTAGAGTAGAAGCCTCCATACCTAGAAAGCTAGAAGATGGTTGGGATTCTATGATTAAAATTAAGATAAATAACTTCTCATGCTTTGCTTTATGTGATATTGTAGCTAGTACTTCTATTATGCCCAAAAGACTATATGATATGCTTAAATTGAAACCTTATGATTCTTGTTCTTTTGGTGTTCGTCTCGTTGATTCTTCCATAAAGAAACCTTTGGGGAGGATCGATGATGTTCTTATTGTTGTCAATGATAATTATGTGCCCGTTGATTTCACTATTATGGATATTGAATGTGATCCTTCATGTCCAATTATTTTGGGACGTCCCTTTTTGCGCACCGTTGGTGCTGTCATTGACATGAAAGAGGGTAATATAAAATTTCAGTTTCCTCTCAAGAAAGGGATGGAACACTTCCCTCGTAAGAAGGTCAAGTTACCTTTTGAGTCAGTTGTACGGGCTAGCTATTCTTTTACTCTTGATAAAACTTGATCTATGCATTATGCCTAGCTTAAAGGCATAAAAGAAAGCGCTTTTGGGAGGCAGCTCACATGAATAATTTTTTTGCTTTTGTTGTGTCTTGATGTTGCTTACTTCTGTAGCATCATCATTGTATCTTTACTTTTCATATTTGTGCCAATTATAGCCTCTGATTGCTAGAAAGTTCAAAAGTTGTGAGGTGCTGTCCAGGAAACAGATTCTGTCCTTGGATAGAAAAATTCGTATAAAATCACCAAATCATCTTTTTGGTCTGAATTTTTTCGACGGCGTTCTCTATATAATTGTCTTTCGTGCGTCAGTTCTGAGTTTTTTGATTTGAGTTGCAGAAGTATCCCGAACATGTCAATTACTGCCTGCTGTTCTGTTTTTCACAGATTCTGTCCTGTTTTGCCTTACCTTCACTTTGCAAATTGAGAACTTGCTTTTTCTTTGCAAAAACCTTTTGGCAATCTTGAGAAACAGTAGAACTTCAAGAATATCCTTATTTCCAGCAAGGTATAATTATTTTATTAAGGGTACTAACCTCGCTAATCAGATTATGATGAGTTGTGTATGAAGGGAGTTTTCAAGTGTGCGAGGGAAGATGATAAAAAGATTCAGGAGTGTCAAGCGCTCAAGCTTGGGGATGCCCCCGTGCACCCCCAAGAAATATTCAAGGAGACTCAAGCGTCTAAGCTTGGGGATGCCCCCGTGCATCCCCTTCTCCATCAACATTATCAGTTCGTCTTTCGCTCCGCTATATTTTTATCACTTCATGTGTTATGTGCTATGCTTGGAGCGTCTTGCTTTTAGTTTTCTTTTTAGTTTTTCATAACGAGTCAGAACTCAGCATTACTTTATGTGGGAGAGAAACACGCTCCACTTCTACCTAGAACATTACATAGAATTTTCATGTCTATCTATGTTGTGTGTGTTCTTTGTCTTTTAATAGCTACTATCATACTCTGCTCTTAGTATTCATGCTTATCTTTTCAAGAGCTTTTATTTAGTTGGTTGCTTGAACTCTCTTTAATTACCATGCTCACCTTATTAAGAGAGTTTGCTTCCATTGCATGGGTTAATGTGTCTATGATAAAGATGCTACTTTCATGATGGTGCTTAGTAGTTCAGGTTTTCTTTTGGTTAATCTCAGATAGCTGGGGGGTTCCCAATGTGTTATTGGAGTACCAACTTGGTTTGTTTGCCTATGATATGGTATGGTCTAGTAATATCTTCCTTCGAGAATTTATTTTGATTGACTTGGCGTATGCTCACGCATATTAAAGACTGTAAAGAAAGTCTGTCAAGCCTTGATGATCTTTTATTTCTAAGTAGCGATATAACTACCATGCCTGATTCAATATTGCTTTGTCGCTCTGCATGATTATGACCGTCATTGCTCTCTTAGTAGGTCGCTCCCAGTCTTTTGCTAACCTCCACCTGCACTAAGCAAACTAACCATGCAATACATAGCTCATGGGAAAGTAGCCTAAAAACTATTATGGTAAAGAATATGTTGCCTATGTATCTTATTTCTTATGAGTTGCTTGCTGAGCGGTAACCATGTTTCTGGGGACGCCATCAACTGTCACACTTTTGTTGAATATCATGTGAGTTGCTATGCATGTTCGTCTTGTCTGAAGTAAGGGTGATTTACCGTGGGTTGAATTAATATGCATATTGTTAGAGAAGAACATTGGGCCGCCAACCAAAGCCATGCATCATGGTGGAAGTTTTAGCTTGGACCTTAATCCTCAATCTCTCATGAGAATATGCTTATGCATTAAAGAGGAGTCCATCATCTATTTTCTATGTTGTCCCGGTATGGATGTCCTCAAGTTGAGATCTATCAAAAACGAGAAATCAAATGCGATTTATCTCCTTGGACCTTTGTACAGGTGGCATAGAGGTACCCCTTTGTGACACTTGGTTAAAACATATGCAATGCAATGATAACCCATGGGGATCCGAGCTAATTAGGACAAGGAGCGAGCACTATTGGTATTCGATGCATGAGGCTTGCAACTTATAAGATGTTTTATGCATGACACATATGAAGTACTACTACCGTTGACACAATTGCTTCCATGTTTCCAAAATAAAAAGCTCTAGCACTTCAAGCACCAACTACTGAGAGCATGATTGTCATTCTGAGTGTAATGTGCATTGTCCCAAAGTAGCATTGTCTTTTGCATGATTGTGATATCGTTTATTCTGAAATGATTGTATCTAGTCATCACTTAAACCTTGAAGGTGCCCTTGCATTTATGTTTTGCATCACTAAAGGGGGCAAGCTAGATATCATTTTATCATATTTGCACATCATGTTCATTGCAAATCTTTTTGATGTTTCAGTTTCATGTTGTAAAACTTTCAGTCATATGTGATTTTCTCTTGAGACAACTTAATTACTTTAGAATCATTGTCTCAGTAAGCTTTTGTCATATGACTATGAAAAACTTCTATATGGTTAATAGCATGTCACCACAGAAATTATTCTTGTTATCATTTACCAACTCGAGGACGAGCAGGAATTAAGCTTGGGGATGTTGATACGTCCAAAACGTATCTATAATTTCTGCTTGCTCCATGCCACTTTTGGGTGATATTGCTATGATATTCATACACTTCCATACACTTTTGATCATATTTGGGCTAACTTACTAATCCAGTGCACCCCAGTGCCAGTTTCTGTTTTCGGCTGTTTTTGTATTTCAGGTTTTCACGTTTCGAGAACTGCCCAGAAAAATCCAGAAAAATTATATAAAAAATCAGCGATACGGAAACAACACTGCGTCCGAAGGGCAACCTGGGGGGGAGGGGGCACAGGGGCTCCAGGCGCCCTGTGGGCGGGGCCCCCCTGGGCCGCGCCGGGGGGGCGCCTGGGCCCCCCGAGGCTCCCCCGGTGCCCTACTTTGGCATATATTTAAAGGACTCTCCGAAACCCTCAGAACAGGACTTCTTTTCGCGATCCCATCTCTGTTCCGCCGCCGCCGCCGCTTCCAAGATCGGGAGCACCAGGAGAACTCTTCCCGGCACCCTGCCGGAGGGGAGGATCACCACCGGGAGCTTCTCCACCACCATGGACGCCTCCCGGATGACTCATGAGTAGTCTCCCTTGGACCATGAGTCCATGACCAGTAGCTATGTGATGTTCTCCTCCCGTTCTTGTGCTTCACTAATTAGTCCTCGTGAGCTGCCCTACATGATCGAGGCACCTATGTAATCCTTATGCTGTTGCTATGTTGAGTTTGCTGGGATCCGATGGATTATGAGATTATGTTCAGATTCATCTTGAGTAATATATTTGATTCACCTCTTTTATATTTTAGTTCATAAGTAATTCTTGCATGTTCTCCGTTGTTATTTATTGCTTTGGCCGAGTAATAGGTAGTGACTCCAAGAGGGAACGTTATGCTCGATTGTGGGTTCATGCCCCTCGATGACTAGCTTGAGTGACAGAAACATGAGTCTAGGGGATGTGCTGTTGCCACAAAGGGGAAAAACAACGGTGCTTGTGCCCGCGGGTGCAAGGATTGTTTACTTTACGCAAAGTTCTTTTAATGCAGTTGTCTGTTGCATTGAGTTTACACTATGGGTGGGACTCGCAACTTAATACCAGCGAGATGTTCTGGATAGATATCTCAAGGTGGATGATTAGTAGTAGATATTGATGGATTTCGGTCTACTTACTTTGGCGTACCGCCCATGCTTTGAACCTCAACCTTTCTTGCAATGTAGTCAGCATTGGTTTGCGTTCGTGGTCCTGTCAATTGCCCAGCTGTAATTTGTTACCTCACATAGCTGTTTTATCGTCTTTTGGGAGAGAGACATCACTAGTGAACATCATGAGACTCCGGTCCATATTACCATCATTGATCACATACACTATTTACTTTCCCGTTATTATTTACTATTGCAAAAACTATCTATCACTACTATCATTGCTTTTAACCCTTTGTGAACTACAAGGCCGGAGAGATTGACAACCTCTCTATACTCGTTGGGAGCAAAGTTATTTGTATCTGTGTGCAGGTCCACGTTGGTTGCTACTAATCTGGCGCCGTAGCAATTGACACCTACCTGTTGAACCTAGGAGTCTCTGGGGAATCGATCCTTGGCATCTTTGCTAGGGGAAAACACTTCTACTTACTGCATCTTACACCTTCCACTTGGGGTAACCAACGAGGGGTTCGAGGCCCATCAGGAGGTCAGAGGTATCTTGGGCTGACATGATTGTGGAGTTCTCCAGGCGTGTTTCTGGATCTCTCGAGGAGCATCGCCGACGCCACCCAATACTTCCGAGCTCAGGAGAGGAACAACACGGAGAAGCTGTTTTGGTCGCAATTCCTTGCGCCAAACCATCCGGTGCCCCTCAATGACTAGATGAAGCAGCTGGTCGAGCTGCACAACATGGCAGGTATGGCCATGAAGGACTTGATAGCCTGACAATGACCCGCTGATCCAATCCCGAGTAGCTACTTCATATTGGTGAAGAAGCTCATCGAAGCAAGTCCGCGGGTCGATGCTATTAAGCACTCAGCTTGCATAGAGGGTGCTCGGATGGTCTTTGCCCGCGTGAAGGTGCATTGGGCGAAGATGAAGGCCACGGAGATAGCTACTTCTGGCCCTCCAGAAGGCAAGGATCACCGCAAGCCAGAAAGGTACTTTGACAACGTCCTATAAGGAGCCCGCCTTGTAGAGGGCCAGTGCTCAAATGATATAATCTTTGAGTGATTGTATTCGGGTTGTAAGGACTAAGCCTATGTGCCGATGTATATAAATTTTGCGCTTCTATATTTATGAGCGACTTTTTCCTCCTGTGCGGCTGTTTATTTAAATATGAAAGTTTCCAGTCGTTGGCTTCAACTCCCATGTAAATATTACATGGGTGTTCAGTTAATACGCATGAACCCTCTTTATCCAACGTCTTGCTCCGTATAGGAGGTGTATGCGGAGCGAACCAGGAAACCAGACTATGCGGCTTTATTGCTTTCACTTAGCCATAGGAGCTTAACTAGTGGGGCTAAGTACTAGCCCCTGGTGCGTACAAGGCTATTCGAACTATAGTGCCTATTTGATGCGGCTGGGCGAAGACCAGCCCCTTGTATAACACAGAGTGGATCGCTATCGGTCGTAGTATAACACTAGGTCACTGGATCGCTTGACCGGCTCTCGCCTCATCATGACAGTCGGTTTCAGCTTTCTGTACTGAGGTACTTAACCGGACGAACTAGAAGTACAATCGCAGTAGTTCTCCCTTTACTAACTTAGCCGAACAAAGCGGAACGTAAGGTGGCAAGCACAGGAGTCAGGCGACCCAACTATAGACCAAAGACATGATTCGGAGCCAATGCATATAATGCAATATCCGGGACGCCGAACAGTTCCCTATAGGTGTTCGTACTTTTTTGGAGGCGTGCCAGGATGGGTACAACCTCCGGTGTTAAGTCCAGGTATTAAGGCATGTGCGGTGATCTGACATGAGGGTGGAGAATACAGGTGGTAAAAATAGAAAAACTCCAAGCGAATTGGAACCAAACTGCCTCTTTTATATCATGTTTAAGACGGCGAGCCGTGAGGTTATATATAACGCCGGTAACAGCCTCGGGCATTTGACATGCCAAAAAGTAAAAGAAAAAAAAGTGAAAAAAGGTTTACACAGAGCCTGAATCTAAAAGAAAAAAATTTCAACAAGTGGCCTGGCTGCACGTCTGTGCCTTTTTCTTCTTGGTAAAGTGTCCTTGAGAAGGAGAATTATGATGACCGCCTATAAAAAATAAAAAGAAAAAGCAGGATTCTGGAAAAGAATATCCTGTACGGTCGTAAACAATGGAGGTTCTTTTGAAAAAGAAGATGTATTGTAGAGTTCGAATAGGGTCAAGCCGAACTATGGACTATTTATATGTTGTGTGCCCCCAGCGCCACCCAAGGTGTTTTAAGGGCATAATTGTGTACGCGAGGTACGCATGCTACCACCTTATGGGGCAGTCAACATGGGCGCAACTGCTAATTGAGCTCAGGTTCTTCTGAGCTGCCACATTGTAGTGCGGACCGGACACGTTTAGCAATGTCCGTGGTCTTGACGACCGATGAACTATTCGGCCTGAATAAGATGCTTTGAACCTTGGCCGCTAGGGCCGCAGTGTCTTCCTTCGTGCGGAGGGAGCGCTCCATATTTCCATTGACCGCAAGGACGCCGCGTGGTCCATGCATTTTGAGCTTTAAGTAGGCATAATACGGGACTGCATTAAAGCAAGTGAATGCCGTTCTTCCGAGTAGTGCATGATAGCCACTTCGGAACAGAGCGATGCCGAAGATTAACTCTTGGCTTCAGAATTATCGGGGGAGCCGAACACGACTTCCAATGTTAATGAGCCCATGCAGCGGGCTTCTACTCCTGGTATCACTCCTTTAAAGGTAATGCTGCTGGGCTTAATTCTTGACGGGTCGATCCCCATCTTGCGTAGTGTCTTGGTATATTAGATTGACACTGCTGCCACCGTCCATAAGGACTCGAGTGAGATGGTATCTGTCTATTATGGGGTCTAGCACTAAGGCTGCCGAACCTCGGTGACGGATACTTGTTGGATGATCCCTACGATCAAAGGTGACCGGACAAGCCGACCATGGGTTGAATTTGGGGGCGACAGGCTCGAAGACATACACGTCCCGGAGTGCGCACTTGCGCTCCCTCTTGGGGATATGGGTGATGTAGATCATGTTCACCGTTTTCACCTCCGGCGGAAATTTCTTCAGTCCCCCTGTGTTCGGCTGGGGAGGTTCATCCTTGTCTTCGCTTTGAGGCCCTTTTCCCTTGTGTTGGCTTGCCGGCCTTCTTAAAGACCCAACAGTTACGGTTGGTATGATTTGCAGGTTTATCAGGGGTGCCATGGATCTGGAAGGACCTGTCTAGAATTTTGTCCAAGCTGGATGGAGTATCTCTGTTGCCTTTAAATGGCCTCTTCCATTGACCGGGCCTGGAGCCACTAAATCCGGCATTTACTGCCATGTCATCTGTGCTTCCAGTGTTGTTTCGACGCTTGTTTTTATTGCGCCATGGGTTGTCTTTGCCATCCCTGACTTTATATGTGCCAGGGTCGCTGGTGCTGTTGCTGCTACGAGCGAGCCAGCTGTCCCCGCCCGCGCAAAAGCGGGTCATGAGTGTAGTTAGGGCTGCCATTGTTCTCGGCTTCTCTTGGCCGAGGTGTCTGGCCAGCCATTCGTCCCGAACACTGTGTTTGAATGCCTCTAAGGCTTCAGCGTCCGGGCAGTCTACAATTTTGTTCTTTTTACATAAGAACCGATTCCAAAGCTTACGGGCTGACTCCCAGGGTTGCTGGATTATATGACTTAAATCATCAGCATCCGGGGGCCGGACATAAGTCCCCTGAAAGTTGGCTCAAAAATCATCCTCAAGTTCTTCCCAGCTTTCGATAGAGTTCTTCGGGAGGCTGTTTAACCAGTGCCGAGCTGGTCCTTTCAGCTTGAGAGGTAAGTATTTAATGGCGTAGAGATCATCTCCATGAGCCATGTGTATGTGAAGAATAAAGTCTTCTATCCATACAGCTGGGTCCGTTGGTCCATCGTACGCCTCGATATTTACGGGTTTAAACCCTTCTAGAAATTCCCGATCCATCACCTCATTGGTGAAGCACAGAGGGTGTGAAGCACCCATGTATTTTCTGATGTCGTGGCGTAGTTTGAACGGTATTGGTGTTCGGTGTTGGCTCCGAACTGGAATGTGACCGGCCTGTTTGGCTTGAGAGCCACCACCCCGTGTGTGGGCACGGTCCCTTCGTCCATAAATTGATCTGGTCTGGCCAGCCTTTTTATTCAGGTCCTGACGTAGGTCGTACTTATGGCCCTAAGCCGATGTATCCTTGCCTTTACGGTGAGGAGGTGCGGGCTTGTGTACGGCATTGCTGGCCGCTTTGTTCTGTCCACGGGGTGGTCGGTCCGGTTGATTGGACTAATCATACTTCGGCAGAATTGGCGTTGGGGCCTCGTCGTCGAATTGGGACAGCAGTTTGCCCTTAGGATAGCTCTTTGTTTGGCCTTTATAGGCGTATCGTTCTTCAACGTCTAGCACATTGTTCCATCTGTCGTTGAGCATATCCTGTTCGGCTCTAAGCCGATGCTGCTGCTTCTTCAAGCTCCTTGAAGTGGCAATGAGTTGTTGTTGAAAACACTTCTGTTCGAGTGGTTCCTCTGGGACGATTTATTCTTCATCTCCCAGGCTGATGTCCTCTTGGGAGACAGGTTGATAATTGTTGTCGTCCTCGTCGCTGTGATCGGTCAGCGATTCTTTTGGGCTATATTCGCCATCCTCCCGTTCGTCCTGCTCTACCGCTGGTTCTACGGGGTCATCGGCTTGTTCCGGATCGTCATCGTCTTTAGTGACAGTGTTACTCTCTTTCCCTTTACGGGATCGAGATCGACGCTTCTGACGCCGGCGTTTGGGAGGTTCGTTGACGGGCTTGTCCCGCTCTGGATTGATATCGCCGTCGCCCTCCTTTTCATTGGGTGTGTCCACCATGTATACATCGTATGTAGAACTAGCCGTCCATCGCCCGGTTGTGGGCGAGTTTGTACTTAGATCGGCTTTGGCATCATGGTCCATCCCGTCGATGTCTTCGGAAGCGTAATCTAATAGATCGGTTAAGTCCTTGACCATGGCTACCAAGGTGGGTGGTGGGTGGGAAGCGAAATTCCCTGTCCTCAGCCCCGAGTTCGAACTGGGCATGATTCGGCTGGGAATTCTCTGCTAGAGAGAGAGTTTTCAGTAAGTCTAGCGCTTCGTCTAAGAGCGAGTGCCGGATATGTGTTCGGATATCTGCTGGGCTGAGTTCAGTTGCAGCCGTTCGATCAAGCCCGTAGGATGCAGATCCTGAGTGTTTGGAACCTACGGTCGGAAACGAGTCTAGAGTTCCGGTGGAGGGAATCCTGCTCAAGGCTGGGTCTCTGTGCGGCTCAAGCGCCGCTAGGTCTACGGTCTCCGTGGCGGGTTTAACATCCCCGTCCGAGGATGAAGCGATCTGCTCCGGATCTAAGGCCAGAGCTGCTGCAGGTATTACCCCCTTAGCGGGGTTTGATGACAGATCTCTGTCATGTTAATCTTGGTAGCAGGGAGCAGCTGCCATGGGCGCGAACCTGACGAAGATCAAATCTCCGTGGACATCAGCAACGTAGTTTAGACTTCCAAATCTGATCTGATGACCAGGGGCATAGCTGTCAACCTGCTCGAGGTGGCCTTCAGCATTGGCACGAATCACGAAGTCGCCGAACACGAAAAGCTAGCTGGGGAGAAAAACTCCCTCGGTGGTGGCGCCGTCGTTGGTGACGAAGCAAGCCATTAATCCTTCAGTTGACGACACAGTGGAACTCTCAAAGAAAGCACCAATGTCGGTGTCAAAACCAGCAGATCTCGGGTAGGGGGTCCCAAACTATGCGTCTAAGGATTGATGGTAACAGGAGACTGGGGACACGATGTTTACCTAGGTTCAGGCCCTCTAGATCGAGGTAATACCCTACTTCCTGCTTGATTGATCTTGATGGATATGGGGTTACAAGAGTTGATCTACCTCGAGATCGTAATGGCTAAACCCTAAAAGTCTAGCCTATGTGATTGCTATGATTCTACTGTCGTCTGTACGGACTAAACCCTCCGGTTTATATATGCACCGGAGGGATCTAGGGTTTGTACATGATCACCTTGCAGAGGAAGGAAAATATTTTTACACATGGGGAGTCCTATCCGGATATGAGAGATAGTGTTCATTGATAATCTACATGGCCCACCAGTCCGGCCCATAATGAATGATCCGGCCACCTGAGGACCCCTTAATCCAGGACTCCCTCAGTCGCCGACAGCCGAACATTGTTTTAGAGCTCATATGGCCCCAACTTTTCTAGGGTTTGCTAGATTTGGGGGGTAATTTCTGGATCTTGGCCTGATTTAGGTGGATGGGGTAGGTATCACAACTCTGAGTTCTACATGCCTGAATCGACGTACCGTGGCTTGGAGTCGTGCTCGAAGCACTGTTGTCCGGGGCACCAACTAGCCCCTACTCGTCATGTGTCCTGGGAGGCGCAAGCACTGGACGCCATTTTTTGGGTTGCCCTCTAGATGTATGGTTTCATTTTCTTTTCCATTTTCTGGTCTAACTTTCGAGGATGATTTTAATCAAATTTATTGATTCAGTTGCCAGGTGAATGTGAATGGGTAGTTTGGGTTAACCCAGCACCTCTAGCACGCATTGATCTTGCCTTTGAAGAACTACACGGGGTGATCGAACATAGCAGGATCAAAGGTCACCATCTGGAGAAGTGAGTAGCTGATCTCGCAAAGAAGAACCGTGCATTGAGCAAGGAGTTGAAGAAAATGAAATAAATTATGCACATAGGGACAATGTTGTTTGCTAGCAATCTCAATGGTTGTCTGTGCACAAAATGCACACTAGTTTATTATCTATGTAGATCCAATGCACTTATTATGTTATGAAGCTGTAATGAACCTATGAAGCTGTTCGAACCTAGCAGTTGTTATGTTATGAAGATGTATATACCCAACAATTTGCAAATGCATGTATTGTGAAAAGAAAGACCAAACATGAATCTTGTTGGATGATATTCAGCAACATGCTACAACTAGACATAGTTCACAAGCAGCTCAACATGGTTCACAATCAACAACATGCTACAACTAGACACAGTGCACAAGGAGCTCAACATAATTCACAATCATCAACATGCTGCAACTAGACATAGTTCACAAGCAGAATTTAACATTGTTCAACAACCAAAAGAACATATTTCAGACTCCAGCTAGTCAAATATTACATCAAATCTAACAATTTCAAACTTGCACATCACATCAACACTCATTTTCTAGATTTGGCCTTCTTGCTCCTTGTGTTGCTAGCTGGGATTGTCATCTCTCTAGCCCTTGTCCTAGTCAATTTTACAGGGATTTGGGGAACAACTGGAGGAAGAACTTCCTCTTCACATGCATCATTTCTTGCATCTAGATTGCTGCCAGTAACTGAGCAAGGTTCTTCTACTGGAGTTGTAGCTACTCGCTGATAGGCATTGGAGATGCTCCTCTTTGTGCTGCCTTTTTGTAGTTCTTCCTTGGTGTGCTAACAAATAGGGAAGAAATAGTTGGTTAGTAACAGTAAATTAGAGTGGAACAATATTAGCTTTGAACTTCATCTGCAACTGTGGAAGCATGTGTTGCTGCCTCATTTATTTCACTGTGTGGCTCACTTGGCATTGCATGCTCAGCTGGAGCATCTACTGGAGAATCATCTGCACCTGTAGGCTGAACTAGAGCATCATCTTCACTGTTTGGCTCTTCTTCTTCTTATTGTTATTGTTATTGTTCATCATGTAGGTCTGTAGTTTGGTTAGGAGGGTCTTCTTCAGCATTGTCAGCTCCCCAGTGTGCATCTTCTTCAGCAAATGCCGATGTTTTTTGTAGTGTTTCAGTAAGTGACCCAAGCCACCACACCTCTTGCATTTTTTGTTCCTAGGACAAAGTTCTGTTTCTCATTAAAGAGGCATGTAGCCTCATGTACACCTTGGAAATGAACAATAAACAGTGAATCTTGATGGACCACTCTTCTCTGTATTGAACTCTACTTCTTGCTTAATTGAGAAGTGGCAACTGCATTCCTGTAGTCAAGAGCAGAAGGAAAAACAACTCCTTCTGCACATTGTGGTATCATGATCATGCTCTAAATGTACGACACATCAAGAACGATCTGCTGGACGTGGTGATGTCTCCGGCTAGCATAGCGTACGATGTCTTTTTTAGAAGAACAGCGAGCTGCCTCCCCGGTTCCATTTTTAGCAAATGAAACCACCTCAAAAGTCTTACATCAGCTCACAAAGGAGCAGCTCCGCAAAAGTAAAAAACTTAAGACAGCTAAACCAATAATTCTGACGATAATAGAGACAGCCAAAAGAAGCAACCACCCTACATCATACTTGACCGAAACGTAGGCACAACAAGCTATCCACATGTGAGTTCCAAGGTCGCCTTCCTTGTCTTCAATAGGGGAGCTGTTGTCGCTTGCGGAAACCAACACGCTGAGAGGGTGGAGATGGGGCTTAACAACATGAAAACCTCAACGCCCCTTCTCTTGACAGGTGAGGCGGGGAGGGTGTCGACGTCAGTGATCTTGAGCTTGCTCCAATGGTCTGGGCGCGAGGTCAGCTACATGAGATCGTTAGAGGATGCCGAATGAAGCTTGTCAGATACCCAGCAAAGGCCTCCAGCCTTATCCCACTTTGTTCTGGGGAGAGAACAGACCAGGTTTTGATCATTCTCAAAACCAGTCTAAATACCCGTTTAGTGGAAATCCAGATATGGTTGTCAAAAATAAAGGAATTCCTGGTTTTCCAGAGTCCCCAGAGGACCGCAGCATTAAAAGTATTCGGAGCAGAATTTTTGTTGTTTGAGACCCATTATTTGGCCATAGATTCAAACAAGGACCCAATATCTACTATGAAATGATTTTTGACACATGCCCAGACTTGTATAGCTACCACACAATCAAAGAAGAGGCGGGAGATAGATTCTGAATCAGTGCAAAAGACACAATCAAGTGGCTTAATGATATGCCTTTTCCTAAGGTTATCCCTAGTCATGAGTTTATTGTTAGCAAGCATCCAAAGAAAAACATGGATTTTAGGAGGGACCCCAAGCTTCCAAACACTAGGGATGAACATAGGTTGGATCCCTCTAAAGTTAATGACATGGTACAAGGAGCTAGTTGAGTATTGGCCCTTGTTTTCCAACTGCCTGATCATAGAATCAATCTCACCAGAAAGAGAAATGCTCCCAGCAATCTTAACGAGTTGGTACTTTTCCATGAGCTTACTATCAAAATTTCTTCTAAACGACAGTTTGAGCTGGTGGCCATCCCAAACCTCCCCGATGCTTTTTAGTTTGCTCATTGCAAATCGAGTAGACAAGCCAGAACTGGACCGCCAGAGGGGAGGTCCCAAACCAGGTGTCCTCCCAAAATCTAATTCTACACCCATTGCCAACTTTCCATCTATAACCAAATTTCAAATCTTGGAAAGTGGATTTCACCCCTTTCCCAAACCTGGAGGTTTTTTGGGTCAAGCCTGCGGCAAAGATATTAGGTTTGCCAGCCAGGTATTTATGATCAATGCTCATTTTCCAAGGCTTGCCCTCCCCTTCATAGTACCTCTTAACCCAAGAGCCTAACAAGCACAAATTGATATCTTGTAAGTTAGAAATGTCTAGTCCTCCAAATTCTTTTTTCATGCAAACTAGTCTCCATTTAGCCAGGTGCAATTTTCTATGACCTTCAAAATTATTCCATAGGCAGTTGGCCATATGTGAGTTAATCGACTCAACATACCATTTTGGGAATTTGAAGAAGGAGAGTAAATATAGAGGAATGTTGGCCAGACAAGCCTGGATAAGGACAAGCCACCCTTTGTAGGAGAAAAGTATTCGTCTCCACCCTGCAATTCTTTTCAGAATTTTGTCCATGAGTGGTTGAATATTCTTTCTTCTAAGTTTTTCATGATGGAGGGGAATTCCCTGATACTTAATGGGGAAAGATCCTCCACCGCATTCTAACACATCTAGGAATTCTTGAAAATCAGAGCCCCCTATGTTGATGGGGATGAGTTCACTTTTACTATAGTTGATCCTCATGCCAGAGACTTGCTCAAAGCAAGTAAGGACTTTTTTAAGGTTGTCAGCTTGAGAGATATCGTTGTTAAGAAAAAAGATAGTGTCATCTGCATATTGCAAGTAGATGATCCCACCAGGGCAAACCTCAGGCCAGAGGCCAGAGATCAAGTCATGACCTGCTGCTTTAGTTAGCATTTTGGTGAGGACATCTACGACTAGATTAAAAGGAGGGGAGAGATAGGGTCTCCTTGCCCGAGTCCTTTCCCAGCTAAGAAAAAAGCACTCTCCACATTATTCATTTTGACTCCAATAGAGCCATCATGTGTGACCTGGTGGATCCAGCGCAACCATTTGTCCCCAAATCCTCATTTTTGAGGAGGTCAGCTAAAAAAACTAGGTCTACTTTATTAAAGGCCTTTTCATAATCAAGCTTTAGAACAAGCCCTTGTTTTTTACTAGAGTGTACTAAGTGAAGCACTTCATGAGCAGTAACCACACTCTCTAGGATCTACCTGCCCTTCAGGAAGGCAGACTGATTGCTAGCAATCAGCCTCTGTAGGATTTTGGCTAATCTATCTGTCAGGACCTTGGATGTTTTTGAAACTATAGGTAATTAGACTAATAGGCCTGAATTTTTTCATGGTGGTGGCATCAGGCTCCTTAGGGATTATGGTGATCATAGGAAAGTTCAACCTATAAACATCAAGGGTGCCTTTATGAAACTCTTCAAACATTGCCAAAAGGCCATGTTTGATCAACTCCCAGAAATGCTGATAGAAACAAAAATGAACTCCATCAGGTCCAGGAGCACCATCAGGGTAAGATTAAAACACAACCTTTTTGACCTCCTCTTCAGAAAAAGAGGTTTATAGTTTATCATTTTCAGCTTGAGTAACCATGTCTTCAGTAGTGAAAAAATCCTCACTAATTTTGAAGCCACTACTAGGTTCGTTTTTGAAGAGGTCCTTATAAAAGCCACTGGCTATGCTTTGCATGCCCTTAATGTCAGTAACAGGGCCATTAGGGCTATCTAGGGAGTGGATCAAGGTTTTCCTCCTCCTCTGGTTAGAAACTGCCTGAAATAAGCAGTGTTCCTATTTCCTTCCTTGATCTCTCTGTCTGTATATCTTTGTTTAGCTTTTGTTTCCTCTTGAAGCCAAATTTTCTGAAGTTCGGTTTGAATGAACTTCATTCTGGCTTGCTCATATTCATAGAGATCAGAGGTTTCAGCTGTCACATTTAGAGTATCAAAATCAGCTATAAGGATTCTTTTGTATCTCTTAAGGTTTGCTTCCTCATTAGAGCTCCATCCTTTGGTGACTCTTCTAAGCATCCCAATTTTTCCTTGCCAATCATCTAGAGGAGAACCAATTTGTTGTACTCAGTCCACACCTTATGAACTAGTGCATAAAAAATCTGATCTTAAAAGCCACCATTTCTCAAATTTGTAGCTACTTTTTTAGGTTGAGAGTCCATGCCAGAATCCCAGAGCAATGGTGTGTGTGGTCACTACCACATCTAGGTAAGGCTCTATAGGAGGCTAAGGGAAATATCTTATCCATGTCAGTATCACAAAAATGTCTTTCAATAATAGACATAATAATCTCCACTTGGTTGTTAGCGCAGGTGAATTTTCTATTAGAGAGCTTAATTTCTAAGAGCCCCCAAATCTCAATCCAGGCATTAAAGCTGGTACTCTATCTATGATTAATGACCCCATTGCTTTTATCACTAACTTTCCTTACTAGATTATAATCACCCCAATCAGAGCGGGAATATGATTGTCCACAAGAGTGTGTGTAATTCAGAAAGAAAAGCCTCCTTACCTTCATCATAAGGAGAGATATAAACAGTAACCACTCTAAAAGGGTTGATCACTGGATCCAAGCTTTAAAAGAAAACTAATAGAGAAACCCAGGTGTGACCAGGAAATTACATAAAAATGTCTAAATCAACTTCCGTTAGGATGCCTCCAGCAGAGCCCTTCGATGGGAGGTGATGCCAGTAAAAATCTCTAACACCTACCAGGGATTTCAAGTATGAGGTGTGAAAATCCTCCTTCTTGGTTTCCTAGAAACCTAGAATAGTAGCACATGTTTTGTTAATAGTATCTACAATAAGAGGCTTTCTACCAGGGGTATCAATGCCCCTCACATTCCAAAACAGGGCATTCATTGAATAACCATAGTTTCGGGGTGCTTGCCCCTTCTACGTTTACAAACTAAGGACCATAGCCCCTCATTTGGACTAGATTGGGGATGTGTGTTAACCACAGTCATAGGTGTTTTATCCAAGTTGGAACTACCATCAGCATGGCCAACAACCAGGTTTTTGGTAGAGCCATTCTCATCGACTATTGAACTAGAAAGTAAAGGATCAGAACTAGATAATCCACTATCTATTCCTACTTTAGCAGCAACATGAAGGAAAGAGGGGTTATTAAACAAGGAGTAGGGGGCATTGTTTTTACCTTGCCCTTTATGAACTTCCAATTTTTGTACCTCTTTTGAGCTGTTGAGCCTTCTCAATTATAGTCCTTTTGTCTCTAGCTACTCTAGCACTCATCCGGACAGCTTGAGTTGGGCCCCATTTGGATGTTTTGTCACCTACCTCATTTGACAACACTGGGAAATCAAGATCAAATTGAGTGCAGACCTCCTGGCACTCAGAGTTTGCATTAGCATCTTCTTCCAGTTCTGCCATAGTAGGTCCATCATTCAGCTCCTCCTCGAAATCCTCATCCTTATCCATCAACTCCATTTCCCTCAAGAGGTTGAACCCAGCAAAGTCCCCATGTTCAGAGTTGAGCAAGAGCTCAAGGGCCTTGATCCTGGGGAGTATTGGGATTCTGGTAGGCATCCCGTCAGCATTGAAGTGGGGGTAGCAGTGCCCCCCAAAGGGTGTTTGTGTCCTAAAGGTTGTGTCCTTGGGTTGGTGTTTCATTGCTAGTGAGGGAACCAGATTCAGAGCCAGTCCTAGAATCAGTTTGGGATCTGCCATCAATTGAGTTATCCCCTCTGTTCCCAGAGCACATGGAGATTTGAGTAGGTGTAGCAGGTTCAGAATCAACATCCCCTTCTGCATTGGTAGGAGTTGGCTCTACTTCAATCAACAATATAGATTATGCCTTTGATGCCAAATAGTCTCTCTTTTGGGATCTTGGAAGGGTCTTTGCAGGAGATCTTGACCTAATAGTTTCATATAATGACTGAAAATTATGTTGCCAATCAACATCCACTAGCACACCCAGAGTAGAAGTGATTTGGTTGAACACATTCCAGTCACACCATTTTGGGTAAATTTTCCTGATTTTGATCCACGCTTCATGTAAATCATCCTCAGCCTCCAAATTGCCTTTCTAGACCTCAACATTGACCACCACATTTTCTTTTTTCAGACCAAAACAGGGGTAGCCAGCCACTTGCTCCACATTAATCCCTGGGGAAAATTTGACCAAGAAAGACCATTCATCCAAAGCATTGATATGCCATGGCCAGTTGGTCTTGTAAATATCAGCAAATTCTTTGGCCAGTTCTTGTTTAGATACTTCTCCAGCTTCCACTAGCATAATACCCACATTTTTCAGCCCTCCATGATGTTGAGAGTTGACATCCGGAGGATCCACATGATAGAAGCCAATCCCTGGGGCAGCACTCCCCACATACCTAGTAGATGTGTGTGTTTTCTTTTTGATTGGGAAAGATTTCACCTTGTGGTTGACCATCTTGCAGATAAAACAACTTCTTGGCTTGACACACTTGTCCACATGATGCCTGATACGTCTCAAACGTATCTACTTTTCCAAACACTTTTGATATTGTTTTGACCTCATTCTTGCATGATTTGAACTAAACTAACCCGGACTGACGCTGTTTTCAGCAGAGCTGCCTGTATGGTTTTATTGTGTGCAGGAAAACGGATTTTTAAGTATCTCAGAAAAATCCACGAAAAATCACAGAAAATCCACGCACCCGAAGGAACCAGGAGCCAAATTGGGGCCAGAGGGGGGCCACGGGGTGCCCAGGTGCCCTATGGGCGCGCCCCCCTGGGCCGCGCCGGGGGGTCGCCTGGGTGGGGCCCACACCCCCTGGTGCCCTACTTTGCCTCGTATTTTTACTCGCGACACGAAAACCCCAGATCAGAAGTTCTTTTCGCAGTTTTCCGTCGCGGAGCCGCCGCCACCCTCTGTTCTTCCTTGGGAGGGCTAATCTGGAGGCTGATTTGGCCTCCGGAGAGGGGAGATCGTCGCCATCGTCATCATCATCACCACTCCATCATCCCTCCATGACTTCTCCCTCCATGTGTGAGTAATTCCCCTGCTGTAGGCGAAGGGGATGGTAGGGATTGGATGAGTTAGATCATGTAATAGTTTATCAGATCGTTGGGGGCATGTTGCCTATCATCTACTATGGTGTTTATCATCTTTGCTTCAACTTGTTATTCTTAATGCTTGACACTTAGGGCCCGAGTGCCATGATTTCAGATCTGAACCATATGTGTTTGCATGAATATATTTGTGTTCGTGATCCTATCTATGAGTTGTTTGCACCTGTTACGGTTCGGAACCGGCGATCCCAAAAGTGACAGCTTGGGACACCAAAGGGGATGGTCCGTTGTTTGAGGATTACATGTATCCATTGAGTTCATTGCTTTGTTCCGGTGCTCTTTGACAGGAGCACCTTAATATCCATAAGTTCCTTTTGGCCCCGTTCGTAGCGGGATGGTAGGACAAAAGATGTTGTGCATGTTCTTATTGCAAGCACGTACAACTACCTACGGGATACATGCCTAATGTTTGATATTTGCCTAGATGATCATTACTTTTTCGTGTGCCGTGCCCCAAGTTAGAATCTATCTCATCCATGCAGCGCCCAACCATCCATCTCCCTAGCCTACAGTGTTTTAAATCCTGCTGGTTACTAGTTGCTATCCTTGCCATTTACTTTTGCTATTTACTTTTACTGTTTACTTTCACTATCACTATCATCACTATCATATCACTGTTACCACTTATCTTTTGTTGCAAGTAAGTATATTTCAGGTGCGGTTGAATTGACAACTCAACTATCAAAGCTTATAAATACTCTTTGGCTCCCCGTGTGTCGAATCAATAAATTGGGTTATTCTTACCCGCGAAGACTATCTCGATCCCTTACGTTTGAGGGTTATCAAGTACCGTTTTCTAGCGCCGTTGCCGGGGAGCAAAGCAATATTTACAAGTCTACTTGAGGTATCCTACCTGCTGCATTTCATTCACTATGGGTAAGAAAGGAGACCCCAAGGTTCCGATCTTACTATCCACTACAAGAAGAGGTACTGCTCTGAGCACTAGTGCTACACTTGATTCACCTTCCGTTATGAGTAAGTTTGCCTCACCACCACCACATGATGCTCCTACTGAATCTGTTACTATGTCTGATACTCTTGATGGTGCTTCTACTAATTTTGATGATATTAGTTCGCTTGGTTATGCTCTTGAGAAATAAATTGTTGTTGCTGCTAAAAAGTCTAGAATTGAACTTCCTGTTACTCGCTACCCTATTGGTGAAACTTATGATTATCCTGATTTGAGTAAACTCAAAGAGAGGCTCCTTGATGATGATTACTATATGCTTGATGAAGATTTATGCAGGGAACTGACAAAGTTTTCCGGCTCTGACCCTGAAGTCATTAAGAAGCTATTTGAAAAACACTCTTTGAAGAACAAAACCGTTCCTAATCCTGAATTTGCTACATCTCCTATATGCATTGATGATCCTCATTATGATTTCTCTGTTGATCTTTCACTTATACCTATGGTTGAAGCTGACCCCTTTTATGGCAGAGAAAATGATGATGCTATTGCACACCTAACTAAACTCGGTGAGCTAGGTGGCCTATTTACCACAGATGAAAAGATACGATACTTTTATGTGACCAAGCTTCTTCCTTTCTCGTTGAAGGAAGGTGCTAAAGCATGGTATGATTCACTCCCATACGGTTCCAGTAAGAGTCCTCAAGATTTAGCTCACTCTTTTGTTGATAAGTACTTTCCTGCTCACATGCAACATGCTGCTTTACAAAGAATTTATAACTTTAAACTGTTGCAGGATGAGTCCCTCCCTAAAACTTGGGGGAGGTACTGCGGTCTGATTCGGGCTAGACCTGGACATGAAATCCCTAAGAACGAATTAATCGATATATTCTATGCTGGTCTATCTGATGAATCCAGGTCCTATTTGGACAGTTGTGCTGGTTGTGTTTTCAGGAAAAGAACACCGGACGATGTGGAAGATTTGATGGGCAGGATTGCCAAAAACCATGAAGATTGGTCCGTCCCTGAACCACCTCCACCAACAAAGAAGAGGGGCATGTTTGTTCTGAGCCCCGAGGATATGCGAGAAGCAAAGAAGTCTATTAAAGAGAAAGGTATTAAAGCTGAAGACGTGAAGAATCTCCCCCCTATTGAGAAGCTGTGTGAGCCTACCACTCACCCTCCTATGGTAGAGGTACACTCTCTTTTAGATTTCAACGCAAGTGACATCCCTCATGGTAAGCCTCCTGATCAATGTTTAGATGAGTTTGATAATTTTATTATGAAACAAAATCATTTTAATGAGAGGATACAAAGTCAATTGCATGATAATTCCCTTGCTATCAAAAGACTGCTTGATGTTTTAGATAGAACAGTTAATGATGTTCAATGTCTTGTGAAGCATTTTCAAATGGTTCAAACTCAGCTTGACCAAATTTCTAATGTGCAAAGAGATTTGCTTGCTAACAATGCCAAACAAGATAATTTGCAGGCTTTCGGGATTAAGACCCGAGGAGGAACTAGCACTCAAGATCCTCTCTATCCAGAAGGACATCCGAAGAGAATCGAGCAGGATTCTCAAATGCAAGAAAAACAAATTGTTGGCTCTCCAAAGAAAAAGAAGAAACATAAGGAGACTGACAATTCTAATGATCCTCTTGCAGATGAAGAGCCAACTATTGATCCCAGCAGTGTATCTATATCCGATGCTGAGACTGAAGACGGTGCTGAACCTGAAGGTAATAATAATGAGAAGAATGATCCGCCTGAAGTTCGAGAAGAAGAAGCACCTGACAAACGTAAGAGGTACACTAAAGAAGACTTCATCGCAAGAAAACATGGGAAGGAAAGAGAACCATGGGTACATAAACCCATGCCCTTTCTAGGTAAGTCCATCAAATCTAAAGAAGACGAGCATTATAATAAGTTTTGTGAGTGGATTAAACCTCTTTTTCTTCAAATCCCTTTGACTGATGCTATTAAGTTACTTCCTTATTCAAAATATATGAAAGATATTGTCACTAACAAAAGAAAAGTTCCTAATGATGCAATATCTACTATGCTTGCTAACTACTCTTTCAGTGGCAAGATTCCTGAGAAGCTTGGTGATCCAGGTATACCCACCATTCCTTGCTCCATAAAGAATAATTATGTCAAAACTGCTTTATGTGATCTTGGAGCAGGAGTGAGTGTTATGCCTCTCTCTCTTTACGAGAGGCTTTGTTTAGAGAAACTAATTCCTACAGATATCTCCCTTCAGATGGCTGACAAGTCAACCACTGTTCCGATAGGTATTTGTGAGGATGTTCTCGTAGAAGTTGCTAATTGTTTAATTCTTACTGATTTTGTTGTGCTTGACATGCCCGAGGATGGGAGCATGTCCATTATTCTTGGTAGACCTTTTCTTAACACCGCAGGTGCTATTATTGATTGCAATAAAGGGAAGGTTACCTTCCATGTGAATGATAAAGAACACACGGTATATTTTCCGAAGAAGATCGACAGGAGGCATGGCCTCAACTCTATAGAGAATATCGAGACCGTGAAAATTGGAGAATGGGACTGTCCACTACATGTGCCTCACAAATACAAAACTATCATGGTGGGGACAATGTCCATCAAAGTAAAGGTCCAGTGATTACTTCGTAAGAGGTGAGACTTTTTGCTCTATATATCGCTTGTTTGTTGGTAAGACTTGATCAACCTTACTAGTGAACATGTTTTATATGGATAAAAAGTTGAGCTTGTTATGTTTTCACTTGTTTTTAGTTTTTGTTCTACTTGCTGTACCAAGTATTTATGTTTTGAAAGCTTCACAATACTACTAACTGCTTCAAGTTTCCAGAGAGTTTCGCAGCTTTTTGAACTTCGAAAATTTTTCTACAGTGACGTTTTCAGAAAAATTCCAGAAAAATTATAATAAAAATTTCCACGTCAGGAGAGACCCAGAGGCGCCTGGGGCCAGCCAGGGGGACCCACCAGTGGCCCAGGCGGCCAGCCCCTGGCCGCGCCCATAGGGCGCCTGGGGCCCACAGGGCCCCCCCTCCAGGTATGTCTTCTTCCTCCCTCTCTCTCTTTCTCCAAAAACTCGAGTTCTGCTCTTGTTCTTGTGTTCTTGCTGTTCTTGGAGGCGATTCTTCGATCTCTCTCTACAGCCCATCATTTGAGCTGAAATTTTGAGCAAATACTCCCTGGTATGTGACTCCTCCACCCCTCCAATTAGATTTTTGATTGGTGGCTTCATTTGTGAGTATTTAGTAGTTCTTGGTGCTGTATAGATGAGCTTGCATGCATATGTAGAAAGTTATTTTTCAAGTTTTGATGCAAGTTTATGCCTTGGGCAAGTGAGTTGAGTAGTTTGCCTTAGCTCACTTTGTTTTAATCCTCATTTTTGTAAATTGTAAACAATTTCAGAAATGAGTTTGTTAGGAAGGGCGAAAGGGTGGCTTGAGAAGAGGAGGCCCGCACACTCCGATCGAGTTACTAGAGCCGCAGCTTCACCATCGACTGCTAGGGTGAGCTATAATGAAGATCATGTGCCCCTGGAGTTGTTGGAAGATACAAGTCCAGCACGTGCGATGACATTTCCATGTGATGAATTCATGGAAGCTGCGGGAATTAAGGATGAGTTTTATAATCTTTGTGCTAATGCAGGTTTGACACAACTCGTCACGAGCCGTGTTACTCAGTATCAAAAACTCACCTCTAGTTTCATTAACAGTTTTAGATATAATCCTGATTCAGGTGCTATTGAGTTTAAAATTTATAATGATCTTATCACCATGACTTTGGGGAATTTTTGTGAAATAATAGGTGTGCCGAATGTTGGGAGGACGGCTAGGATGGCCACTCAGCCCTCCGAGCTGAAAACCATCATCAACTCTCTCTGCAGCATGGGTACGAGGGATATTCATCGGTCGAAGATCTCCAGCATCTTATTTCCTCACCTCAGGTATTTTGCATATTATATTGCTAGAGGGGTGTTAGCTCGTGACAACACGAGCAACATTTCTGCTCCGGATATTGCTATCCTGGCGGCAGCCCTCTCAGGGAGGTCTGATTATAATCTGGGTGCCTTAATTGCTCGACGCCTTGCTATGAACGGTAACAAGGGATACCTATATGGTGGCGTTTATGCCACACTTATCTTAGAACATCTTGGAGGCACCCCACACCCTGATGATACTCCTTTTACTTATTCAAGCTCTGATCTTGCTGCTATGAAAAGGCATAAGTTTGTTACCATGGGTTCTGAGCTTGACAATCTTATTTATATCTTGCGTTTCGGAACTGCCGCGGAACGCAAGATCCGTCTACCTGCACCTCTTTTGTTTGATTTTTCTCGCAGGAACGGATGGTCCTTTGATGTTGTCCAGTTCGACGAGTTCATGGTCCAGCATCAGTTTCATAACCCCATGGAGGGGGCTGTGCCCGACGAGGAGGAGCACGGTGAGATACCACCTTTTCAGGGAGAAACCGCCACCGAGTTTGGTGAAGGTTCTTCCTCTGTTTGGCGTTCGGAACCTTCCTCGTGGGAGACTCCGAGGAGTTCGGTGTACGCGCCAGCATCTTTCTACGACCCTTGGACTCACCACCATACCCCCGGAGCAGGAGGCTCCTGGGGGCAGTAGCTGCTACCAACTTAGGCCAAAAGCCTAAGCTTGGGGGAGTACGTGCCCCTCTCACTTTTCCATTGTATTATCCGTTTTATTCGCTTTGATCTTTTCGAAGTTTTTGCCCGTTCTTCTTTATTTCTCTCTTTGCAAAAACAACAACAAGATTTTCTCTTTCTTTTGCTTTTATTCAACCTTTGAAAAATTGAAAAAGATTTCCTTTTCTCTTTAGTTTGCTTTGCTTTCAGAGTTCAGCTCGAGTCCGTGATGGCATTTAATTATATTTCCTACGTTCGATCGGGCAAGTGACAAGCAGTAATGACGAAGATCGACTGAAGGGAAGCAACAAGGAAGACCGGTATGAACTCTTTTTGTTTCTACTTTTGTACATATGCCTGTACTTATGATCTAGAGACCAGCTTGTAGCGACATAGTGCTATGTTTACAATGCTCTTCCAGTGGTTCATGCTTTCCTTGTGGCTAGTCTCGAATAACTAGAGTATATAATGTGTTATTGAAATGATCTACATGCATTGCACTGTTCATAGTCTGGTATACTAAGGTGGTATTTCCCTTTAGAGAATTTTTGGATTGACTTGGCACATGCTTACACATGTTTAAGACTAAAAGGTCTACTCTGCCTTGATGATCTTTGAGTTTTAGAATAGTTATATCACTTTCATGCCCGATTCAATGTTGCTTTGTCTCTCTGCATGATTATGACCGTTATTGCTCTCTAGTTGGTCACTTCCCAGTCTTTTGCTAAACCTCCACCTGTACTAAGCGGACTGACTGCTTGTGCATCCAAAATCCTTGAAACCCGTTATGCCATATGAGTCCACCATACCTTCCTATACATGGTATTTACCTGCCATTCCTAACGAAGACTTTCATGTACCATATCGAAACTAATCAAAAGCATTTCTCTTTTGTGCCTATGTTTTAGCTCATGAGGAAGTAGTAGTTAATTCATGATCTTTTTAAGTTGGACAAGTTTCACCCCTGGATTGCATGAATAATGTGCAAACCCATAATACGAGAAGGAACTGGCATTGAGTGCGCCCGGCTCGAAAAGATAATATAACAAACAAACCCTCCTTCACGCTTTGTTCTTGAGAAATCAGAAAACTTTGGCAGTGATAAACAAAGGAGATTAAGAGGATGTGATCGTCCTCATGCGGGAGCCGTTCCTCGAGACTTGTCCACTCAAAAAGTGATTGAGTTATCTGCTAGCATTCGTTGACGAAATATGCACCTCTCAAAACGTTTATATTTCTGTTTTTAAAACCAAGAGCTCTGGTACATGTTTAGTTTTTGTTTCCGACCACGGGTTTTCAACCTTGCCAATAAAAGCCATGGTTCGAGAGTCTCACCTTCTTTCTTCAAAGCACCAACTATGAGAGCATAATTGTCATTCTGAGTGTAACGTGCATTGTCCCAAAGTATTACATTGTCTTTTGCATACTTGTGATATGATTTATTCTGAAATTCTTAGTTCTAGTCTCTTTTAAAAAACTCTGGAGGAGTCTCTGCATTTATGTTTTGCTTCACTCATGGAGGCTAGCGAGATACCACCCTAATATGCTCAAGCTATGTGCAATGTAATCTTGTCTTGATTTTCAGTAATATATTATTTACTTTTAAGTATTTGTGACTGGTCACTTGAAAGAAGGATTGCTCCATGCATTGTCCTCATAAGTACTGTTTCAATACTTGCTAAACTCTTTTCATAGTACATGCTTATATACATCTAATGAAGCAAAAGAGTTTGTCAAAGTTTTCTTTGTTGCGTCCAGTTCGTTGAATTGAATTGCTTGAGGACAAGCAATATGCTAAGCTTGGGGGAGTTGATACGTCTCAAACGTATCTACTTTTCCAAACACTTTTGATATTGTTTTGACCCCATTCTTGCATGATTTGAACTAAACTAACCTGGACTGACGCTGTTTTCAGCAGAGCTGCATGTATGGTTTTATTGTGTGCAGGAAAACGGATTTTTAAGTATCTCAGATAAATCCACGAAAAATCACAAAAAATCCACGCACCCGAAGGAACCAGGAGCTAGAAGTGGGGCCAGAGGGGGGCCAGGGGGTGCCCAGGCGCCCTTTGGGCGCGCCCCCCTGGGCCGCGCCGGGGGGTCGCCTGGGTGGGGCCCATACCCCCTGGTGCCCTACTTTGCCTCGTATTTTTACTCGCGACACGGAAACCCCAGATCAAAAGTTCTTTTCGCAGTTTTTCGTCGCGGGGCCGCCGCCACCCTCTGTTCTTCCTCGGGAGGGCTAATCTGGAGGCTGATTTGGCCTCCGGAGAGGGGAGATCATCGCCATCGTCATCATCATCACCACTCCATCATCCCTCCATGACTTCTCCCTCCATGTGTGAGTAATTCCCCTGCTGTAGGCGAAGGGGATGGTAGGGATTGGATGAGTTAGATCATGTAATAGTTTATCAGATCGTTGGGGGCATGTTGCCTATCATCTACTATGGTGTTTATCATCTTTGCTTCAACTTGTTATTCTTAATGCTTGACACTTAGGGCCCGAGTGCCATGATTTCAGATCTGAACCATATGTGTTTGCATGAATATATTTGTGTTCGTGATCCTATCTATGAGTTGTTTGCACCTGTCACGGTTCGGAACCGACGATCCCAAAAGTGATAGCTTGGGACACCAAAGGGGATGGTCCGTAGTTTGAGGATTACATGTATCCATTGAGTTCATTGCTTTGTTCCGGTGCTCTTTGACAGGAGCACCTTAATATCCATAAGTTCCTTTTGGCCCCGTTCGTAGCGGGATGGTAGGACAAAAGATGTTGTGCAAGTTCTTATTGCAAGCACGTACAACTACCTACGGGATACATGCCTAATGTTTGATATTTGCCTAGATGATCATTACTTTTCCGTGTGCCGTGCCCCAAGTTAGAATCTATCTCATCCATGCAGCGCCCAACCATCCATTTCCCTGGCCTACAGTGTTTTAAATCCTGCTGGTTACTAGTTGCTATCCTTGCCATTTACTTTTGCTATTTACTTTTACTGTTTACTTTCACTATCACTATCATCACTATCATATCACTGTTACCACTTATCTTTTGTTGCAAGTAAGTATATTTCAGGTGCGGTTGAATTGACAACTCAACTGTCAAAGCTTATAAATACTCTTTGGCTCCCCGTGTGTCGAATCAATAAATTGGGTTATTCTTACCCGCGAAGACTATCTCGATCCCTTACGGTTGAGGGTTATCAATGCCCAGGTTCACCAAAGCCATAACAAAACATTTGAGAGTAGGACATCAGACCTGTAGATGCTGAGGTAGTCGGTAAGTACTGCTTCTTCTTCTGCTTGGACTGATTTTTCGAGTCGCTTTGCCCTCCACTTGAATTGCTGTTGTGGTCTACGGTGGTACCAGGAGCCCCGTGATCTTGCAGCACTTCTTGTTGTGGTGGGACATGTACAAACATTGTTGTGGCGGCCCGCCCCCCCATTGTTGTTGAGGGTACGACGGAGGGAACTGACCATGGAAGTTCCACGGTAGCGCCCCCCTTGAAAACCATACCCGAAGAATCAAGGGGGATGGCCCGGCGGTGGCTACATCAGGTGCTGATCCTATGGCTACTTCCCAAAGCTGTCACCGCGGCCTCCTTGTTTCTTGTTCCTTCCTCGCCCTCATCCACCGTCAGCCATCTCTCCTTGCTTGCTAGCGGCGGCAAGGTTGGAGATGGTGGGATTCTTGGCTATGCTAGGGTTTTATCCTCCCCCTACTTTTATAGGCAACCACAGCTGACAATGGAATTCTTCCGCTAAGTCATCCAGCCCACACGACACGAGACCAGATGAGTTGTCTTCCACATGCCCCCTTTTCTGCTTTTGAGGCTTCGCACGACTGCGTCCCTGAAGGAATTTGAAACCTCCTGTGCACTACATCACCAGCAGAGTTGGACTCATGTCGACAGAAATCTCTTGACATAGGCTGGGGTTATCAAGCACATGATCTCTGCTCTTCCCTGTGACATTAGAAGACTGATCCAAAGACCAGGTGAGTTCCATTATTATGCTCTCTAGTGTCATGGCCTGGAGCTCCAGAAACAGAGGCAACAGGAGCAACCCAAGCTGACCTCCTCTGATCAACTACAGAGCTCGCCGCAGCCGAGCAGAGTTGAGGAATTGCTCTCCCACACCCACAATCGTGATGGCTATGATATGATGAAAGTCGCAGTTTCTTGCCACAGTTACCAGACACCTTCCAAATGTTGGCAGACAGGAAATTGATATCCTCTTCACTACACCCTGCAAAATTGCTCACTAGCATGGATCCGGCAAGCAATCAGTCGTCTGCCTCGGTGATATTGGGATTGAGACCCGAGGCAACTAAATCCATAGAAATTATTGCGGTCGATCTTCACAAAATTTGTGTTACCTCCGGGTTTGCAGGCGGCGTGCGAGCTAGTCCAACGCTGGTGCAGGAGATAGGAAAGACAGGGGGTCTATCTACTCCGATTGCGGAGGGATCCTGGGCGGCATTAGCCCTGTGATGCATTCCCATCTCGCAACCCTGAGTTGATCTTCCAATTTCCCCTCTTTCCGCGCCCAATTGACCAAAGCCTCTAGAGGTTCCGATGGGTGCGGCATTCGACGCTTCTCTTCTGCTGTGCCCTTGAAGTAGATCCTCCATGCTAGGTTCCACAGCTCTTGATCCACCCAGGATTTGTAGATTAGAGCATATCGCTGGGGCATCGCCGAAGGATCTGGATCCTGCGCTGCATCCTCCACCGCTTCCCTCCATTCGAGAGAGCACAACGACCAGGAGAGGGCGTCGTCACGGATCCGCGTTCCTCGTTCCCTCCATCGCATCTCCCTTGTTTCTCGCAGGACCTCCGGCGAGACCGCAGAGAGCGGCCGCAACATCTGCGGGAACGCCTGGTTGGAGCGGGATCCTGAATCCTCTCCACTCCCAAGCCAAATCTCGGTAGATCTGCGTGTGTGGGCCATCGGCGAGGAGGGGGAACGAGGCTCTGGCGTCGTCAGCTTCGATGAGGGCGAAGGCGGCGCCTGGCTGTGGGGGCGATGGCGGTGGCGGTGGGCGGAGCGGGGGTAGTGGTGCGAAGCAGAGCGGGGAGCTCATGAGCGAGCGGTCAATTGAGACCATGTATGACACCAGCTCCACCTAATCTCCCGTGACAACGAGGCCGGGTGTGCGATCCACAACCGCTGATCGGCTCCGAGTTCCGAATCTTGGTCCAGGGACCTCTCCATCGCCGAGTACAGCTGTCGACTCAAGTCGCTGGTTGACGCCCTCGACAATGTCTTTGAACCTGTTATTAATGACCGCACACTAACCATATAGCTCATCCACGATCTTAGAGCATCTCTGAAAACCCAACTATAAAAGAACGTCGTTAGAGCTCCCCTTCGTTGTCCCGATCAGCGGTTGTGGTCTTGTGGATCGCACACCCGGCCTCGTTGTCGTGGAAGATTAGATGGAGCTAGTGCCAGACATGGTACGCCATGCTAGCCGGAGACATCACCACGTCCAGTAGATCGTTTGTGATGTGTCATACATCTAGAGCATGATCGATGCCACAGTTGCGTGAGAGGTTCCTCATCAACAATGTTCTCGACGTTGTACTTGCACTACTAGAAAAAGGGCTATTGATGGGATTGACACTAATGGCGCACCAGACAAGCGGTGCGCCATTAGTATATACTAATGGCGCACCACCTTCTGGTACGCCATTAGAGTTGAAACTACTAATGGCGCACCTGGCCCAGGGTGCGCCATTAGTATCATTTTTTTTCCTTTTCCAAACATACTAATGGCGCATCCAGACATAGTGCGCCATTACTAGTTGTAACTAGTAATGGCGCACCTGTCGGAAAGTGCGCCACTACTGTTGTTTTTTTTATTATATTTTTTATTCTTTTTTTGCGAAACTACTAATGGCGCACTGTTCCACAGACTAGTAATGGCGCACTTTGGAACAGTGCGCCATTAGTATGTTTTTTTTGCAAAACTACTAATGGCGCACCAACAGAAGTTGTGCCATTAGTAACCTGGATTACTAATGGCGCATTTTAAGTTGGTGCGCCATTAGTAAGTGGGCACCAACAAGATATTTTGGACAGCCACTCCTACCCACACTCACTTTCTCCCCACTTCATTCTCTCCACCTCCTCCTTGTCTCGGGTGCCTCCTCTTTTTCACCTCATTTCCACCATAGATTCATTCAAATTAAGTGGTTAAATTACCTTGTTTTGATAGGTAAGTAAGGGAGAAGCTATATTTATGTTGTTCTCCCTACAACAATGTGCACATGCACTTTTTATGGCCTAGCTAGATCTATGTATGTTCGTGGTGTTGCATATGTTTGTGGTGTTGCATATGTGTTTGTGTTTGGAGGTGTACCGGTATTTGAAATGCGATAGTTGCCAATACTTTCCCGGAATGTTGATTCATTTCCGTTTCGGCGAGAATTTTGGCATTAAGCATTCTTTTTGGTCTTATTTTTAGGGAAAGTCATGCCAAATTTTTTCTTGGTTCTAAAATATCGTTTTGCTCTACCCCGCAGGCGACCATGGTCCGCACGATGACCGAAGGCATCGTGAATAGGTGATGTCTACACACGCTTCTACTCTTGTAGACTATGTTGGGCCTCCAAGCGCAGAGGTTTGTAGGACAGCAGCAATTTCCCTCAAGTGGATGACCTAAGGTTTATCGAACTCAGGGAAGTAGAGGTTGAAGATGGTCTCTCTCAAGCAACCCTGCAACTAAGATACAAGAAGTCTCTTGTGTCCCCAACACACCTAATACACTTGTTAGATGTATAGGTGCACTAGTTCGGCGAAGAGATGTTAAATGGCAAGTGATATGGATGGCAAAACAAAGTAATATAAATCTGTAATAAAAAGTGCAGCAAGCAAACAAGTGGTAAACGTGAGCACAAATGGTATTGCAATGGTGGAAACAAGGCCTAGGCTTCATACTTTCACTAGTGGCAACTCCCAACAACATTAACATAATCGAATCACATGATATTTCCCATAAAACATGCAAAGGGGACACACTCGGAGGTCATTCCTTCGTGGTCAAGAGAGGACGAGAATTATGTAGGGCTACAAAAGCACACCTCAAAGTTCGTAGTTCTCAATCTAAGGATTTCCCAATGTCACCGCGGCCATCCAAAGAGAGTCCCACTGTCGGTGTACTAAGGTAGGGGTGCCTCAGTACCCCAACTTGTGCACGGGCAGTTGCAGCTTCCCGCGGCAAGGTTTACTGCGGGCTCGCCGGAGACCTTCCTGCTCCTTATTAAACCATTCAAAAACAAAGTATACAAGACATAAGACCGAGACCCCGGCAAGAGGAGCTTGCCGGGAAGGCCGTTCCAGGCTCAAGACTGTTCCACTAACACAGGACCCTGGCAAGAGGAGCTTGCCAGGAAGACTAGAAGACATCGCCTCGGCGCTACGCGCGCCCCGGCAAGGGGCCCGGGGAGCGGCAAGTTCCCGGGCCCGGCAAGACCAAGGCCCCGGCAAGGTGCTTGCCGGGAAGGCTGCGCAGTGTGCCCGCGCTCCAGCTCATCGGCCCACGCGTCGCCCTGGGGCCTATCCAGGGACGCGTGGCGGATGGCTGTGCAGCCTGGGGTACACGGTGGCACTCCACGGCGATAAATCCGTCGCCGTGGCGGACGGAGACGCTAAGGCGGGAGCTTTTGGGGTCGACGGCGACGGGCATTAAATGCCCTTGTCCCCCACTGTTAGAGTAGGTATAGACCACTGTTCGGTACTGTAGCTCTACTGTTCCCGCACTGTTACAACTACCACCTCTTTTACATTTTTACCCCTTTCTCCTACGTTGACACCTGTCGGTGACCCCTTGCACTATAAAAGGAGGCCCATGCACAACGTGGGGGGGTTCGAAACCTAGATTACTCTCACGCACGGTGTAGCTGCTTCTTCAAGCTCCCGAGCATTCAACTCAATACACAACCAAGCAGGAGTAGGGTTTTACGCATCCGTGCGGCCCGAACCTGGGTAAAACTGCCCGCGTGTTTGCTTCGATCTGCTCTTTGTGCTCCCTCCGCCCTCGTACCGCACAGACAAGGGACTCCGGTCCCATAGGTGTTCGTGGCGGACAGTTTCCCCCGACATCTTTGGCGCGCCAGGTAGGGGGCGTCGAGGTTGTGCGAACCTGATCCGGCGTTCGCGCGGGCGCATTCTTCATCAACCTCTCCAGCTTCATCAGCGACAACTCCATGGCCCCGAAGAAGAAGCCTTCGGAGGTCGGAGGCCCGTCTGCGTCTCACCCGCCGCCACCAGAGCCAACGGTGGGCGGGGGAGACGCCGTCGGAAGGGTGGTTGCCGGCGAGGACACTCACGGTGCCACCAGATCCAAGAACAGGACAGACGACCGGACCTCGGTCTCCGTGGACGCGCCGCGTCCATCACAGCACACGACGACCCCGCAGCGCCATACCACGGGAGGTGGTATCCGCTTGCTGGGGCAAGGCCAAACTGGAGGTTCGCGGGACGCCCCGGACCCCCGTCCGGGCACAAGCAAAGCGAAAGCGCCGGCGCGAGACCCCGCTCCTTCTAACGTCGTTAGAAGTCCGAGCGTATCCCGCTCCTCGCACCGCTCACCCGCGTTCCCCACTACTCCGGCAGAAGCGCTCGCAAGGGCGCAGCTGCTCCTCGATTTTCCTCCGGCGGCCGACAAGGCCGAAGAATGGAGGGCCACCATCCGGAGCCTGATAGACTTCGCCAACAATGATTCTCCACCGCAGCCGTCGGCCTCACGGCCGCGGCAAGCTGAGAAGACGAAGGCTATCGGCGACAAGACTGCTGGGGGTGCGACAAGCGTGCACTCCCCGCCGCAGAAGCAGAAGACGCCGCCCCGCCGGAACAACCCCGACGACGGCTCCACAGCCTCGTCGGACCCGCGGGCCCGTCGAGACCAGCGCCAGGTCCTCGACGACCGGCGAGATGAAGACGCTCGAACCACGATCGAGCGCCGCCGAGAAGCTCGGCGACAATCCGACAAGAGAGCTGGGAACACTGTCGACGCGCACGCGCCCGGTGAACCAGGCGACTTGCCGTACGCGGCAGGCTGCCCTGCGTTCACCCGCGAGCTGCGGCGCGTCCAGTGGCCCAGCGTGAAGAACTTTAAGCCCGACGTACCGGAGAAGTACGACGGCAAGACGCACCCCTCGGAGTTTCTCAGCGTCTACACTATCGCAGTGCAAGCTGCCGGGGGGCGCGACGAGAAGATCCTAGCCAACTACTTCCCGCTCGTGCTGAAGCCGAACGTCCGTTCGTGGCTCATGCACTTGCCGGAAGGCTCTATCTCTTCTTGGGCCGACCTCTGCCATCAGTTTGTTGGCGCCTTCACCGGCGGCCACAAACCCCATGGCCAGGAGAGCGATCTCCACATCTTGGCCCAGAAGGAAGGCGAACCCCTGCGCAAATATATCCAACGCTTCAGCCGGGTGCAGCACAACATCCCTGACGTTCACCCTGCCGCGGTTATCAGCGCGTTCCATCAGAACGTGCGTAACCGCCGCATGCGTGAGGAGATGGCGATGACGAAGATTCGGGACGTCAGCGAGCTCTACGCTCTTGCTGACAAGTGCGCCCGCGCGGAAGAGGGGAGGAAACTCCCCGGGGAGGATGCTGGCGCAGGGGGAAGCGACAGCGACGACGCCGCCCCGGCAAAGAAGAGCCGGCGGCGGAACAACAGAAAGAAGGGCAAGAAGGAAGTGCTTGCCGTTGAGAAGTCCGGCAAGGAGGCCACCGCCAAGCAAGCGCAGGCTGGCGGCTCCGGCAAGGAGCCTGTCCCTGCGGCGGCGGCCGACAAGCCGGGTAGCTCCGACAAGCAATACTGTAAGATTCACCGCACCAAGGGTCACGATCTCTCCAATTGCAAGCGCGTCGAGTACCTCGTCGAGCAGCAAAAAGCTGAGTACGAGAGGCGCGACAAGGAGAAGGCCCAAGGTGGCGGGGAGGAGCCCAGCAAGAAGCGGCCGTTTAACGGCCGGGGAGGACGCCGCGGCAAGGCCAAGCAGCGGCAAGGAGATCGACCTCCCCGGGGCCGCGACAACGACGAAGACGATGATGAAGACATGGAGGATGACGAGAACAGCGAGCAGGAGTTCCAGAAGGCCACGGAGGTCCTGTGCGTCGACGGTGGCGCCTCCCTGCACACCTCCCACCGCCAGCTAAAACAGTGGGTGCGTGAGGTGAATGCAGCGGAGCCGCCCGTGGAGTCGCGCAGGCTCCTCAAATGGTCCAGCACGCCCATCGTTTTTGACCTTGAGGATCACCCTGACCGCACCACTGCGGTCGGGTGTTTGCCGATGCTGGTCTCTCCCACCATCCGCAACCTCAAGGTCACCAAAATGTTGGTTGACGGCGGGGCCGGGCTGAACTTGATCTCCTCTGCTGTGATCAAGAAGCTCCAAATTCAAGACGGCGAGCTCGAAGAGACCGGTTCATTCCAAGGAATCAACCCGGGAAGGAGCAAGCCCAAGGGAAAGATCACTCTGCCGGTGACCTTTGGCGGGGAGCTCAACTTCAGGACTGAGCGCATCACCTTTGACGTCGCTGATATTCCATTGCCCTACAATGGAATACTCGGCCGTCCCGCCCTCGCCAAGTTCATGGCAGCTTCCCACTATGCCTACAACGTGCTGAAGATGCCGGGGCCGATAAGCGTCATCACTGTCCACAGCGACAAGAAGGATGCGCTTATCTGCGCCGACAAGATTTACCGGGATGCGGCAGCTGCGGCCGAGAAGGATACTCTTGCCGCTCAAGCTCCCGGGGGGAAGAAGACGAAGACCAAGTCCGGCAAGTGCTCTGGGACCCACTCCGGCAACCGCACCTCTTCGGAGTGCTGCGCTGCCGTCGAGGACGTTCCATCGAGCTCCACCGGCAAGAGCAAGAAAGGAATGGCTGCTCCTCCGGCAACCAAGAAAGTGTCCGCAAAGGAGGATGGCACTGGTGGTACCTTCACCATCAGTGCCACCCTTGACAGCAAATAGGAAAGCGCGCTCGTCGCCTTCCTGCGGGCGAATGTCGATGTGTTTGCTTGGCAACCATCTGACATCCCCGGTGTTCCCAGGAAGGTGATTGAGCACAAGCTTGCTGTCTGTCCTCATGCGCGGCCAATCAAGCAGAGAGTGAGGAAGCAAGCCGTGGAGCGCCAAGAGTTCATCAATGAGGAGATCAAGAAACTAGAGGCAGCAGGTCTAGTTAGAGGTGTGATCCATCCGACGTGGTTGGCAAACCCAGTCGTCGTGCGCAAAGCCAACGGGAAGTGGAGACTGTGTATAGACTTCACCGATGTCAATAAAGCATGTCCCAAGGATCCCTTCCCTTTGCCGCGCATTGACCAGATCGTTGACTCCACCGCCGGATGTGAGCTACTCTGTTTTCTTGATGCGTACTCAGGCTATCATCAGATTTTCATGGCCAAGGAAGATGAAGAGAAGACTGCGTTTATCACTCCATGTGGCACTTATTGCTTTATCCGCATGCCATTTGGATTGAAGAATGCAGGCTCAACCTTTGCAAGGGTAGTGTACACTGCTTTTGAGCCACAGATCCACAGAAATGTAGAAGCTTACATGGATGACATCGTGGCGAAGAGCAAAAGCAAGGAAACCCTGATTCAAGACTTGGAAGAAACGTTTCAGAACCTGCGCAGGATACGGCTCAAGTTGAACCCCGAGAAGTGCGTCTTTGGAGTCCCCTCCGGCAAGCTTCTCGGGTTCTTTGTATCACAGAGGGGGATTGAAGCCAACCCCGACAAGATCAAAGCCATTGAGCAGATAGAAGCCCCGAAGCGCGTCAAGGATGTCAGAAGGCTTGCAGGTTGTGTTGCTGCCCTCAGTAGGTTCATTTCAAAATCCGCAGAACGCGCCCTGCCTTTCTTCAAAATCTTGAAGAAGGCAGGTCCCATGAAGTGGACTCCGGAAGCGGAGGCAGCGTTGCAGGATTTGAAACGGTACCTGTCCTCCACTCCTACACTTGTCGCACCTAGACCACAGGAAAAGTTGTTGCTATACTTAGCGGCAACCAACCAGGTGGTTAGTGCTGCGTTAGTAGCGGAGAGGGAGTCCGACGAGGAGTCAGCATCACCGGCGAGCGAATCTAGCGACAAGCAGGGGGCTGTCCCGACGAGCTCTGGCCCCGACAAGGAAGACTCTGCGCAGGAACAAGGAGAGGTGCGGAAGAAGATGGTGCAGCGCCCAGTGTATTTTGTAAGTTCCCTTCTCCAGGGGGCTAGATCAAGGTACTCTGGTGTGCAAAAATTGCTTTTCGGCCTCCTCATGGCCTCAAGAAAGCTGCGCCACTACTTCCAAGCCCATGAGATAACAGTGGTCACTCGCTTCCCGTTGAAGAGGATATTGCACAATCCAGAGGCAACAGGCAGGATCGTCGAGTGGGCACTGGAGCTGTCAAGCTTTGGACTCAAGTTTGAAAGTACTTCAACCATACAGAGCCGAGCCTTGGCAGAGTTCATTGCCGAATGGACCCCAACACCAGAAGATGAGGTTCAAGAAACAAGCGCACCCGTGCAAGAAGCGACAAGTGAATGGGTAATGTATTTTGACGGTGCCTTCTCGCTGCAAGGCGCCGGAGCCGGCGTGGTACTCATCGCGCCCACCGGAGAGCACCTCAAATATGTTATCCAGATGCACTTTCCCAGGGAGCAAGCGACAAACAACACTGCAGAATATGAAGGCTTGCTTGCCGGCCTCAGGATTGCGGCCGAACTTGGGATCAGAAAGCTGATTGTGCGGGGCGATTCTCAGTTGGTGGTCCGACAAGTTAACAAGAGCTATCAGAGCCCTTTGATGGAAGCTTATGTCGATGAAGTGAGAAAGCTTGAAGAGCACTTTGAAGGTTTGCAGATGGAGCACGTCCCGAGAGCCCAAAATGAGATTGCAGATGGCCTTTCAAAGTGCGCCGCGATGAAGTTACCTGTGGAACCAGGGACCTTTTTGCTCAAGCTGACTCAGCCATCAGTTACACCATCAACTGGGCAGTCCAAGAAGAGAAAGTTGGTCTCCGGCGACTACTTGCCGGCGGATCTTCCTGAGACCGCCGCCAAAGTTCCCAAGATCAACGACAACAACGCTGAGGAACAGTTTGCTCCTGCAAGCCCTCGGGTTTGTGCAGTTGAAGCAAGTGTTCCCGACAAGCCTCGCCCCGGCGAGCTTGCCGGGGGACCGTCAGCTCCGGCAGGACCAGAGGTCCTTGCCGTAGAAGCTGAGGTTCCCGCAGCGGCCCTCGAGCCTTTAGTCCTTGCCGTCGAACCTCGGGCTCCGGCATGGGCGCAGCAAATCGTCCGTTTCCTGCAAACTGGAGAACTTCCCGACGACCCTCAAGAGATAGAGAAGATAACCAGGCAGTCAAGTATGTATCAGTTCGTGGATAACGAGCTATACAGAAGAAGACTCAACGGTGTCAGGTTGAAATGCATCTCCAGAGAAGATGGACAGAAGCTGTTGGCAGAAATACACGGAGGCATATGCGGCCACCACATTGGCGCAAGGGCACTTGCCGGGAAAGCTTTCCGGCAAGGGTTCTTTTGGCAAGAAGCCCTCCAAGATGCAACTGCACTAGTAACCAAGTGTGAAGCGTGCCAGTTCCATGCAAAACAAATTCATCAGCCAGCTCAAGCTCTCCAAACAATCCCTTTGTCATGGCCCTTCTCGGTCTGGGGGCTCGATATCCTCGGCCCTTTCCCTCGCGCTGTCGGGGGCTTTGAGTACTTGTACGTTGCAATCGACAAGTTCACAAAGTGGCCAGAAGTAGAGCCGGTGAGGAAGGTGACAGCACAATCAGCAGTCAGGTTCTTCAGGTCGATTGTTTGCCGTTTCGGGATCCCGAACAGGATCATCACCGACAACGGTACGCAATTCACTAGTCGCACCTTCATGCAGTACGTCCAAGACCTTGGCGCCAAGGTCTGTTTCGCTTCTGTTGCTCACCCGAGGAGCAACGGCCAAGCGGAGAGGGCAAATGCTGAAGTGCTGCGCGGACTCAAGACAAGGACCTTTGACAGGCTGCGCAAGTGCGGAAGGAATTGGATAGAGGAGCTCCCGGCGGCTCTTTGGTCAATCAGAACGACACCAAATCGAGCCACCGGACAGACACCTTTTGCTCTAGTCTATGGAGCAGAAGCAGTTCTCCCCACGGAACTCGTATACGGATCTCCTCGAGTGCTCGCTTATGATGAGCTCGAGCAAGAGCAACTGCGGCAAGATGACGCATTGCTCCTTGAGGAGGGACGTCTCCAGGCTGCTGTACGAGCTGCTCGATACCAGCAAGCTTTGCGCCACTACCATAGCCGCAAAGTCAAGGCCAGGAGTCTCGAGGAAGGCGACCTTGTTCTTCGGCGTGTTCAGTCCGCCAAGAATTCCAACAAGTTGACGCCGAAGTGGGAAGGCCCTTATCGGGTGAGACAAGTTACGAGGCCCGGCGCTGTCCGCCTCGAGACCGAAGAAGGCTTACCGGTGAGCAACTCCTGGAACATAGAGCATCTTCGCAAGTTTCACCCCTAAGGCGCGGTTGCCGTGATCCGCTCCGGCAACCACCTTTTGTACAAGCTTTGCCGCTGTTGCATGTAACCCTTTGTACAAAGCCGGGCGCAGACCCCGTGCATCAGTAAAGCTTTCGTGTTTCTCGCATCGATTGCCTTTCGCATGTTTCTCTTTGCTACTTGCATGTTCTGTTTGGCATTTGATGCAACACTCAGATATACGGTAAGCACTATTATGCCGAAAGGCCAGATACTTGTTTCCCTCTCCCTTTCTCTTTCCTCTTAAACAGAAGGAACGGTCCTCGCGCACAAGTTTGCCGGGGGGGAAGGAGGTGGAGGAAGAACCAAGTGCTGTTCAAGAAAGAGAAGCCTTACCGGGAAGCAAGCAATATGAGCAAGCAGCATATGAAAGATAAGTTGTTAGAATTTGACCAGTTCAAATTTTAAATTTTTGGTTGTCTTCCTTGAACGATCACACTTTGTATGGAAAACCTGTGCGCGGAGGAACCTACCCGTAGCTTGCCGCACCCTTATCTTGCTTTCGAGTTCACTCAACGATTTAAGTGAGCTGCGACAAGTGTCGCGCCCTTGCCTCGTTTCCGAGTACGCTCAGCAAGCTAAGTGCGTTGCGACTAGCTGCGGCAAGGTTGCTTGCCGGCGAGGACCTTGGCCAGCAGGCTGCTTAGAGTCCAGCACTCAGCGCTCGCGACAAGGGCCCCTTACCGGCAAGCTCCCCGGGAGCGTAGGGTGAAAAACATACAAACTCAAAGATTGAAACAAGGAAGATAACATTGCACTGATTGATTGAAGTAAAGCAAATATCTTACAAGGATAACTTGTCGCAATGGACTAATGAGTTCATAACATAATGTGCAGCAATAAAAAGATAAAGATAAATGGAGCCCTAGTCTACGCGGTCGCCTTCCTTCCTGCCAAGCTTTGCCACCTTGGCGATGATGTGGCCGACCTGCTCCTTCAGGGCCTCCGTGTCTGCATCTGCCGGCAGGGTGCGAAGAACGTTCGTGAGGTTGATTCCCGGGTTGCGGTACACGATCTTCGTCAACACCCGCTCCAGAGTTCCCGCGCAGAGCCGGCGCGACTCCTCGGCCAGCTGCGCGGGGATGCGGTTCCGGAGACCTGCAAGAGCCGGAGCGACGCCTCTGAAGAAGAGGCTGAGCTTGGCGCTGTGCGGGAGATCTGGATCCGGCGAGTAGATAAGGTGTTCAACCTTCAGCGCTAGCAGCTCTTGATCAATATTGGACGCAGAAGAAACCAGCTCTTCGGTCCACACTTCGATAGTCTGCCGGAAAAGCTCGGATGCCTTGTTGACGCTCTCCATCAAGGTTCGCTCCTTGCGGAGCTCATCCTTCAACTTGGTCTCCTAGGCCCGGGCAGCATCGAGTGATTCCTTCAGGGTGGTGACCTTCAGCTCCAAGTCCTCAATGGAGTCCTTGGCGGCCTTCAGCTCGTCGCCCCTCTTGGATAAACTCACCTGGAGCTCTGAGTTTGTGTGAGCATCCTTCTCGCGCTCCAAGATGAGCGCGGCAACCTTCTCGGCGCTCACCTTCATCGCTTTCTCCAGTTGTTCGACCTTGGCGGCGAGCTCTTTCTTGGCGTCCTCCGCGGCAACCGCGGCGGCTTTCGCCTCCTTCAGCTCCCCGCCAAGGACAGCCTCGCGAGCGGCAAGGTCTTCTTCATGGGAGTCCAGCTCAACCTTCCGCTGCGCGAGCTCCCCCTCTCGCCGGGACATATCCACTCCGGCGAGGCGCTGCTGTTCTTCCGCTTCAGCCTTCTCGAGTACCCACTCCTGGTACTCGCCGGCGAGGCGCTCACGCTCCTCCGCCACCTGGCGGAGGGCAGCCTGATTGGCGGCGCTGAGCTCCGCCGCACGCTTCTCCATCTCTGCCGCAGCCTTGGCGGCAAGAGCCTCCCGGGAAGCGAGCTTTGCTTGCCTGGCCCGGTAAAGGGCCAGGAGCTGATGAAGCAATCGCTCCTCCTCGGGCCCCTCACCTCCACCGGGCGCCTGGACGATCTTCAGGCCTGCGGAGGCGAGGACTTCTCCGTCGAACGCCTCGCCCTCCGCAGGAGCTCGCGACGAAGACCCCCACGGCATCTGAATGAAGACGCCATTGGGGGCCTCGAGATAGAACCTCTGCTCTTCGCCGGCGGAGGGACCGGTGGCCGGTGCAGCATCAGATGCTCCCGCCGCCTCCGGGTCGGCGGTGCGGCCACCGTCCCCCTCCCCGGCCGCTGCGTCCGCAGCCGGAGCAGTCTCTTGCGCGGCCGGCTCGGCGGCCTCAGTTGCCTCCTCGACGACTGGAGCGTCGCCGCCGCCGCCCTGCGCGTCCTCCTCCTCGAGGATAATCACCTCCGTCTCCATGGGCGCAGGAGGAGGAAGATCTAGAAAGAAGAAGAAGAGAAAGAAATTCAAGACTCAAGCAAATATCCAAAAAAGAGACAAGCCAAGAAGACAAGTTACAAAGATTACCTTGGCGGACGTCCTCAGCGGCGGGCTCCCTCGCCGGGGAGCTCGGCCTCGTCGGAGTAGTCGCCCTCGCCGGGGAACTTGGCCTTGGCGGGGTGGCCGCCCTTGCCGGGCTGCTCGTCCTTGGCGGGGTACTCTGCCTTGGCGGAGTACCCGCCCTTGACGGAGCACTCTCCCTTGCTGGAGAGTCCTGCCTTGGCGGGGATGGCGGGGCCTGCGGCTCCTCAGCTGTGACCTCCGGGCGCTCTTCCCGCTGGGGCTCCTCCCCTGCACGGAACAAGACAAGAGATGTCAACATGTGAAGACAAAACCAAATCCAAAGGCGTACCCCGACAAGCAAGAAGAGAAACCCCAGACTTACGCTGGGGGCTGCGCTGCGGGCTACGCTGGGGGCTGCTCCTCGGAGCAGCGCTCGGGTCCGGCAGGCTCGGCTCCGGCACGCCCTCCGTTGCCGCTGCTGCCGAGTCCTCCGCGACCTTGGCCTCGGGCGCCTTGGCCTTCTTCGCGGCGCGATGGGCCAGGGTCCTGAAATCAGAACAGAAGACAGAGTCAGCGTCAGCAGAAGAATCAAGACGGAAGTCAAGAAGATATAAGGTCCAGAATCCTTACTCTTGATCCTCCTCGTCGTCCTCGCTCAGGGCGGAGAAGTCATACTCCACCATGGGCGCGTCGGCGCGAGGAGCGGAAGATGAAGACTCCCTCGCGCGCTTGGTGTTCACCGGGGCTGGGGGCTGCGAGGACCCAGCCCCTGTGGCTACCGGCGCCCGAGGAGCGGGCGGAGCCGTTGCTCCGCTCCGAGAAGACCCCTGCCGGCTCGCTGCCGGCCTGCGGGGCGCCTCCGTCGTGGTCCGCGCACGGGCCGCCTCCGCTGCGGCTGGTGCGCCGGACGGCCTTGGCGCGGCTTGACTCCCCCGTGGAGCCGCCCGCCGAGGTGGCTGTTGCCGGGGCGCCTGCGCCTTCTCCCCCGTCGCCGCCTTGCGGAGGCGCTTTGCCGGGGACTGCTTCGGGCTTGCCGGGGGCGGGGAGCTCTCCGACGAGGAGAGGTCGTCGGCGTATAACTCCGTGGATCCGCCGGAGTCTTCGGCCTCCTCCTCCTCCTCCTCCTCTGCCCCGGCCGGCTCGCTGGGCCCAGCGTCCAGCACTGCGGCCCTCTTTCCCTTGGCGCCTCCGCCCCTCGCGGCGCCTCTGCTCCCTCCGGCGGTGCCCTCCATTGCCGCGGCCTCCGTCGCGATCCCATGGATCCCGGAGTGCCTCAGTGAGGGGACCCCGGCGAGCGCGTCGGGTGGAAGGTTCAGCAACCGGCGGATCTCCGCCTCCTCCGCCTGGGTGGACGCCTCCTCGGCCTCCGCCTCCTCCGGCGAAAACCCAAAAACTCCTGCCGCCGCGGCTGCGGCGGCCTCCTCAGCCCGAGAAGCTATGTAGGCGATTTCTTGGTCGGTGGTGTCCCGCGTATGCAGCTTGAGGTCCTCCTTGTTACTCGCCACCTCGGTGAGGTTGTCGTAGAAGTTGAGGACGTCGATGGGCTTCGGGGCGATCCACGAGCGGTCCAAGCCATGCGAGTCGCACATAGGCATCATGGCAAGGATCCGGTCCCTCGCGGCGTTGTTGCAGAGCGGCACCACTTCCCGGGGAGTCCTGAACCACTCAGGGTGCGTCGGGTCGTACTTGAAGAGCTCCCGTACCATCCCGCGCAGCTCCAGAGTGGTGAAGTTGAAGTTGAGCCCGGGGCGCAGCCTCATGATGTCTGCCGGGCCGCCGTACTCCCAGGCCGGCCTCTTCCGGTCTTGGAGAGGGGCGATGCGCCGGCGGAGGAAATCTGCGCCCACCTCGGCAACCGGCAGCCGGGCCATCCGAAGACGAAGAATCCGGACGAGGGCGATGTCGAGCTTGACGTCGTCGGAGTCTAGATCACTCCAATCTCTGCCGCGCACAATGGGCGTCGTGCGCGGCGCAGTGAAGGCTTGCGGCTGGTCTTCTACAATCCAGCACCACTCCGCTCGCCATTCCTCCCACTTGCCGCGGAGCTCCCCCGGCAAGTACGCCCCTTTCTTGCTGAGACGGAAGACCCAAGAAATTCCTCCGGAGAGGGGGGCATCGGCCTCGGCTCTAGGAGTGAAGAAGTGTCTAAAGAGGGCTACATTGGGGTGGACTCCTATGAAGTTTTCGCACATATGTGCGAAAACGGCCATGGTGAGAATGGCGTTGGGGGTGAAGTCAAGCAGATGGAAGCCGTACGTGTTCATGATATCACAGAAGAAGTTCGAAAAAGGAGGACAGAGACCACAATGGAAAAAGGCGGCAAAGAAGTGATACCCGCCGGGATAGTTGTCCTTGGCGACGGCCGGGTATGCTCGCGTGCGGGGATGCGCATCAGTCCCCTTGGACCAGAACAAGTAATACTTGTTCCAGAGTTCCTGCACGCCGAGCTTCGGCGGGAAGACGACGTGCCGCTTCCGGTAAGCGATGAGCTTGGCCGCTTGCTCGGATTTCTCCTTCTTGGATTTTTCCGCCTTCGCCTTGTCGGTCTTTGGGGCCATGGCGGACGCGGCGGGAGGAAGGGGACGAAGAGCTCGGCGGCGGCGGAGGTGTGGAGGCGGAGCGCAAGAGGGAATCTTTTGCAGGTGGAAGACGACGTAATGAGAGCGCAAGGAGGGGAACCGCGCCCGCTACCTCTGCTTTTATGGGGGAGTGGGGGGCGTTTCGCCCTTTCCATTAAGAGATCGTGGGCACGTCCCATCCCACGGCGCCGCAATCGACGCGTGCCGTTACCGTGGGGTGCGGCGGATATGGAAGTGGATTCGGCGCGCCACGGGCCGCGGGTGCCCGTGCACTGTTTTGGGCCTGGCCCAACAGCGCTCGGCACCGTGTGTGGCCCAGGCCCGGGGGCTCCTGTCGGTGTACTAAGGTAGGGGTGCCTCAGTACCCCAACTTGTGCACGGGCAGTTGCAGCTTCCCGCGGCAAGGTTTACTGCGGGCTCGCCGGAGAGCTTCCTGCTCCTTATTAAACCATTCAAAAACAAAGTATACAAGACATAAGACCGAGACCCCGGCAAGAGGAGCTTGCCGGGAAGGCCGTTCCAGGCTCAAGACTGTTCCACTAACACAGGACCCTGGCAAGAGGAGCTTGCCAGGAAGACTAGAAGACATCGCCTCGGCGCTACGCGCGCCCCGGCAAGGGGCCCGGGGAGCGGCAAGTTCCCGGGCCCGGCAAGACCAAGGCCCCGGCAAGGTGCTTGCCGGGAAGGCTGCGCAGTGTGCCCGCGCTCCAGCTCATCGGCCCACGCGTCGCCCTGGGGCCTATCCAGGGACGCGTGGCGGATGGCTGTGCAGCCTGGGGTACACGGTGGCACTCCACGGCGATAAATCCGTCGCCGTGGCGGACGGAGACGCTAAGGCGGGAGCTTTTGGGGTCGACGGCGACGGGCATTAAATGCCCTTGTCCCCCACTGTTAGAGTAGGTATAGACCACTGTTCGGTACTGTAGCTCTACTGTTCCCGCACTGTTACAACTACCACCTCTTTTACATTTTTACCCCTTTCTCCTACGTTGACACCTGTCGGTGACCCCTTGCACTATAAAAGGAGGCCCATGCACAACGTGGGGGGGTTCGAAACCTAGATTACTCTCACGCACGGTGTAGCTGCTTCTTCAAGCTCCCGAGCATTCAACTCAATACACAACCAAGCAGGAGTAGGGTTTTACGCATCCGTGCGGCCCGAACCTGGGTAAAACTGCCCGCGTGTTTGCTTCGATCTGCTCTTTGTGCTCCCTCCGCCCTCGTACCGCACAGACAAGGGACTCCGGTCCCATAGGTGTTCGTGGCGGACAGTTTCCCCCGACACCCACAATCACCACAACATATCTAAAGGATAGTCAAAGACAAGCACCAAGAGACTCTCAATCTTCAATCAACACACAAGAGAGGAAATCACTCATGAAAATACTTTTCTAATCCATGTCCAATAGACCGCTGTCACCTTGGTCTCGGGGATTATACTAGATAAAGACAAGTGAGTACATCAATCCAATACATAGAGGAAGGGGAAATATCATGGGATCACCCTAGATTAACATAGCCTATGATCACAACGAAGATCACATCATGGGAGAGAGAATTGACCACATAGCTACTGGTAAGAACCTCAGCCCCGAGGAAGAACTACTCCCGCATCATGGAGGGAGGAAGCAACGTCGATGGAGATGAATCCGGGGGCACTTCCCCGTCCCGGCAGGGTGCCGGCACAGGAATTCTGGTCCCCCGAAGCTTGATGGCGATGGCGGCGGAGATCGGAATTGCGTCTGGAGAAAAGGGGTCTGGAATCAGGGTTTCCGCGACACGGTGTAAATATATGCCAAAGGGGGGCATCAGAGGGGGTCAGGGGGGCCCAGGCACCCCCCGGCGCGGCCAGGAGGGGGGCCGCGTGGGCAGGCCGCCTGGAGCCCCTGTGGTCCCCCTCTGGCCCTACTTTGGCCGCATGGAAGCTTCCGAAACGCTGATTTTTTGTATAATTTTTCCGGGATTTTTCTGGCAGTTTACGTGATGGGAAAACCTGAAATACAAAAACAGCAGAAAACAGAAACTGGCACTGGGGTGCACTGAGTTAATAGGTTAGTCCAAATATGATCAAAAGTGTATGAAAATGTATAAATATCATAGCAATATCGCCCAAAAGAGGCATGGAGCAAGCAGAAATTATAGATACGTTTTGGACGTATCAACATCCCCAAGCTTAATTCCTGCTCGTCCTCGAGTAGGTAAATGATAACAAGCATAATTTCTGTGGTGACATGCTATTAACCATATAAGGACTTATCATAGTCACATGACAAAAGCTTACTGAGACAATGAATCTGTAGTAATTAAGTTGCCTCATGAGAAATTCACAAAGAACTGAAAGTTTTACAACATGATACTGAAACATCAAATAGATTTGTAATGAGCATGGTGTGCAAATATGACAAAGTGATATCTTGCTTGCCCCCTTTAGTGAAGCAAAACATAAATGCAGGGGCAGCTCCATGGTTTAAGTGATGACTAGATACAATGATTTTAGAATAAACGATATCACAATCATGCAAAAGACAATGCTACTTTGGGACAATGCACATTACACTCAGAATAACAATCATGCTCTTAGTAGTTGGTGCTTTAAAAGAAGGTGGAGACTCTCGAACCGTGGCTTTTGTTGGCAAAGTTGAAAACCCGTAGTCGGAAACAAAAACTAAACATGTACCAGAGCTCTTGGTTTTAAAAACAGAGGTAATAATTATTTTTTGGATATGCATGTTTCGTCAACGAATGCTAGCAGACAACTCAATTACTTCTTGAGATGGACAAGTTTCGAGGAACGGCTCCCGAATGAGGACGATCACATCCTCTTAATCTCCTTTGTTTATCACTGCCAAAGTTTTCTGATTTCTCATGAACAAAGCGTGAAGGAGGGTTTGTTTGTTATATTATTTTTGAGCCGGGCGCACTCTTTGCCAGTTCCTTCTCGTATTATGGGTTTGCACATTAGACATGCAATCCCGGGGTGAAGCTTGTCCAACTTAAAAAGATCATGAATTAACTACTAATTCCTCATGAGCTAAAATAGAGGCACAAAATAGAAATGCTTTTTTTGAATAATTTTGAGATGGTACATGAAAGTCTTCGTTAGGAATGGCAGGTAAATACCATGTATAGGAAGGTATGGTGGACTCATATGGCATAACTGGTTTAAAGGATTTTGGATGCACAAGCAGTCAGTCCGCTTAGTACAGGTGGAGGTTAGCAAAAGACTGGGAGCGACCAACTAAAAGAGCAATGACGGTCATAATCATGCAGAGCGACAAAGCAACATTGAATCAGGCATGGAAGTTATATCGCTACTCAGAAACAAAAGATCATCAAGGCTTGACAGACTTTCTTTATAGTCTTAAATATGCGTGAGCATACGCCAAGTCAATCAAAATAAATTCTTGAAGGAAGATATTACTAAACCATACCACATCATAGGCAAACAAATCATGTTGGTACTCCAATAACACATTGGGAACCCCCCAGCTATTTGAGACTAACCATAAGAAAACATGAACTACTAAGCACCATTATGGACGTAGAATTTTTATCATAGACATATCAACCAATGCAACAGAAGCAAACTCTCTTAATTAGATAAGCATGATGACTAAAGAGAGTTCAAGCAACCAACTAAATAAAAGCTCTTTAAAAAGATAAGCATGAAAACTAAAAGCTAAACATGATAGTAGCTATTGAAAGACAAAGAACACACACAACAAGGATAGACATGAAAATTCTATGTTATGTTCTAGGTAGAAGTGGAGCGTGTTTCTCTCCCACATAAAGAAAGCTGAGTTCCGACTCATTATGAAAAGCTAAAGAAAACTAAAAAGGAAAACTAAAAGCAAGACGCTCCAAGCATAGCACATAACGCATGAAGTGATTAAAATATAGTGGAACGAAAGACGAACTGATAATGTTGATGGAGAAGGGGATGCACGGGGGCATCCCCAAGCTTAGACGCTTGAGTCTCCTTGAATATTTCTTGGGGGTGCATGGGGGCATCCCCAAGCTTGAGCGTTTGACACTCCTGAATCTTTTTATCATCTTCCCTCGCACACTTGAAAACTCCCTTCATACATAACTCATCATAATCTGATTAGCGAGGTTAGTACCCATAATAAAATAATTGTTCCTTGCTGGAAATAAGGATATTCTTGAAGGTCTATTGTTTCTCAAGATTGCAAAAAGGTTTTTGCAAAGAAAAAGCAAGCTCTAGGTTTGCAAAATGAAGGAAAGGCAAAACAGGACAGAATCTGTGAAAAACAGAACAGCAGGTAGTAAATGATTTTTTCGGGGCACTTCTGCAACTCTAATCAAAAAACTCAAAACAGACGCACGAAAGACAATTATATAGAGCACGCTTTCGAAAAAATTCAGACCAAAAAGATAATCTGGTGATTTTATACGAATTTTTCTATCCAAGGACAGAATCTGTTTCCTGGACAGCACGTCACAACTTTTGAACTTTCTTGCAATCAGAGGCTACACTTGGCACAAAATTGAAAAGTAAAGATACAATGATGATGCTACTGTAGTAAAAACATCAAGACACAACAAAAGCAAAATAAAATTTTATTCATTGTGGGCTGCCTCCCAAAAGCGCTTTCTTTTATGCCTTTAAGCTAGGCATAAGACTTTAATGATGCTCTCGTAGGAATAAGAGTTGAAGAACAAAAGAGAGCATCAAGAAGCAAATAACAAACACATTTAAGCCTAACATGCTTCCTATGCATAGGAATATTGCAATAGAATAATTCATTGAAGCACAAAGCAACTAGCATAGGAAGGCAAAACAAGCATAACTTCAAAATATTCACCATAAAGAGAGGAAACTTCTTATTATTAAGATATTTAGAACCAAGTCTCCCTCTCTCATTATAAATTTCAGTGGCATCATGGATGAACTCAACAATATAAGCATCACATAAAGCATTGTTACCATGATCCACATGCAAAAAGGTACTCTCACTCTCCACATAAGCATAATCTTTCTCATTGGTAATAGTGGGAGTAGGACTATCATAAACAACTTGAACACTATAGATTAATTGTATATTAGGAGGGTGGTGTTCAACAAGGGAGTAATTCCCTCCATGATTATGACAAGTTTCATAAGGATAATTTATCCTTATGTCATAGGTACCTTTATAATCACTATAGATTGGAGTTATAACATCATCATGGCAGAGAAGAGCATTATCATTGCTAGCAACTATATTTGTAAACATGTTGTCTTTATTCTTACTAGCAAGAGAATTATCAATTATCACATCACTAGTGGGTAAAGGATTTGCAATCCTATCATCCCCAAGCTTAGAGCTTCCCATATCTTCACTTTCAGAGTTGGTACCAAAAAGATTTTCAAGATCATAAGTAGCATTATCATCATTTTCCCAATCACAATAAGTAACATGCATGTCAGAATCAAAATCATCTTCAATAGTACCCACGGACGTATCATCAAGATGATAATTAAGGCAATAAACTTCACCTTCTTCTTTAAACTTACAACCGTTAGGATAAAAGTTGATGGGAGGAATATGCTCAGGCCAGGTTGATACCCATTCTTCTTCCTTCTTGCTCCTCTTCCTCCTCTTCTTTTTCTTCTTCTTCACCTTAGGAGGGAGTGGTTGGAGATGAAGCTTCTCCACATATCCTGGTTTATCATTAGAAACAATAGGGGAAACTTGGGAGAAACTCTCCTTTTTATTAGCAGAAATATAAGAGACAATTTTATACTTTGGTAAAGTTCCCTCCTTTATAATCTTACTTATGTAATCATTTTCATGGCAATTAACAACACAATAGAGATGGCAATTTTGCAAAGTGTTTTTTATTCCTATGGCATTATCATCCAGCCAAGAAGTCTTTTCTGATAACTCTTCACACATCAAAAATAACATAAGCTCATCATAAAGATCAGAGGTGATCATGTTATCACACAACCGGTTAACAGTTATGTTTTGAAAGTTCATGCATTGGAAATTAAAGTGACCCTCTATACGGCAAAGTTCACAAGTAAAAGGATAAAGGTCACACAATTCTCTAGCAATTTCATTTAAATCTCTGACCCAAGTGATTGTTCTTTCATGCTTATGTTGCTTACAATACTTCTCTTCTTAAATCATAGGCCTTTCACAAGGTCTATCCACTCCACAAAAATTAACATGCTTATATAAAACTTCATTTTTAGGAATTGGATCATGCATGTTGCAATCATCATGAACAATTTCATTTTCTTTGCAAGTCTCTTTAAAAGGTTTATGATACTCGATCCAATCCTCCTTAGGCATATTAAGATGTGAAGCAAAAGATTTGAGGAAATCAACAAGGAGTTGAGAATCAAGCCCAAACTTAGCACTAAACTTATTAAAACTTGTAGTTTCAACAAAGGACTTAATGCAATCATACTCATAAATTATACCTGACTCTTTACCTTTGTCGATCTCCCAATCTTCAGTGTTGCGTTGAATTCTTTCAAGGAGTTCCCATTTAGCATCAATCTTTTTGTTTGTGAAAGAACCCATAGAGGAAGCGTCGAGCAAATCTTTATCCTGTCGAGAAAGCCTCGCATAGAAATTAGTAATAACGTATCTTTGGGGAGCCCATAGTTAGGACATTTTAGCATTAACGTTTTCAGTCTCCCCCAAGCTTGAGCTATGCTCTCTCCGTCATGAGGATAGAAATTATAAACATAATTCCTATTCTCATGGACTTCATGAAGAGGATAAAACTTGGAGTAAAAGAGAGACTGGATCTCTTCCCAATCCAGCAGGTGAGAGTCATCTAGTAGCCTATACCATTCCAATGCTTTTCCTTTCAGTGACAAGGCAAATAATTTCCTCATGACAAACTCCCTTGATACACCTGCAAGCTTAAATAATGAACATAGTTGTGACAGATATAGCAAGTGTTCACCGGGATGTCTGTCTCCTGCATAACGATTAGCCAAAACATGATCGATAATACCAGCTGGTATTTTATAGGGCACAATTTCAGTAGGGGGAGGAGCAACCACCACAGGTGTGGGGCGTCTTCCCGCAAGCAACGATCCAATAGCAAGGTTGTCCATAAGCATAACTAGTGAAATAAAAACAAGAAACAAAAAGATTTAATTGCAAGATCTAAAGATATACCTTCAAGCACTCACCTCCCCGGCAACTGCGCCAGAAATAGCTTGATGTCTACACACGCTTCTACTCTTGTAGACTATGTTGGGCCTCCAAGCGCAGAGGTTTGTAGGACAGCAGCAATTTCCCTCAAGTGGATGACCTAAGGTTTATCGAACTCAGGGAAGTAGAGGTTGAAGATGGTCTCTCTCAAGCAACCCTGCAACTAAGATACAAGAAGTCTCTTGTGTCCCCAACACACCTAATACACTTGTTAGATGTATAGGTGCACTAGTTCGGCGAAGAGATGTTAAATGGCAAGTGATATGGATGGCAAAACAAAGTAATATAAATCTGTAATAAAAAGTGCAGCAAGCAAACAAGTGGTAAACGTGAGCACAAATGGTATTGCAATGGTGGAAACAAGGCCTAGGCTTCATACTTTCACTAGTGGCAACTCCCAACAACATTAACATAATCGAATCACATGATATTTCTCATAAAACATGCAATGGAGACGCACCCGGAGGTCATTCCTTCGTGGTCAAGAGAGGACGAGAATTATGTAGGGCTACAAAAGCACACCTCAAAGTTCGTAGTTCTCAATCTAAGGATTTCCCAATGTCACCGCGGCCATCCAAAGAGAGTCCCACAATCACCACAACATATCTAAAGGATAGTCAAAGACAAGCACCAAGAGACTCTCAATCTTCAATCAACACACAAGAGAGGAAATCACTCATGAAAATATTTTTCTAATCCATGTCCAATAGACCGCTGTCACCTTGGTCTCGGGGATTATACTAGATAAAGACAAGTGAGTACATCAATCCAATACATAGAGGAAGGGGAAACATCATGGGATCACCCTAGATTAACATAGCCTATGATCACAACGAAGATCACATCATGGGAGAGAGAGATAACCACATAGCTACTGGTAGAAACCTCAGCCCTGAGGAGGAACTACTCCCGCATCATGGAGGGAGGAAGCAACGTCGATGGAGATGAATCCGGGGGCACTTCCCCGTCCCGGCAGGGTGCCGGCTGATGTCTACACACGCTTCTACACTTGTAGACTATGTTGGGCCTCCAAGCGCAGAGGTTTGTAGGACAGCAACAATTTCCCTCAAGTGGATGACCTAAGGTTTATCGAACTCAGGGAAGTAGAGGTTGAAGATGGTCTCTCTCAAGCAACCCTGCAACTAAGATACAAGAAGTCTCTTGTGTCCCCAACACACCTAATACACTTGTTAGATGTATAGGTGCACTAGTTCGGCGAAGAGATGTTAAATGGCAAGTGATATGGATGGCAAAACAAAGTAATATAAATCTGTAATAAAAAGTGCAGCAAGCAAACAAGTGGTAAACGTGAGCACAAATGGTATTGCAATGGTGGAAACAAGGCCTAGGGTTCATACTTTCACTAGTGTCAACTCCCAACAACATTAACATAATCGAATCACATGATATTTCCCATAAAACATGCAAAGGGGACACACTCGGAGGTCATTCCTTCGTGGTCAAGAGAGGACGAGAATTATGTAGGGCTACAAAAGCACACCTCAAAGTTCGTAGTTCTCAATCTAAGGATTTCCCAATGTCACCGCGGCCATCCAAAGAGAGTCCCACAATCACCACAACATATCTAAAGGATAGTCAAAGACAAGCACCAAGAGACTCTCAATCTTCAATCAACACACAAGAGAGGAAATCACTCATGAAAATACTTTTCTAATCCATGTCCAATAGACCGCTGTCACCTTGGTCTCGGGGATTATACTAGATAAAGACAAGTGAGTACATCAATCCAATACATAGAGGAAGGGGGAATATCATGGGATCACCCTAGATTAACATAGCCTATGATCACAATGAAGATCACATCATGGGAGAGAGAATTGACCACATAGCTACTGGTAAGAACCTCAGCCCCGAGGAAGAACTACTCCCGCATCATGGAGGGAGGAAGCAACGTCGATGGAGATGAATCCGGGGGCACTTCCCCGTCCTGGCAGGGTGCCGGCACAGGAATTCTGGTCCCCCGAAGATTCATGGCGATGGCGACGGAGATCGGAATTGCGTGTGGAGAAAAGGGGTCTGGAATCAGGGTTTCCGCGACACGGTGTAAATATATGCCAAAGGGGGGCATCAGAGGGGGTCAGGGGGGGCCCAGGCGCCCCCCGGCGCGGCCAGGAGGGGGGCCGCGTGGGCAGGCCGCCTGGAGCCCCTGTGGTCCCCCTCTGGCCCTACTTTGGCCGCATGGAAGCTTCCGGAACGCTGATTTTTTATATATTTTTTCCGGGATTTTTCTGGCAGTTTACGTGATGGGAAAACCTGAAATACAAAAACAGCAGAAAACAGAAACTGGCACTGGGGTGCACTGAGTTAATAGGTTAGTCCAAATATGATCAAAAGTGTATGAAAATGTATAAATATCATAGCAATATCACCCAAAAGAGGCATGGAGCAAGCAGAAATTATAGATACGTTTTGGACGTATCAATAGGTTTTTGAGCTCCGCGAAGGCCGAGATGCTTCAAAAGAACAAGACGGAGATAAGATGTCCGTGTCGAAGATGCAAGCTGAAGAGCCTTATTGCGGACCCGGATTCCGGGCAGGTGCGGGACCACCTGCTCTTGCGTGGTTTCATGGATGGCTATCGGTGGCAAGGTGATGAAGATGACTACGAAGTCGTCCATGGGGGCCGGGCAAGAAATGAGGAAGGGCAGCAAGAAAACCACCGCGGCTCGGGCGGGCGAGAAGACGAAGAATCCCCAGGAGATGATCACGACGGTGATGCTGTACACAGTCATCATGTAGAAGATGCATGACATGATGATGAGGAAGATGTCGGAGCAGACGACGGGCATGATCATGAAGATGATGATGCCAGCGGAGCAGACGACGCTAGACCATCGATGGGCTGGGTGCAGGACCCTCATATTCAAGAGCTGCTTCTCAAGCAGACGGATAACGCAAGAGCTGCCGCCCGAGAGAAAGCCAAGATTGATCAACTTGAGTTAGACGCGGTTACTCCATTGTATGAAGGATGCATGCCCGAGGATACGCGCCTGAAAGTAACGCTCATGGCTCTCGAGATGAAGGTAAAACACAAAATGGCCAACACATGCTTGATACGTCTCAAACGTATCTAGTTTTCCAAACACTTTTGATATTGTTTTGACCTCATTCTTGCATGATTTGGACTAAACTAACCCGGACTGACGCTGTTTTCAGCAGAGCTGCCTGTATGGTTTATTTGTGTGCAGGAAAACGGATTTTTAGGTACCTCAGAAAAATCCACGAAAAATCACAGAAAATCCACGCACCCAAAGAAACCAGGAACCAGAAGTGGGGCTAGAGGGGGGCCAGGGGGTGCCCAGGCGCCCTGTGGGCACGCCCCCCTGGGCCGCGCCAGGGGGGCGCCTGGGTGGGGCCCACACCCCCTGGTGCCCTACTTTAGCCTGTATTTTTACTCCCGACGCAGAAACCCCAGATCGGAAGTTCTTTCGCAGTTTTTCGTCGCGGAGCCGCCGCCACCCTCTGTTCTTCCTCGGGAGGGCTAATCTGGAGGCTGAATTGGCCTCCGAAGAGGGGAGATCATCGCCATCATCATCATCATCACCACTCCATCATCCCTCCATGACTTCTCCCTCCATGTGTGAGTAATTCCCCCGCTGTAGGCAAAGGGGATGGTAGGGATTGGATGAGTTAGATCATGTAATAGTTTATCAGATTGTTGGGGGGCATGTTGCCTATCATCTACTATGGTGTTTATCATCTTTGCTTCAACTTGTTATTCTTAATGCTTGACACTTAGGGCCCGAGTGCCATGATTTCAGATCTGAACCATATGTGTTTGTATGAATATATTTGTGTTCGTGATCCTATCTATGAGTTGTTTGCACCTGTTACGGTCCGGAACCGGCGATCCCAAAAGTGACAGCTTGGGACACCAAAGGGGATGGTCCGTAGTTTGAGGATTACATGTATCCATTGAGTTCATTGCTTTGTTCCGGTGCTCTTTGACAGGAGCACCTTAATATCCATAAGTTCCTTTTGGCCCCGTTCGTAGCGGGATGGTAGGACAAAAGATGTTGTGCAAGTTCTTATTGCAAGCACGTACAACTACCTACGGGATACATGCCTAATGTTTGATATTTGCCTAGATGATCATTACTTTTCCGTGTGCCGTGCCCCAAGTTAGAATCTATCTCATCCATGCAGCGCCCAACCATCCATCTCCCTAGCCTACAGTGTTTTAAACCCTGCTTGTCATTAGTCGCTACTTTTGCTATTTACTTTGTTATCTACTGTTGCTATTTACTTTTGCTGTTTACTTTTACTATTACTATCATCACTATCATATCACTGTTACCACTTATCTTTTGCTGCAAGTAAGTATATTTCAGGTGCGGTTGAATTGACAACTCAACTGTCAAAGCTCATAAATACTCTTTGGCTCCCCGTGTGTCGAATCAATAAATTGGGTTATTCTTACCCGCAAAGACTATCTCGATCCCTTACGGTTGAGGGTTATCAAGTACCGTTTTCTGTCGCCGTTGCCGGGGAGCATAGCAATATTTACAAGTCTACTTGAGGTATCCTACCCGCTGCACTTTATGTACTATGGGTATGAAAGGAGACCCCAAGGTTCCGATCTTACTATCTACTACAAGAAGAGGTACTGCTCTGAGCACTAGTGCTACACTTGATTCACCTTCCGTTATGAGTAAGTTTGCCTCACCACCACCACATGATGCTCCTACTGAATCTGTTACTATGTCTGATACTCTTGATGATGCTTCTACTACTTTTGATGATGATATTAGTTCGCTTGGTTATGCTCTTGAGAAACAAATTGCTGCTGCTGCTAAAAAATCTGGAATTGAACTTCCTGTTACTCGCTACCCTATTGGTGAAACTTATGATTATCCTGACTTGAGTAAACTCAAAGAGAGGCTCCTTGATGATGATTACTATATACTAGATGAAGAATTATGCAGGGAACTGACAGAGTTTTCTGGCTCTGACCCTGAAGCTATTAAGAAACTGTTTGAAAAACACTCTCTGAAGAACAAAACCGTTCCTAATCCTGAATTTGCTACATCTCCTATATGCATTGATGATCCTGATTTTGATTTCTCTGTTGATCTTTCACGTATACCTATGGTTGAAGCTGACCCCTTTTATGGCAGAGAAAATGATGATTCTATTGCACACCTGACTAAACTCGGTGAGTTGGGTAGCCTGTTTGCCACAGATGAGAATATACGATACTTTTATGTGACCAAGCTTCTTCCTTTCTCCTTGAAGGAGGGTGCTAAAGCATGGTATGATTCACTTCGATGTGGTTCCATTAAGAGTCCTCAGGACTTAGCTCACTCTTTTGTTGATAAGTACTTTCCTGCTCACATGCAACATGCTGCTTTACAAAGAATTTATAACTTTAAACAGTTGCAGGATGAGTCCCTCCCTAAAGATTGGGGGAGGTACTGCGGTCTGATTCGGGCTAGACCAGGACATGACATCCCTAAGAATGAATTAATCGATATATTCTATGCTGGTCTAACTGATGAATCCAGGTCCTATTTGGACAGTTGTGCTGGTTATGTTTTCAGGAAAAGAACACCGGACGATGCGGAAGATTTAATGGGCAGGATTGCCAAAAACCATGAAGATTGGTCCGTCCCTGAACCACCTCCACCAACAAAGAAGAGGGGCATGTTTGTTCTGAGCCCCGAGGATATGCGAGAAGCAAAGAAGTCTATTAAATAGAAAGGTATTAAAGCTGAAGATGTGAAGAATCTACCCCCTATTGAGAAGCTGTGTGAGCCTACTACTCACCCTCCTATGGTATAGGTACACTCTCTTTTAGATTTCAACGCAAGTGACATCCCTCATGGTAAGCCTCCTGATCAATGTTTAGATGAGTTTGATAATTTTATTATGAAACAAAATCATTTTAATGAGAGGATAGAAAGTCAGTTGCATGATAATTCCCTTGCTATCAAAAAACTGCTTGATGTTTTAGACAGAACAGTTAATGATGTTCAATGTCTTGTGAAGCATTTTCATATGATTCAAACTCAGCTTGATCAAATTTCTAATGTGCAAAGAGATTTGCTTGCTAACAATGCCAAACAAGATAATTTGCAGGCTTTCGGGATTAAGACCTGAGGAGGAACTAGCACTCAAGATCCTCTTTATCCAGAGGAGCATCCGAAGAGAATCGAGCAGGATTCTCAAATGCAGGAAGAAGAAATTGTTGGCTCTCCAAAGAAAAAGAAGAAACATAAGGAGACTAACAATTCTAATGATCCTATTGCAGATGAAGAACCAGCTATTGATCCCAACAGTGTATCAATCTCCGATGCTGAGACAGAAGACGGTGCTGAGCCTGAAGGTAATAATAATGAGAGGAATGTTCCGCCTGAAGTTCGAGAAGAAGAAGCACCTGACAAACGTAAGAGGTACACTAAAGAAGACTTCATCGCAAGAAAACATGGGAAGGAAAGAGAACCATGGGTACAGAAACCCATGCCCTTTCCAGGTAAGTCCATCAAATCTAAAGAAGAAGAGCATTATAATAAGTTTTGTGAGTGGATTAAACCTCTTTTTCTTCAGATACCCTTGACTGATGCTATTAAGTTACTTCCTTATTCAAAATATATGAAAGATATTGTCACTAATAAAAGAAAAGTTCCTAATGATGCAATATCTACTATGCTTGCTAACTACTCTTTCAGTGGCAAGATTCCTGAGAAGCTCGGTGATCCAGGTATACCCACCATTCCTTGCTCCATAAAGAATAATTATGTCAAGACTGCTTTATGTGATCTTGTGGCAGGAGTGAGTGTTATGCCTCTCTCTCTTTACGAGAGGCTTTGTTTAGAGAAACTAATTCCTACAGATATCTCCCTTCAGATGGCTGACAAGTCAACCGTTGTTCCGATAGGTATTTGTGAGGATGTTTCCGTAGAAGTTGCTAATTGTTTAATTCTTACTGATTTTGTTGTGCTTGACATGCCCGAGGATGGGAGCATGTCCATTATTCTTGGTAGACCTTTCCTTAACACCGCAGGTGCTATTATTGATTGCAATAAAGGGAAGGTTACCTTCCATGTGAATGATAAAGAACACACGGTATATTTTCCGAAGAAGACCGACAGGAGGCATGCCCTCAACTCTATAGAGAATATCGAGACCGTGAAGATTGGAGAATGGGATTGTCCACTACATGTGCCTCACAAATACAAAACTATGATGGTAGGGACAATGTCCATCAAGGTAAAGGTTCAGTGATTACTCCGTAGGAGGTGAGACTTTTTGCTCTATATATCGCCTGTTTGTTGGTAAGACTTGATCAACCTTATTAACAAATATGTTTTATGTGGATAAAAAGTTGAGCTTGTTATGTTTTCACTTGTTTTTAGTTTTGTCCTACCTGCTGTACCAAGTATTTATGTTTTTGAAGCTTCACAGTACTACTAACTGCTTCAAGTTTTCAGAGAGTTTCGCAGCTTTTTGAACTTCGAAAAAATTTCAACAGTGAAGTTTTCAGAAAAATTCCAGAAAAATTATAATAAAAATTTCCACGTCGGGAGAGACCCAGAGGGGCCTGGGGCCAGCCAGGGGGGGCCACCAGTGGCCCAGGCGGCCAGCTGGCGCGGCCCAGCCCCTGGCCGCGCCCACAGGGCGCCTGGGGCCCACGAGACCCCCCTCTAGGTACTTCTTCTTCCTTCCTCTCTCTCTTTCTCCAAAAACGCGACTTATGTTGTTGTTCTTGTGTTCTTGCTGTTCTTGGAATCGATTCTTCGATCTCTCTCTACAGCCCATCATTTGAGCTGAAATTTTGAGCAAATACTCCCTGGTATGTGACTCCTCCACCCCTCCAATTAGATTTTTGATTGGTGGCCTCATTTGTGAGTATTTAGTAGTTCTTGGTGCTGTAGAGATGAGCTTGCATGCATGTGTAGAAAGTTATTTTTCAAGATTTGATGCAAGTTTATGCCTTGGGCAAGTGAGATGAGTAGTTTGCCTTAGCTCACTTTGTTTTAATCCTCGTTTTTGTAAATTGTAAAAAAAATTCAGAAATGAGTTTGTTAGGAAGGGCAAAAGGGTGGCTTGAGAAGAGGAGGCCCGCACACTCCGATCGAGTTACTAGAGCCGCAGCTTCACCATCGACTGCTAGGGTGAGCTATAATGAAGATCATGTGCCCCTGGAGTTGTTGGAAGACACAAGTCCAGCACGTGCGATGACGTTTCCATGTGATGAATTCATGGAAGCTGCGGGAATCAAGGATGAGTTTTATAATCTTTGTGAGCTGCAGCTTCACCATCGACTGCTAGGGTGAGCTATAATGAAGATCATGTGCCCCTGGAGTTGTTGGAAGACACAAGTCCAGCACGTGCGATGACGTTTCCATGTGATGAATTCATGGAAGCTGCGGGAATCAAGGATGGGAGCATGTCCATTATTCTTGGTAGACCTTTCCTTAACACCGCAGGTGCTATTATTGATTGCAATAAAGGGAAGGTTACCTTCCATGTGAATGATAAAGAACACACGGTATATTTTCCGAAGAAGACCGACAGGAGGCATGCCCTCAACTCTATAGAGAATATCGAGACCGTGAAGATTGGAGAATGGGATTGTCCACTACATGTGCCTCACAAATACAAAACTATCATGGTAGGGACAATGTCCATCAAGGTAAAGGTTCAGTGATTACTCCGTAGGAGGTGAGACTTTTTGCTCTATATATCGCCTGTTTGTTGGTAAGACTTGATCAACCTTATTAACAAATATGTTTTATGTGGATAAAAAGTTGAGCTTGTTATGTTTTCACTTGTTTTTAGTTTTGTCCTACCTGCTGTACCAAGTATTTATGTTTTTGAAGCTTCACAGTACTACTAACTGCTTCAAGTTTTCAGAGAGTTTCGCAGCTTTTTGAACTTCGAAAAAATTTCAACAGTGAAGTTTTCAGAAAAATTCCAGAAAAATTATAATAAAAATTTCCACGTCGGGAGAGACCCAGAGGGGCCTGGGGCCAGCCAGGGGGGGCCACCAGTGGCCCAGGCGGCCAGCTGGCGCGGCCCAGCCCCTGGCCGCGCCCACAGGGCGCCTGGGGCCCATGAGACCCCCCTCTAGGTACTTCTTCTTCCTTCCTCTCTCTCTTTCTCCAAAAACGCGACTTATGTTGTTGTTCTTGTGTTCTTGCTGTTCTTGGAATCGATTCTTCGATCTCTCTCTACAGCCCATCATTTGAGCTGAAATTTTGAGCAAATACTCCCTGGTATGTGACTCCTCCACCCCTCCAATTAGATTTTTGATTGGTGGCCTCATTTGTGAGTATTTAGTAGTTCTTGGTGCTGTAGAGATGAGCTTGCATGCATGTGTAGAAAGTTATTTTTCAAGATTTGATGCAAGTTTATGCCTTGGGCAAGTGAGATGAGTAGTTTGCCTTAGCTCACTTTGTTTTAATCCTCGTTTTTGTAAATTGTAAAAAAAAATTCAGAAATGAGTTTGTTAGGAAGGGCAAAAGGGTGGCTTGAGAAGAGGAGGCCCGCACACTCCGATCGAGTTACTAGAGCCGCAGCTTCACCATCGACTGCTAGGGTGAGCTATAATGAAGATCATGTGCCCCTGGAGTTGTTGGAAGACACAAGTCCAGCACGTGCGATGACGTTTCCATGTGATGAATTCATGGAAGCTGCGGGAATCAAGGATGAGTTTTATAATCTTTGTGCTAATGCAGGTTTGACACGACTCGTCACGAGCCGTGTTACCCAGTATCAAAAACTCACCTCTAATTTCATTAACAGTTTTAGATATAATCCTGATTCAGGTGCTATTGAGTTTAAAATTTATAATGATCTTATCACCATGACTTTGGGAAATTTTTGTGAAATAATAGGTGTGCCGAACGTTGGGAGGACGGCTAGGAGGGCCACTCAGCCCTCCGAGCTGAAAACCGTCATCAACTCTCTCTGTAGCATGGGTACGAGGGATATTCATCGGTCGAAGATCTCCAGCATCTTATTTCCTCACCTCTGGTATTTTGCATATTATATTGCTAGAGGGGTGCTAGCTCGTGACAACACGAGCAATATTTCTGCTCCAGATATTGCTATCCTGGCAACAGCCCTCTCAGGGAGGTCTGATTATAATCTGGGTACCTTAATTGCTCGACGCCTTGCTATGAACGGTAACAAGGGGGACTTATATGGTGGCGTTTACGCCACACTTATCTTAGAGCATCTTGGAGGCACCCCACACCCTGATGATACTCCTTTTACTTATTTAAGCTTTGATCTTGCTGCTATGAAAAGGCATAAGTTTGTTACCATGGGTTCTGAACTTAATAATCTTATCTATATCTTGCGTTTCGGAACTGCCGCGGAACGCGAGATCCGTCTACCTGCACCTCTTTTGTTTGATTTTTCTCGCAGGAACGGGTGGTCCTTTGACGTTGTTCAGTTCGATGAGTTCATGGTCCAGCATCAGTTTCATAACCCCATGGAGGGGGTTGTGCCCGACGAGGAGAGGCACGGTGAGATACCACATTTTCAGGAAGAGACCGCCACCGAGTTTGGTGAAGGGTCTTCCTCTGTTTGGCGTTCGGAATCTTCCTCGTGGGAGACTCCGAGGAGTTCGGTGTACGCGCCAGCATCCTTCTATGACCCGTGGACTCATCACCATACCCCTGGAGTAGGAGGCTCCTGGGGGCAGTAGCTGCTACCAACTTAGGCCAAAAGCCTAAGCTTGGGGGAGTACGTGCCCTTCTCACTTTTCCATTGTATTATCCATTTTATTCACTTTGATCTTTTCAAAGTTTTTGCCCGTTCTTCTTTATTTCTCTCTTTGCAAAAACAACAAAAAGATTTTCTCTTTCTTTTGCTTTTAATTCAACCTTTGAAAAAACCAAAAAGATTTCCTTTCTCTCTTTAGTTTGCTTTGTTTTCAGAGATCAGCTCGAGTCCGTGATGGCATTTGATTATATTTCCTACGTTCGATCATGCAAGTGACAAGCAGTAATGACGAAGATCGACTGAAAGGAGGTAACAAGGAAGACCGGTATGAACTCTTATTGTTTCTACTTTTGTATATATGCCTGTACTTATGATCTAGAGACCAGCTCGTAGCGACATAGTGCTATGTTTACAATGCTCTTTCAGTTGTTCATGCTTTCCTTGGGGCTAGTCCCGAATAACTAGAGTATATAGTGTGTTATTGAAATGATCTACATGCATTGCACTGTTCATAGTCTGGTATACTAAGGTGGTATTTCCCTTTAGAGAATTTTTGGATTGACTTGGCACATGCTTACACATGTTTAAGACTAAAAAGTCTACTTTGCCTTGATGATCTTTGAGTTTTAGAATAGTTATATCACTTTCATGCCCGATTCAATGTTGCTTTGTCGCTCTGCATGATTATGACCGTTATTGCTCTCTAGTTGGTCGCTTCCCAGTCTTTTGCTAAACCTCCACCTGTACTAAGCGGAATGACTGCTTGTGCATCAAACCCTTTAAACCAGTTATGCCATATGAGTCCACCATACCTTCCTATACATGGTATTTACCTGCCATTCCTAACGAAGACTTTCATGTACCATCTCGAAACTAATCAAAGCATTTCTCTTTTGTGCCTATGTTTTAGCTCATGAGGAAGTAGTAGTTAATCCATGATCTTTTTAAGTTGGACAAGTTTCACCCCTGGATTGCATGTATAATGTGCAAACCCCTAATATGAAAAGGAACTGGCATTGAGTGTGCCCGGCTCAAAAAGATAATATAACAAACAAACCCTCCTTCACGCTTTGTTCATGAGAAATCAGAAAACTTTGGCAGTGATAAACAAAGGAGATTAAGAGGATGTGATCGTCCTCATGCGGGAGCCGTTCCTCGAGACTTGTCCACTTAAAAGGTGATTGAGTTATCTGCTAGCATTCGTTGACGAAATATGCACTTCTCAAAACATGTTTACTTCTGTTTTTAAAACCAAGAGCTCTGGTACATGTTTAGTTTTTGTTTCCGACCACGGGTTTTCAACCTTGCCAATAAAAGCCACGGTTCGAGAGTCTCACCTTCTTTCTTCAAAGCATCGACTAGGAGAGCATAATTGTCATTCTGAGTGTAATGTGCATTGTCCCAAAGTATTACATTGTCTTCTGCATACTTGTGATATGATTTATTCTGAAATTCTTAGTTCTAGTCTCCTTTAAAACTCTGGAGGAGTCTCTGCATTTATGTTTTGCTTCACTCATGGAGGCTAGCGAGATACCACCCTAATATGCTCAAGCTATGTGCAATGTAATCTTGTCTTGATTTTTAGTAATATATTATTTACTTTTAAGTATTTGTGACTGGTCACTTGAAAGAAGGATTGCTCCTTGCATTGTCCTCATAGTACTGTTTCAATACTTGCTAAACTCTTTTCGTAGTACATGCTTATATACATCTAATGAAGCAAAAGAGTTTGTCAAAGTTTTCTTTGTCGGGTCCAGTTCGTTGAACTGAATTGCTTGAGGACAAGCAATATGCTAAGCTTGGGGGAGTTGATACGTCTCAAACGTATCTACTTTTCCAAACACTTTTGATATTGTTTTGACCTCATTCTTGCATGATTTGGACTAAACTAACCCGGACTGACGCTGTTTTCAGCAGAGCTGCCTGTATGGTTTATTTGTGTGCAGGAAAACGGATTTTTAGGTACCTCAGAAAAATCCACGAAAAATCACAGAAAATCCACGCACCCAAAGAAACCAGGAACCAGAAGTGGGGCCAGAGGGGGGCCAGGGGGTGCCCAGGCGCCCTGTGGGCGCGCCCCCCTGGGCCGCGCCTGGGGGGCGCCTGGGTGGGGCCCACACCCCCTGGTGCCCTACTTTAGCCCGTATTTTTACTCCCGACGCAGAAACCCCAGATCGGAAGTTCTTTCGCAGTTTTTCGTCGCGGAGCCGCCGCCACCCTCTGTTCTTCCTCGGGAGGGCTAATCTGGAGGCTGAATTGGCCTCCGGAGAGGGGAGATCGTCGCCATCATCATCATCATCACCACTCCATCATCCCTCCATGACTTCTCCCTCCATGTGTGAGTAATTCCCCCGCTGTAGGCAAAGGGGATGGTAGGGATTGGATGAGTTAGATCATGTAATAGTTTATCAGATTGTTGGGGGGCATGTTGCCTATCATCTACTATGGTGTTTATCATCTTTGCTTCAACTTGTTATTCTTAATGCTTGACACTTAGGGCCCGAGTGCCATGATTTCAGATCTGAACCATATGTGTTTGCATGAATATATTTGTGTTCGTGATCCTATCTATGAGTTGTTTGCACCTGTTACGGTCCGGAACCGGCGATCCCAAAAGTGACAGCTTGGGACACCAAAGGGGATGGTCCGTAGTTTGAGGATTACATGTATCCATTGAGTTCATTGCTTTGTTCCGGTGCTCTTTGACAGGAGCACCTTAATATCCATAAGTTCCTTTTGGCCCCGTTCGTAGCGGGATGGTAGGACAAAAGATGTTGTGCAAGTTCTTATTGCAAGCACGTACAACTACCTACGGGATACATGCCTAATGTTTGATATTTGCCTAGATGATCATTACTTTTCCGTGTGCCGTGCCCCAAGTTAGAATCTATCTCATCCATGCAGCGCCCAACCATCCATCTCCCTAGCCTACAGTGTTTTAAACCCTGCTTGTCATTAGTCGCTACTTTTGCTATTTACTTTGTTATCTACTGTTGCTATTTACTTTTGCTGTTTACTTTTGCTGTTTACTTTTACTATTACTATCATCACTATCATATCACTGTTACCACTTATCTTTTGCTGCAAGTAAGTATATTTCAGGTGCGGTTGAATTGACAACTCAACTGTCAAAGCTTATAAATACTCTTTGGCTCCCCGTGTGTCGAATCAATAAATTGGGTTATTCTTACCCGCGAAGAATATCTCGATCCCTTACGATTGAGGGTTATCAATGCTTCGACGAGAACATGTCATTCTGGCACGAACGTCTTCCCAAGGGGAACAAGTGCCCGACCAGTTTCGAGGAGGCGTGAAATACCATGTGTGCATGAACAATTGCATCATTTATCGGGACGAGCACGCGGAGTCTACCATATGTCCGGTGTGCGGCGTCACTCGATACAAGAAGAGCAAGAAAGCTCCTCGAAAAGTGGTGTGGTACTTTCCGATCACTCCTCGTCTGCAGCGGTATTTCGCGGACCCTAAGGTAGCAAAGCTCCTACGTCGGCACGCGGATAGGGAGGAGAAGAAGCGAGAAGATGACGCCAATGATCCGGAGATAGATAAAGAAGACAAGATGCTGAGTCACCCTTAGGATGCAAGCCAGTGGCAAGCGTTGAACTTCGAAGACCTAGAATTTGGGAACGATCCAAGGAACATCGTGCTGGGCGCGAGCACCGATGGAGTCAATCCGTTTGGCAGCCAGAGAAGCACACATAGCACCTGGCCTGTGTTTGTGTGGATGTACAACCTTCCCCCTGGTTGTGCATGAAGAGGAAGTACATTCACATGAGTATGCTAACTGAAGGACCGAAACAACCAGGGAACGACATCAATCTGTATCTGGGGCTGCTGAAAGAGGAGCTTGACACGCCGTGGAAAATGCCAGCCAATACGTGGGATGCCGCAGAGAAAGAATATTTCCCTATGAGAGCCGCGCTGCTCACGACGCTGCACGACTATCTCGGTTACGGATATGTCGCGGGGCAGGTGGTCCACGGATTTTCTGGATGCGTTAGGTGCATGGATGACACAACGTATCGCGAGCTAGATAGAGATCCCAGGTCTTCGAAAACCGTGTTCATGGGACATCGAAGGTGGCTTCGCGATGATGACCTGTGGAGAAAACGCAAGGATCTGTTCGATGGTGAAACTGAACCCCGAGGACGCCCGCGTACGAGGAGCGGCGAGGAAATAGACGAGCTGTTGAAAAATTGGAAAGATTGCCCACTGTCGGGAAAGAAGCAAAAGGCGCCAAAGCCGGGAAAGAAGCGAAAGGCGCCAGAGCCGCTGCTGAAGGTATGGAAAACGAGGTCTGTTTTCTGGGACTTGCCGTATTGGAAGATCTACCGTGTGCCTCACAGCCTTGATGTAATGCATATCACAAAGAACATGTGCGAGAGTCTGCTTGGTACCCTGCTCAACATGCCAGAGAGGACCAAAGATGGGCCGAAAGCAAGGGCAGACTTGAAATCAATGGGCATCAGGCAGGAGCTTCACGCTATATATGATGATGATGATGATGATGATGATGATGATGATGATGATGATGAGGCGAAGCAGGACACGGAAAGTCATCGCAAAGGCAAAAAGGCCAAGAAGACCGGAAATGACTACCCTCCCGCGTGCTTCACTCTAAGTCAGGAGGAGATCGAGCAGTTTTTCACCTGCCTCGCAGGAGTAAAACTTCCTTACGGTTACGCGGGGAAGATAAGCAGATACCTAGACCCAGCGAAGCTGAAGTTCAGCGGGATGAAGTCTCACGACTGTCACGTGCTGATGACGCACATACTTCCAGTTGCAATCCGTGGGATCATGGACGCGCACGTCCGTGAAACCCTATTTGGCCTATGCAACTTTTTCGACGTCATCTCTCGGAAGTCGGTTGGCGTGAGGCAACTCAGAAGGCTACAGGAAGAGATCGTGGTGATACTATGCGAGCTTGAGATGTACTTCCCGCCCGCATTCTTCGACGTTATGGTGCATCTGCTGGTCCATATCGTGGACAATATCATCCAACTCGGGCCAACGTTCCTGCACAGCATGATGCCGTTTGAAAGGATGAATGGTGTCATCAAAGGATACGTTCGCAACATGTCACGTCCAGAGGGAAGCATAGCCAGGGGCTTTCTGACCGAAGAGTGCATCTCCTACTGCACGAATTATCTAGGCATCGAGAACCCCGTTGGTCTGCCCGTCAACAGGCACCTCGGCAGGCTCGCTGGATGGGGTCACCGTGAGGGTCGCCGCGAAATGCATGTCGACTTCGAGGGTCGACTCGCCGACTTTGAAAGAACAAACCTAGTCGCGCTACAACACATAGATGTGGTCGATCCTTGGGTGGTAGAGCACAAAACCTTTATTGAGAAGACGTACAATGACCGAGGCCAACAGAGGACGGACGGAGATATAATCAAAGAGCACAACTCATGTTTCACGCGTTGGTTCAAGCAAAAGCTTCTGTCGTACCCTTTACATGAGGATTCTTCTGCGGAAGAACAACTCATATTCGCCTTGTCACAGGGCGCCGAGCACAACCTGATGACCTATGAGGCGTACGATATCAACGGCTACACATTCTACACCGAGGCCAATGACATGAAGAGCGATGGTTATCAGAACTCTGGGGTAACAATGGAATCCTACACCGGTAATGACAAGGACAGATACTATGGAAGAATCGAGGAGATCTGGGAGCTGAGCTACGCTGGAGAGAAGGTCCCGATGTTCCGTGTCAGATGGGCCAAGAGCGTCCTAAAAGAAGACCGGTATTTCACCACCATGGTTATACCCGAAGCCAAATCCAAGACCGCGGGCGCAAACGTCACCGCGAAAGAGCCATGGGTACGGGCTTCCCAAGTTGACCAATGCTTCTTCATTACCGACCCGTCAAAGCCCAGTCGTGTTGTCGTGAGGAGAGGCAAAAGGAAGATCATCGGAATGGATGGAGTAGCCAATGAGCAAGACTTCGACAAGTACGGCGACCCGAGGATCGAACATGACGACGATGATGAAGTAGCAGCATACACCACAAGAAGAAGCAGGACCACCCTACCTAAAGTACGTCCCTTCCACAGAAGAACTCCATTTGCGAAAAAGAAGGGCAAGAAGATTGTGAACAGATAGCTAGCTAAGATCGATTGTATTTAAATCGTAGCCTTCATTTCTCGATTGTATTTCATGGGCACTTTTTGAACTCTTGAATGCTTTTAAATTTCATGGACACTCGATCTCGATCCCCCTCCATCTCGATCGCTATCCCACCTCGCCAGATCCGGTCCCCCTAGCTGCCGAGCACCCCCCGCTCCACCGGCCGCCGCCGCCGACCCCCC
>LR738713.1:749537914-749573560 GCA_902687465.1 Secale cereale
ACCCCCCCTTCCGCCGCCGCCCTTGCCCGATGCGGCGACGCCGCTCCGCACCACCAAGAGCCCAGGGCGAACACGCCCGCGCCTCCCCGTACGACTGCGCCAGCGCTGCTGCGTGCTGGTCCAGCAACCCCCGCCGTCCAGGGGGCGCCATCGCCGCCGGCTGGTCTCGAGAATCCAGCTACTCCAGCCGTCCCTCCGGTTGCCTCCCTCCTCTCCAAACTCCAGGCAGGACGACCTGCCGACCAGGTAATATGAACTCTGTTCTTCTCTTTGTTTACCAACTGTACTATTATATAGAAGCATCTTTATTTCATATGTCAACTTGTGAAGTTTCTGAACTACTAGAATTAGAAAGATTAGGGAAAGGAATTAGAAATTTTATTTGAGTCATCCATTCACTCCATCAGTATTAGCCATTAGTACACAAATGCAGAACTTGATATCAGGGAAAAGAGTGCTCCAAGTTATGAGAATTGTGGTCAACGTGGATTACCTGGAGTAATGTATCATGCAGATTTAAACTCTAGCAAGTAACAAAGCTAACCCCGTAATATTCTGAGAAGGGAGTACTTACTAAGAAATTTGTTAGGTGGTTGAGGCTTATCTTCAAGCATCAGATAGGCATCAGTTGCTAATTCACCAAAAGAAAAGATGGGAGTACAGTCTAATAAATCACATGATACTGGTTTGGTCTTGTGAGGTCTGTTAGTTTACTCTACTTCAGGTTAAACTTGTCTCATCTCTCCATGTACCAAAGGGTTAAAATCTTAAGCTGTCAATTCTAGACCATATGAAACTGCAACATACTGCAGCCATGACCTATCTTGCTTGTCTTGTTGTGGGCTCTTGCCGAACACTCTGACACTTCATGAGCTAACAATATACTAGCCTGTTTTGGTTTTTGTACCAAAGGTTAATCTTTCACTGGTGCTAGATCATATCAACTTCAGTCATTTTTCGCCCCCAAACATTTTGACTCTTAGTCGGCCAATACTCTAGCCTCTTCCGGTCCACAAAGCATGTCGACAATCTAGATATAATACGTATATAAAATACTAGTCGCTCTCTTTCGCCGTCTCTAAAAAAATCTTTATTGTCTCATTGGCTGGCCTGGCTTTGGTTTGCTTTGGTCTAGGGGTGCATATACAAGTCATATTTATTGTCTTATTCCATTGTGCATTATTTATGGATGCCCTAAAAGTACATCTAAAACATTTTGATCATTAGTTGAACTGCGCAAATGTATTATGTAGTTTCCAATGAAGATCGCACTTCGTTAGACCATAACCTAGTGCTACCTGGCAGGAGTTCTATAGAAACTAAAAGCAGATAAGATGCACGCAACTTGCGTTATGTAAAACCACCACCACTTTGTACTCCCTCCTATCCCTTTGTACTAAACCAACATCAATTAATATGACTCGAAGGTAGTAGCTGTTTCTGGCTTTATCCAGAACAATTTCCCGGTGATGTTGGCATGCGCAAATGACCTTCTAATTTCTTCGAACGTTAGTTATGTGTGATGTTGTTTATTTTCCTTGAAAATGCACAATATCCTAGTGTCCCTACTTTAAAAACTCTAGAGTTTACTACCAGCTTTTATCCAATCTCTAAGTTCATCTGCCAAAAGAGGTACAACACAGATGATGAGGACATGTGCAGAGCTAGTGGTTTCTATCGTGTTGCGACATGTCAAACTGCTGATAAGGCCATTTGGTGGTGGGTTTCTGCATATGGTGGCTTGCTGACATGTCTAAATTTATCTTTTGAATTTAATTACTGGTACATGTCAAGTGCTCATGTTAGTGCAATTCTTTTTGGCAAGCAGTGTTGCTGAAGAGTATATGACATGTAAACTGAATCTTGAGCTGTTACTAACCTCTGTTTCACTGATGCTTGCTACACACTTGTGCCTCAACTCTTCCTCCCATCAGGCAAAGATCAATATACAGGGCAGGCCGCCATCTCTGAATGCTTTGTCCCCTATATATGCATGCTGAATTATAAAAATGTCCAGTGGGCACATATAAATTCCTTTTACCTACTGTCTTGTATATATATTTGAAAATGATTGTTGCTAGATGTTAATTTGCTGGTACTAGCTAGAATTTGGCACTGAAAAGCCAAAGCAAAAGCTAATTAACTGCTGGGTAATAGCACTGGTACTAGCTAGCTAAAATATGTGTTCTGAAACACTGAGAGCAGAAACACTTACTACATACATATGCTCAAGAAACACTTACTAACCAAATTTCTAAATGGTTCACATTCCTTCCGCAGGCGACTGAAAGCAGTAGCGCGGGGTCGACTAAGAGCAACCCTTGGGACACCACTCTAAATAGGGCGTTGAATGTAATGAAGAAAAAGGATAAGCTCAGTAAGCCGACGTCAGCTGGTCGTGTGGCCGGCAAAGGCTTGTCGACAAAATGGTCGTCATACTATAACGCTGGTGGGCGAAAGGAGAAAAAGACCAGCTCGGAAAGCCAGGCGCGCGAGGTTCAAGAACTCAAGGCACAGGTGGCGCGGATTCCGGAGATTGTCCAAGAGCAAGTGCAACAACAACTCGGAGCGACGATCACCACCATTGTGCCTACCTTGATCGAGGGGTTGCACGCGTGGATTGCGGGCGGCCAACAGGGGCCGCCCCCGATTCCTAGCTTCACGGCCAGCAACTCGCAGAATGCGATGGCGGGGCCATTGGTGTCTCCGGCGGAGGCGGCATTGGTGTCTCCGACGCCGGCACGGGAGCTTAATGCACCCGGGTGTACGCCAGCCGACACCTCTGCAGCAAGCGGCCCCTCCGTCAATTGCACGCCCGCCGTTGGCGGTGCCTCGACATTAGCCGAGCTCGACGCCATCATCACGGTAACTAATTAAGCCTCTCTCGGCCGAGGAATTCATCTCCTTGCCATTGACTGGGCATCCCTGACGCCCTACATGTTTTCGTAGGGCGCCGCCGACGTTCCGTGCACTCTCCTGCACTTCGTGAACAACGAGTTGGTCGATGTCGCCAAGGGCAAAATCGTTCAACCGGGCAACCCCGTGTTCCACGGTACCCAGATGCCACCCAACTTGTTTAGGGTTCAACTGGTTCGGGTGCTGCCAGGCTGCGACGAGTTGTTACCTCCGATTCGACCCGTCGGGGCCGACAATGATGACGTGATGACCCTCAGCGCCTGCCTGAGCTGGCCCCTACTTTGGCCGAAGAGCCAGATTCGTTTGGGGGCGGGGGACACCACCCCAAAGACAACACCGCCAGTCGTGCCGGCGCCAAGTCGGCCCCATGGCAAGACCGCCGCAATGGTGCCGGACATCCCTATGCCACTGGATCCAAACATGCATATGGCACAGGATCAGAACGACGACAACGACGATACATTTGCCAACGTCGATCAGTACTTTGCCGATCATGGGTACGGTGGTGACTTCATGGGGCCTCCTTCTCAAGAACCCAACCCTACAAAAGACGTGCGCGATCTAGCTGGTACCCCGCGGAGAAGCCAAGTTGCAACATGCGTCGTCTGCCGTTCAGTTCTCAGGAGACGCCTCCAGCTGCCGACTTCACCGAGCCTCAGATAGGCGAGGTGCGAAATATTATCAGCCCCAACACACTCAAGAAGGCGGTCTGTGAGCAGAACTCGGTCCCATTACAGGAGAAGAAGAAGGCACGCAAAAGAAAGACTAACAAGGGTGCGAGCCAGCCGGCACCGAGTACGATCCGTGCTCAGTACGGGCCACCTTCACCTGAGGATGTAATGAGGAGGGTGCATGTGGCGGGTAGGCCGATGCTACCGAGAAATATGCTCGATGCTGCAACTGGTGCTATGCGGAGTCTGCATGACAGTGTTCTTTCTTTGGAGAAGCGGCGTCTCAGAGAGAAGGATGTGGCATACCCGGTTTTCGCGGCCAAGGTGCCAGAGGGCAAGGGCTTTGTGGATAACTCCATCGGGGGTACGATCGTCCTGTGGTTTGATGACATCTACGCTATGTTGAACCTTCATCCGCTGCACTACACCTTCGTTCGGCTATTTTTGCTGAGTATGGAGATGCGGATCATTCGCGACAAGACCCCGGACATCGTGATAGTCGACCCCTTCTACATGCGTGCCAAGATCTTGGGCAGCGCTGGGGACCGGCAAGTCGCCAGTTCTTACCTCGAAGGCGTCATTCTGGCAAACCGAGATAAGGATAACTTCCTTGTGCCTTACTTTCCCGAGTAAGTCCTCCCCTCAACCGCCCCGTAACATATGAATTCTTAAATTTCGATCGTTTTTCTTTTAACATTCCGTGTTTTCTGCAGTGACACACATTGCACGCTCATCCTCCTAAGCCCCAAATATTCCATGGCCATGTATTTCGACCCGGACCGTCAGTTGAACGTAGACTACACAAATGTCAAGAAGGTTCTTGATGATGTTCTCCCCGGCTACGCCAAATCTGGAGGCACCTTCACCAGGCCTATTCGTAAGACCGGCAAGCACGTGTTCTCCCACAATACGACGTTCTGCTGCGTCAAGCAGCCGCCTGGCGGTCAGAAGGGTGCCTACTACGCCATCCATCACATGCGGGCGATCGTACGGGACCATCATCAACTTCTGCTATCGAGTAAACTCAAAGATTGGGCCGCGAGCGTGTCGGCAATCCAGGATGCGGACATCAGACAAGAATTCTTTCGCATCCAGTCGGAGTTTGCGGAAATCATCCATCAAGATGTCCTTCGTACCTCGGGGCAGTTCTACCTCAGAAATCAACCGTCCAACAGTGACATCGACACAATGCTACAAATGCAGGTTGATAACGCCCGTGATTTCATGACTCCCACGATAGACGGCGGCTTCATCCACGCTCCGGTCCCTTGAGTCGAGTCGAAAGTAGTGATGCTGTGTCTAGTTCTGAAACATCGATTGTCTCATGTTGTAATTAAACTTTAATGAACTTGTAGTATGTCTCTTTGGTTTCGAGAGTCGTTCAACTTAGATGTAATCGATGCTATTAATGTCTTGCTTTTCTCTTCCGATCGTTCTGTTGCATACTTATATATTGCTTATGTATTGTCTATGAATTGGTACTAACGTTTCGTTTGGCTAGTGCATAGCGATGCCGTCGTATGTCGTGTACAAGGGTAAGGTTCCCGGAGTCTACGATGACTGGGAGGAGTGTCGGAGACAGGTTCACCGATTCAGCGGTAACAGTTACAAAGGGTATACCACTAGGGTCGAGGCGGAATCTAGATACGCCCGCTATCTAGCGGGAGAGGGGAGGGAGCGTTGGAGGAACCGGATGAAGACGAGTTTCATCGTGATGATGCTCATCGTGATGACCGCAGCTCTCTTCTATGTGATGGTAGTTTAGATGATCGATATCGACTTGTAATGTGAAGACAAACTCGCTACTCGCGGTCTCGAGACTTGTAATATAATGTTCTATCTTTGTTCGGTCTTTTCAATTCGGAGACTAATATGATGAATTGTATTCGGAGACTAATATGATGAATTGTATTCAGAGACTAATCTTCTATTGTATTCGATGAATCTGTTGTTGATGTATGCTGTCTATATTCTGTCCAATAATACATTTTGTAACCTGTGCAAAAAACAGAAAATTTAAAAATAAATAAAAAATTTAATATTTATACTAATGGCGTATCACATCACAGTGCGCCATTAGTATGCCAAAGGATACTAATGGCGCATCATTAAACAGTGCGTCATTAGTATGCCAAAGTTATTAATGACGCATCTGGCAGTTGTGCGCCATTAGTATGTCAAAGCACCTGGGTATATATGGCCCCCTGGAAGGCATACTAATGGCGCACTGCGGTATATACTAATGACGCATTGCACCATTAGTAAAATATACTAATGGCGCACCACTAATGCGTCATTAATGGTCAAAATAGGTGCGCCATTAGTAGGCCTTTTCCTAGTAGTGTTGTACTTGTAGATTCCGACAAAAGAAGTGGAATATTTGCCGCCACTTGGAGTAGTTCCCGGCCTCGAGCTACGGCTTGGACTAAAAGTAGTGGGAGATAGAGGGGGGCGATCCATCCACGGAGGGAGATGAAACAACCTCACAGCGAGGAATCAGGGAGTTGGCGCCGGTGTAGAGGACGGTAGCCACGCTGGTCCGATTGGTACTGACATGAGCTTGTGCAACATCAACATGTGCCAGCGGGACGACCTGCGCAATGTGGGTAGCACCAGCAGTAGCGGCCGCCGTGAGGCCGCGACGTGGACCGCGGTGAATGGACCACTAGCAGAAGTGAATTTTGGGCATTTTAGATCACATGCACGAGTGTAGTGACAGAAAAGACCAGATCTGAGTAGAATTGGCAAAAAATACCACCTGCCCGGTGGCGGCAACACTGTTCGTACGGTTTTTGTTGGCAATGCGTAGCAATGCTCCAAAGAACACAAGTTTGGGTTTTCAAGTCCCATGACAGGTGCATACACCCATTTAACTGTTGAATAGGTATTTGAAAAATGTTGAAAAAGTATTTGAATTTATTTTGATCATGCATATAAAAATGTTAATCAAGCATTTAAGAAAATATTGAACAAGTATTTGAAAAATGTTGAACAAATATTTGAAAACTGTTGAATGTGTATTTGAAAAATGTTGGAGAAATATTTTTAAAAATTGATCATGTATTTAAAAATGTTAATCCAGCATTTGCCAAAAATGTTGAACAAGTATCTAAAAAATGTTAAAAATGTATTAATTTTTTTGAACAAGTATTTGAAAAAAATGTTAAACACGTGTATAAGAATGTAGAATGAAGAACAAATCGGAGAGGAAAAAAGTATTTTGAACAAGTATTTGAAAAATGTTGATAATGTATATGAGAATGTAGAATGAGAAACAAAAAAAGAATATATATAGAAGCAAAGGAAGAAACAAAATAATTAAATAGTTCGGAGAAGAAAGAAAGAATGAAAAAATCGGAGAAGAAAAAATACAAAAAGAAAAGAAAAAAATATTTTTCAAATACTTGTTCAACATTTTTACATACATGATCAACACTTTTTCAAATACTTGTTCAACATTTTTATATACATGATCAACATTTTTTCAAATACTTGTTCAACATTTTTTGCAAATGCTTTATTAACATTTTTATATAGATGATCAACATTTTTTAAAATTCGTTTTCAATATTTTTCAAATACCTATTCAACAGATAAATGGATGCATGCACCTGTCGGCCTAGAGGAAGTCGACTGGGCGTCAATCGGCCAGCAATGGGCTGACTTGGGCCAATCGGCCAGCAGCGGGCCGAGTAGATCCAATCGGCTGGCCGGGGCCCCATCGGCCACCAGTAGGACGATAGGATCCAATAGACCAGCAATAGGCCGACTGGATATTATTTAAAAAATATATAATTACGGAGTAATATTTCTGAAATTTAATAAAGAAAATGTATTAGTTTTTAAAAATAGCCCTCGCTTGTAGGTCTATGTTGATGTTCATCAGAACCAAAACAGAGTATATCATGTCTGCATTACAATCACAAACAAAAAGTCTAGCAGCTTGATGTTTTTATGCCACAAGTACACTGACAGACACATAATAATAATCAGACCCGTTTATCATCAGGACAATATCAAAAGTCAAGATGGCCGAGCCTACATCCTTGTGATGTACGCAATGCAGCTACACCAACTGAGAGGCCCAAATCAACTCAAGGGAATAACTGATAGAGAGATTCCAAAATCTCAGCATCTTCTGGTGATGGTTCCCATGGTGAGCTCGTCCACTCTACCAATGGAGAGAACTGGTCGCCGACGTTGATCACGTGGGTTTGCCCAACATCAGTAGGTGGAGGAGGAGGAGGAGGAGGAGGAGCAACCGCAGCAGCTTGGCCAATCAAGCAGGAGAAAGAGTTCACTGTACTCATAAGATCCTGCTGCTCCAGATTCACAGCCTCATTGTCGCTCAGTAAGTTTTCACGTATCTGCTCAAGTCCCATCGTCTCCGGTGAGATGTAACCATTACTCGGCTGGTTCTGCAGCAAGGTCTGCCTTGAGACTGTAGTGGTAGTGGTGCAGAAATAAGGAGGTCGTCAGTACAAGTTATTTTTTGGTATAAGTTGAGTGAGCAAGTAACTTCTATAACTGAATCAGGCTCTCAACAATAAAATGATGCAAATTACCACAGAAATTTTGCGTGCCATGTCAACTGACTAGAGAGAAGCTACATGATTTACAAAGTAGAATCGGGATAAAAATGATAGATTATTTACGAACTATACTATGCATATTACATTCAGAAACTTGCAAGAAAATATTCTTGGATTTTACATACCGGCTGAACAGATCAGAAACAAAGCCATATAACATTGTTTTTTGTACCAAAGCAAAAGTGTTTTTGTAATCAGATTTGTAGTGCCGTGTTTATTGTTTTCACTGAAAATTGTGTACTTGTTGCGTCTATTATTTAGCGTTGCTTTCCTAGGAATGTATATGACATTTTACTATTGGCAAGGTAAAATTGCACTTCTTCAAGTACATGACAACTTGACCTAATGTTGTAGTTCTTCCATTTCGGGGATACATGGTCTGAATGTATCCTTTCAATGAAAGTAGTATAAGTGTTACAGTTCTGACATGTAGATAAAGGAATAGTAGTATATACCTGGGCTTGGGTAGAAGACAACATTGTCCGCGCTGCTTGGTTGGTTCCCTGCTTCGACCTGCCGATTCGTCATACTGTCACCAGGGAACCTCCTTATCACCTCAGGCAGCACTACTCTTGTTGACCAATAATCGCCGACCCTGTTATGCGAGTCCTCTGAATTTGTTAGATTGTTGATGTGTTTCCCTTTGGCATTCATGACTCCATTTGACATGAAGGGCTGTTGCGCCACCCTAGTCATCTCAAAGAACTCCTCCCAGCTAAACATTTCACTCTTCAATTGATCAACCCCCCTTGAAGGTTCTTCTGTAATCACAGAGGTACCAACAGCTACTGTAGAAAACAAAAAAGAGGTCAATCTACTTGATTTTATCTTGCAGATTTAGTAACGAGATGCATGCTACACCCTCTGTAAGGAAATATAAGGGCGTTTAGATCACTAAAATAGTTATCTAAACGCTCTTATATTTCTTTGCGGAGGGAGCACATACGAAGAACCATGCTGAGTACTGTACTAATTACTACAACTCTCGTGCATAGCTAGCGATATACCGCAAAAGTAAACTTTCAGAAAATGTTAGTTCTGAAGTTTACCTGAGCTTTGGAAGTGTACACCTTGCAGGGCTCCAGAATTATTTAGTCGTACCGTGGTTGTTCCAGTTGGAATCGACTGCCCAGTTGGTGTAGTACCTAACGTCGCAGTTTGTGCAGTACCAAACATGTTATCACCATCACTACAGGATGAGATTTCATTTCTCAAACTCTTCTCATTGATATTGTTCTCCAGACTTAATAAATATAGACGATGGTCTACGGAGAGGAGATTCTCAATGTGCTTATCCATTATCCCTGGTCCACACTGTAGAACATGCCTACTGAAAGTAGTAAAAGGGAAATCTTCACCCACCAATACAATTAACGTATATGGAAATTAACAAGGGTACAGACAAAACTAATTTAGCCTGATGTGTATGTACTACTGTGCAGATAATAACATCAAACGGCATGTCACGTAAAATGGTTCTCAATTTTAATTTTAAGTAAGGCACATAAATAAAACAATCCATTTGAATTGGAGTTATTTTAGCATCCGAGGTGGTACTAAAATTCTATGCATCAATATCCGAGGTGGTACTAAAATTCTATGCATCAATATCCTGCTCCGTCACCCGTAATGGGTCATATAGATGCGCTGCTAGGCCTCCTCCACATCAAATTCTTTGCGAGCCAAGCGATTGGGCTTTTTCCAGCGCCAGGGAATTTCTCTCGTGGGTTGCGAGCCATGCGAGTGGAATTTCCAGATTGAATAAAAAAAAAGTAGTATGGCAAGGGTGAGGATCAAACTCATGACTCATCATCCATTCAAACCCTACAGTAACCATCTAATATAGTATTCGTTTGTGTCTAGAATAGAAGATATGATTCTTTTGTGTCTAGAATAGAGGTTTAGTTATAATAACAGAAAAGAGAGAGGACGCACAAATATTGTACGTTGAATTATCCCACCTTGCTCCCTTACAGCAAGTGCCACCCTGTTATATTTGTTTTTATTGGAAAATAAAAAAGGTGCCTTCGAAATCAACAAGATGCAACACGGTTGTTTGATCTATTGATTTTGAAGGAATCGACTTCATCACGTGCGAAAGGCTGCTGCGTGAACTATTGAGAGAGCCTTATTATTTAATAAAGAGGTAAATACATCAGTGGTGTCCGAACTTGCCATGGATGTTCACTTTAGTGCCTAAAGTTGAAAAATACGTCGAATTGGTTCTAAAACTTAGCTAGCTCGTGCAAATACGGTGTTAATCTCATCCGTACACGTGTAGCGTGCTGATGTGGCCCCGTATTTGTTGACATGGCATGGGGCCACTTGTAGTGGCGAAGCAAGATTGTTTTAATAATATATATATGTCCTTATGACAAGTGATCCTGTATGTCAGAAAAATAGAAAACTGAAATTAAAAATAGTGCTCGATCAGAGTCGAGCATACGACCTGCAAGTTCAAGAGAGCTTCCGCCAACCACTGCACAACACACGGTACGACGGCAACTTTGGCCACTACATATTAATGAATGATAAACAAAAATGATTCTGGTGCTTAAATGCGCTGCATCCAGTGGGCCATTTACTACATGTTATTTTTTTGTAGAGAGAAATGTAAAAGGTATGTATAGTCATAATAATAAATTTTAGATTCAAATATTCATGTGTTATTAATAATTACCTCATGGATGGATTGTATTCACTAAACATTTAAAAATGTATTTAACAAACATTCTTAAATATAATCCATGATTGTATACTTTAAAAATTTGTACTTACAAAACATTTTTAAACACTCATGGCTTATATCTAAACTATTTTTTTTCTAAATAATAAGTGAATATTTTCGAAAATTAAAGGAACATTTTTTAGTAAGTTATTTTATTACATACCTCTATATATTTGTTGTGTCTCCACATAAATATTTGTGTACCATGAGGTTATTATTTATGTACCAAAAATATTTATAACCCACAACATGACATGGGGCCTGTTTTTTTAAAATTAGCAATACGTGCACACGAATATTTTTATAGCACAAGGTAATTATTAATGACACAAATATTTGTATATCAGGAATTAATTATTAATAATACACAAATATTTGAATCTAACTTTTATTATCATGAATTATAATTTACAGACTTTTAAGATTTAAAAAAAAAGTCTGTACTAAATGGGCACCCATGCAGCCTATTTAAGCACCAAAAGTCATGCTGTCATACATAAAGCAGTGCACGCCTTAGTTTGCATTGTTGCTTCTTTGGTGTAGTGGTCAGCGCGTGAATAATCAAAGTGCAGGTCACGGTTCGACTGCAAATGAGCATAATTCTACCTTCCACTTTTTTACTGACAGGTGAGGTGCCACGTCAGCACATATACGTCTACATATGTGTTTAACATGGTATTTGCACGCGCTAGCCAAGTTTTAAAACCAATTCAATGTATTTTTCAAGTTCAGGCACTAAACTGAACATCCATGACAAGTTCAAGCATCATCGATGTAATTACCTCTTTAATAAAGGAGGGCGCTGCATGACCAAACGGGAAAGAAGACTTCATCTCAAGAAAAATGGGAGAAAATAGGTGCATGCTGTGGGCTGTGCTACATGACCCAAAACGGAAAAAGATTTGCATGCTGTGCGCTGCACTTTTGTTAAAAGGTGGATGCCGCTGCAATATAGACTAGGAAGAAAGTGAGCCAGGCGCACGTCTAGATTGCCATCGAGGGGTTCGAGGTCCTTCTCAAGGCGATGAGAACCCTAACGCAAATATTCCCTATACGCTAGACAACCTGTACAGAGTAGACGGCCTTAGAGCATGATTAATAATATGCTAGCTGATGGCTATAAGGCTACTTCCAATGCATTGGTGCTAACATGAGGTGCTAAGCACATTAAAAACTTTAGCAACTAAAGCTCCCAATGCATAGGTGCTTAACTTGTTGGTGCTAAAGCATGCTTCATTTAATGATTTTACAACTAAAGTTCTTCATGCATTGGTGGGATTCTTCCATTTAAGTCTTTTGCCTAGGTTCACGCGCTTAGCATTGTTTCTTCCTCGGGTCACCACACTCATCTCTCTCCTCTTAATTACCTTGCCACATCAGACTTTTTGCCTACATGGCAGACTTAGCACCTGTACAAGGTGGAGCATTGGGAGAGGCCTAAGAAATCATCATGTCATCTATAGCCATCATCTATATGCACTCATACAATAGTGTGAGTTACAAGGTTGGTTATTGCATTAGTACATTTGTCCATCTTCTCTCTATCTCTTTCTTCACATTTATTACATTACCTAGAAATGCGCATATAGCTAGGCTTTTGCATGAGAGTCCATTCCTCCAACTTTTTCATCTCTCTTTTCTCTACATAGGCAAAAATACCATGTAAGCTAGCTATAAACCCATTATTGTACTTGCTTTTATGCAAATGTAAACCACGCGGAGAGTCGCCGACATGTGGCCGAATTAGAAGCCGGGGGCTGCACGTGACCTCGACCTCGGACCGTGCTGGATACGCACGGCAAGCGATCATAATGTGCTTGTGGCCTTGACTAACTAAGCCAAACATGAACACATACACAACTAGTTATAACTTCGTATCTTCCAGGTACGACTACTGATTTCCTATAAAAAAACAGCTCCGATTTAAAAGAAAAAAAATCTTGTGCGACATTAGGGATAAGCGCAAACCGCAAGAGTTAATACAGGAAAACACCTCGAATTGTCTACATGCAAGTTGCCATCACGTCACGAGGTGAGTTATAGATGGGCGTGCAATATTTGTTTCTCCCATTGCAACGCACGGGCATATTTGCTAGTTAATTGCAAATTCAAGAACTTGTGGGACAACAACATATTAGTTTGTTTAGAGTTTGTACTCCCTCCGGTCCTTTTTACTTTGCATATTAGGTTTGTCTGAAGTCAATCTCATCCAACTTTGACCAAGTTTATACAAAAAATTATTAACATTGACATAACAACATCAATATTATTGGATACATCTTGAAATATATTTTCATATTATATTTATTAGATATTATAAATGCTAATAATTTCTAATATAAATTTGGTCAAACATAGCAAAGTTTGACTTTCGGCAAATCCAATGTGCAGAGTAAAAAGGACCGGAGGGAGTACATGCACTATATATAGAGCCTGTTTGGGACCGCTCTGCTCCTTAAAATCCAGCTCCGCTCCAGAAAATACAAACCAAACGAGGTAGCTCCATAATATGTAGTTCCACAAAAAAAACTAGAATCCAGGGTACAACTCCCAATTTTTTATGAAGCTCGTAAAGGGGTGCTCCAAAAAACTTTAGAAGCTGGAGTTGGGAGAAAATTATCCACCACTGCCACTACCCCTTCGTTTCTCCCCCTCTCATCCAATCAAATAGATCATTTTTATCAAATTTCTCATTTTTGAAGCTGGAGTTACATGGAAGCCAAATATTCTTTTTGATAGTGCTACAACTTCTATATGAAACTGCTCCAAAATGGATTTGGTGGAGTGAAACTGATTTTGGTCAAGCGGAGCAGTCCCAAACAAGCCCATAGTCTTGGTTAATTTAGCACATTACTCAAGTGAGTGCATAAGTATTTGAAATATAATCACATAAATGTCACCATTCGAGATTAACATACAAATTATAAGATCCTTTTTGTCTATCTAGTTGATATGAAATAAAAATGAATTGATTTGCTCTCCCCAAAACCGGTAGGAGCACTACCTTTTCATGTCGAAGAAAAATGGTGAACAATATGTATAGAGGAGCTTCGAAGGGAACATGGTGAAACCTTGGAGTAAAAATGATTCTACATCTCCTATATTAGACATGTATCCGAGCCCGGCTATTATAAATGCAAGAGGGAACATGAAGAGGACAAAAAAAGGGTCCCCTTGTAGATCGGCCACTGTGACATGGGCGGAAAACCCTAACCACAACCACCCACCCCTCCCCCGTATGTCCCCTTGCCACGGTCGGGCAAAGACCGCATGATAGCGGCGAGGCCTTCCTCTTGTGTCACAACGCGATAGACGGGGCAAGACGACAACTCTTCCCATGGTCGACAGTGGTGCAGGCTATGCCAATGGGTCGTGGACCACAATGGCTTAATCTGGTGCGAACATTGTGGCGGTAGCCCCAATTTTCTAGTTTGCACCGCAGTGTGTCTAGCGGTGGTAGCATGTGATGACGACAAGCAACAGTGGCCATGTACGAGGAAGTGTTATATTCTGAGGTGGTGTGGGATCATGCGCGATAGATCTTTCTTCCCCAATGGTGTACCCACATCCAGTGGTGGTTGTTGGTCCCTCTGGGGTCAATCCCTCTATAGGCGGGGACATGCAACATTGTGTCTTTCTTGTAGGCGGTGGATGTCAAGACACCGATCCTGGAAAGAGGTGAATGATAGCTGCATAGAAAGTGCGACTGAGCGGATGTCGGCGGGATGGCCCATTGAAGAATTGGTCTTGAGGTTTCGGGATACACAAGGTTCTAGAGGCCTACATTACCGCTAGTAAAGTCGGCGCCTGCTCCCAACTCTTACCATATTGGGTTTAGTCGCTCTTTACCTTCAGAGGCGATGGTGGTAGCGTGGGATAGTATGGCTGGCTGGTGCATGATATGGTGTCTTTTTTGCATCCTCATAAGCCTATCAGGATCTTCATCCCCATTCATGGGTGGGACCCACCTGATCTGGTTCACTCGATGGAGGGTGCAGCGATAGCACAATGCGTCAGTGACCTTTTTCATTAACATTCATTGGTGTTTCATTGTACTTGGTGGAGTCGTTGGTCTATGTGTTTCATTGTTTCTTGATAGCTAGTGGGGCTCACTACTAGGAAATACCTTATAGGTACGTACATGATTAACAGTAGCGTGGGGTTGATGCACCGTGCTACTGTTATTTAGCAGTAGCACGGTCTTAGTGCACGCGATGTAGGTGGCTTTTAGTAGTAGCATGGGCATGCCAAACAGGCGCTACTACTATGTGGTGGTCGCCGTGCCCCCAGGGGTTGTCCTTAGCAGCAACGTAGGTCAAGGACTAACGCTACTGCTAAACACGTTAGCAGTAGCGCAGGCCCACGACCCGCGCTACTACTGTGGCCAGCCTGGGCCCAGCTGCCCGTCCCCACTTAGTAGCAGCGCTGGGCTTGTACCTGCGTTATAACTAACGTGTTTAGCAGTAGTGTTGGTCCTTGACCCGCACTACTGTTAAGCCAACATTATCCTCCCTGTCCCGCCCGTTCCTCACTCTCCTTGTCCCACTCTCTCACCGCTGCAACCTTCCTCCTCCTACCGTCGCCGCATTGCCGTTGTTGTCGTCGCCATCCCCCGGCCTCGGTAAGCCTCATCCTCCAGTAAACAACATTCTTCTTAATGAAGATAAATTCGTTGCATACATTCTTCTTCAGTAAACAACATTGCTAACTATATATGTTACTATGTTGTTTAATAGAAGCTCCCTAGCGAGATGGTGTCTCACATGATGCTTACCGAAGGGAGTATGTATATGGTTAGCTTACGATTGTTTTCGCCGATGGCTTACAAAAGTGAATACTATATTTCTTTGAAAGATGTAAGGCTCAATATCAAAGAATGGAGCAAAGTATTGAAGGCGCGCACGCAACCGATTGGAGACAACATGTGTGTGCGCAAGCCAGAAGTTGGCGACAGGTGGCTCTCTATTCTCCATTTTGGAGATGGAACAGTTTACCTATTTTATGCTATTTTACCTAGGAGAGAGCACTAGGTCCTAGGTAGAACAATTAGCTAGTGCTCATTATGACTATGATGATGATTAGTTGTTATGATGATGATGAGTTGTGTGCTACAATGTGTTAGATAGAATGATGAGCTATTATATGACTCATAGATGATGATCATGAGGAGTTGTTATGATGATCATGATGAGTTGTTATTATGATTATGATGATAATGATGATGAGTTGTTATTATGATCATGATGAGTTATTATGTCATTGGATGAAAAAAAACATGGATTAGATTCAAGTGGATGGATCCTAAGTGACCAAGTTGCATTACTTGGATCGTCCTATAATGCAACTTGGTCACTTTGGATTCATCCACGAATCTACTTGGATCGTCCTACTAATCCAACTTGGTCACTTTGGATCTATTCACTTGAATCTAATTCACGTTTCCATCATGGTCATAATAATGTAAAAATCTCTAAATTTCTATTATATGAAAACTTGTAATACAGTATAAAACAAAAGAGAAATGAAATACAGAAGAATAATAGTAGCGCAGGGTATGGGCGCGCAGCTAGTAATTAGCAACAACACATGTTGGAATGCAAGCTACTGCTAATTGAGTTAGGAGTAGCGGGGGCCAAACCCGTGCTAGTATTAAAGTTTAGATATAGCGCCATAGCAGCAGCGCGGGTGCCCACGCTACTGCTAGGCCACAAACCCGCGCTCCCTAGTAGTGGCCTTGTGACATTTATATCAAGGTTTAGCCCAATTTCTCCTAATTAACAAACAATTTCAGTTTTTTTCTTAATGAATAGACAATGCTTCTGTTGGTTTAACTAAAAAAGGAAATTTTCTGTGCATGAGGTGGCAAATCATTCGGTGTTTCCTACTTTCTTTTGGTATATTCACTTCAATCATAATTATACATAGATCTTATATTACCTGTGCGTGCTTGATTGCCCACCGGTAAAATCTGTAGTTGCAACCCACCTAGTGCTCCTGTATGGTAGTGTTTTGCCTTCTTTGAAAAATTGCGGTTCCGCAGACACCTAAATGGAGCAAGCAAGATATAACTTGTAATACCATAAAAAGGTAGATAACTAGTAAGAATCGAGAAACCAAATAGTATCCAGTTGTACAATAATAGAGAACGAACATCTACATTGTTTACCATTAGAATTTGTTCCTTATTGTTCTCTACTGTATGATGTATAGGTTGAAATGTATCGCATGCTTCAATTTTTTTACCAGACAACATAATTTGCACGTATTAACATGATATTTTTTATAATATGTATCACTCGGTCACGTACCGTAATGTCCAACATCCCTGGTAAATTGTTTGGACAAGTTATCCTCAAGGCAGAAATGTCCGACCATTTTATCTCTATTTTCCTCTTCAAACCATCATCAATCATTTCCCACACCAGTTTACTCTTCACAAAATAGATTTTTGCCACAATGTCTCCTTTGTATCTTGATTTGAACTGCAATACACAAATATGGTTGACACTCATCTAAATATTGCAGGATCAATCATACTAGTTTGATAAAACTATAACGTCATAAGTTTTATAAATATACATTTTTAGTAAATCCAATGCAAAGATGAACTTGACTTGAAACTATTTCAAACATTTTAGTTACTAACTCATAACAACAGATTTTTTTCTTCAAAATATATTAAAAACGTGTAAAGGGTTACCCTCTTTTTATAGAAAAAGTCAAACAAGTGCGATACCAGGATTAATAACAAACTAAGGTATGGAAAATTTAGGTATTCCACATACTATATATTAGAAAAAAAGTACATGAGTCAAGATTTTTTTTACCTCCCAATCCCCAATTCTTAGAATGGAAGCTTGGAAACTGGGTGCCCGTAACTTTTTTGAGGGCTTCATTCCTTGTATCGCAGTAGGTTTTGTTTGTGTAGCACATGGGGCTTCCTTTCTTGTTACTTTGGAGGCTAGCGCTAATTTTCTTTGTATAAGCTCCAAAGCAGAGGGTGTTTTCTCCAAGTTTAAGCCTAATGGCACATGCCCATTAGTGGATTGCCGACAAAGTAACTTACCAATCACATCATTACCTCCATCTGACTGCTGTGACGAATAGTAAACGAAAGTATTATATAGAGACAATATGAATATAACTGTGTTCAAACATTTTCTAAAACATGAAACATTTATATAGCAAATATAATATCAAACAGAGATCACAAAACCATTTACTGCTCCCCCATATAAGGATGCCAGAAGCAATGTATCGTCTAAACTAGTTAAGAGTGATTATGCGATTCTTGCCAACTTTGCCGGGAATTTTGTCATAACTAACTCTCTCTCTCTCTCTCTCTCTCTCTTCTCCCCCCCTCTCTCTCTATCCATTATATCCTACATTATTTAGGAGAAGACCAAAACTGCTTCATTGTACATGTCCTAAGAACGTGAAGAAGATCATCACATTTCAAAATGGTAGGAACTTTGGATCCTTTCCAAGGAAGGAAATTAAACCAGTAACACAATTGCTACTTTTTGCTGGAGTTCTGAATTGATGCTCGGGCACTAAATTGATAGAATTCTGCTATGGATCACTCCAACTATGGCAGGACAAGCACGAGATCCTTTCGCATGCACGGGAGTGCCACATCATGTCCGCATAGAGCAAGCGTTAATGAATATCTTCAATATGATATATGTAAATTAACCTCGAAATATGTCTAACTAAACATCTAATGTGAAGAATAAAATATATTTACTTAGTAGAAATTCTAAAATATGATTCCTCCTATATTTTGAAATTAATTTACTAATTATATATATTACATAATAGATTGCAGATTCAGTCAACCCTAAATTAACCACACATGTATTTCGGTAGAATTAAACTACACCATTGTGCTTTTCATGAATTTTTGCTATAGTAACATACCTCGATTGTATATGCATATTTGGAAGACATTTAATATGCGCTAATCTATTTATATCCGCATTTAATGTACAAAGGGGGTTACAAAAATTAATGCTAGTCCTTGATTTGATCGATAGAGCGGACTTAGGCACCGTCCCTAGTTTTTGTAAGCCCTTTGTGTTCTGTTGCTAGCCTATTATCCTTCAGTTAAATGAACAATAACATTTTCTTCTTATGTGAAATGGTGGAGCTTCTACCAGTGCTTAGAAGAAGAAAGCATGCCGCCCCGCCCTAGGCTGGCATGCACGCCAAGATTTTGTATGCCAATGGATGACGTCCGTGCGTTGGCATTTGAGAAGTCGTCATGTAATCTAGGAGACACACTAAAACCACATGAACCATGAAATAAGTAGTGATCAGTCAAAAAATGATCCTTTCTTTACTGATGATGACTTGAATTAGCTTACTATTGTGTCATTACTCGTATTCCTTGTGCCTGAGTCGAAGATCCCATTGTATAAATATAGTTTTCACAGTGCCTTCTGCCGATTGAGATGACTAAATTCTATATATTTTTACCATAGCATGGACTTTGAGTTGTAAGAGATATTTGTTTTTATGTGGATTATTGTTTCACATGTGACCACTATAAACGAGTTAGACTAGGTAGAAGGGATTTTTTCTTTCTTCTTTGAACAGATCTAGGTAACCCCACACACCAGATCCGTGTCCTGTCATGTAGTCCGTGTAGATCTCGAGATGATAGCAAGAGGGAGGGTAGTAGAACATGTGAAATGCGCATAACTTAAGCTGCTGCTTCATCAAAGTAGATGAAACATAACTATTATGTTCCTTGTCAATATCTCACATAAAATCCACAAAAATCATAACACACATGATGGAATCGACCTTCTTGCTAGCTATATCTACTATGAATTTTATAATTCCTAAACAATTCACATTACATCTACCAACGTAGATTGCATATCTTTTGTGAATTCAAGAACACAAAAGATAAGGTAGCCATTCAACCACACAAAAAACCACATGCATAGTGGCTAGAAAGAATCGGGGTTAAAAACAGTAAATAAAGAAGAAAAAATAACTTTATGAGTACATAAATGAACACAAGCATACACTCACGTGGCTCACATTCTTGAATGGTAACATCTCCCGATCTTCCTCGCTCTCGTTATTTGCATACCTATACTCCTCTTGTAGTGGCATAGTCCGATCTATGACATGCATCGTCTCCTTGAAAAGACCCCCACCCTCTGTCTGGTTTATAAGTTGTCCATTATTGTAGGAAGGCTTTGACAGGGGGATATGGTGGGTTAATAGTTATGGTCATTGGCAACGGAAATGAAGTAGCCTGAGATTTAATATGAGGATGAAAATAAAATAGGCCCCACTTGCCAACAGGACCACGTCCTATGTGTTTGAGTTTCACATGGGCCCTCCTTAGAGTTGAACTGAAGTCTCATGCCTACAATAATTGCAACCGAGGAAATTGTGGGTTGTGCAGAAAACCCGGATCATGGTGTTCAGTTAATGAATTCATTAATTGTTCAATGCATAGAGCACCGGGAGGGAATTGCGGGTTGTACAACCAATGGGAAAACACACTTTTTATGGGATATATAGTAGGCTTTAGTTCCGGATAACCTTATGACTAAGTGGGCATGGAAGATCCTCACAGGGGAGAGAGGATTATGGCTCACTAAGTTTGTGGTGCATGCATTTGGCTCGATATTTGGTGTGGAGATCAGCCTTCGTGTGACTTTCACCCACCCATTTTTTGCCATTGCCGATTGTCGCTTTGCATGCCAAGAACTCGCTCGTGGCACCATGAACTGGTGCCGTCCATTTGATAGTTCTTGGATGGGGATATACATTAACGAAATGCACGAAATAGACACAACGATTTACATAGGTTTGGGCCGCATGGTTGCGTAATACCCTGTTCTTAATTTTGTGTGTTTATGTTTGTGGATTAAGAGCTACAAGTCCTTCCCGAGAACGAGAAGTGTTGTGTATCTCTACTTATGAACTACCAAGTGGCCAACTTTTTTCCACTTTTGCCCGGTCCTCCTTTTATAGGTCAAGGGGTAACAAAATGACGTAGTTCCTAAGGAAATGCCATGAGCCGACATAGTAGGTGAACACATTAAATGCGTAGTGATGTGTCATCGTCTTCTATCTTCCGAGAACAAACTCCAGTTTGTCACCACCACCCTTGGTGATACTTCAGCCTAGTGGCACCACACATTGATGCAGGTGGTCTGGTGAATCACCCCAGGCGACTGGCGCATCTTCACCTGCAAGCCGCATGCTCACAACGTGTCGTGACCACCCTGACTTGGTAGAGCTGTCGCAATAAGCATGGAACAACCTGGTTGGAGTGCCTTCAAAGGTAAGGAAGTGCAACTGTTGTCATAGGTTACATTCCCTGGTCTTGGGTACTTGATGGTTTCAACAAACGAGAGAGTCGCCTGTCGTCCGTGCATGGTTGACCATGTGGACCAACCGTTCACACACTAGTAGAAAACATGGCATCAGTTCCGGTTCTAGAGGGCCTTTAGTCTCGGTTCTGCAATTGGGACTAAAGGCCCCAATTTTTAGTCCCGATTGTTAGGGAACGTTGCATGGGAAACAAAAATTTTCCTACCGTTCACCAAGATCAATCTAGGAGATGCTACTACGAGAGGAGAGTTGGATCTACGTACCCTTGTAGATCGCTAAGCGGAAGCGTTAAGAACGCGGTTGATGGAGTCGTACTCGCCGCGATTCAGATCGCTGAAGATCCAAGCACCGAAGCAACGGTGCCTCCGCGTTCTTCACACGTACGGCTCGGAGACGTCTCCTGCTTCTTGATCCAGCAAGGGGTGGAGGAGAGGTTGATGGAGAACCGGCAGCACGACGGCGTGGTGGTGATGGTGGAGAAGAACTCCAGCAGGGCTTCGCCTAAGCACCGCGGGAGAAGAAGATGTAACGGGAGAGGGAGGGCAGCACCGAGGCACGAACTTGTGTTGGCTGCCCTCCCTCTACCTCTCTATATATAGGGGGAAGGAGGAGAGGGGGGCGCCCCTAGGGTTTCCCCTAGGGGGCCGGCGGCCAGGGCAAGGGGAGGGGCGGCGGCCAGGGCAGGCCCTAGGGTTTCCCCCCCTAGGTGCCTTGCCCCCCAAGGCTAGGGGGTGCGGCCACCCTAGAGGGGTCCACCCCCCTTGGCGCACAAGGAGAGGGCCCAGGGGGGGCGCACAGCCCCTTGAGGGCTGTGGTGTTCCCCCTTGTGGCCCAATAGGCCCAGAACTACTTCCGGACCCCCCGAAACCCCTTCCGGTACTCCGCCGATTTCCCGATGCTCCCCGAAACACTTCCGGACTCCGAAACCTTTCATCCTATATATCAATCTTCGTCCCCGGACCATTCCGGAGACCCTCGTCACGTCCGGGATCTCATCCGGGACTCCGAACAACCTTCGGTAACCATGCACTCTTCTCACTAACAACCCTAGCGTCACCGAACGTTAAGTGTGTAGACCCTGCGGGTTCGGAAACCATGTAGACATGACCGAGACACTCCCAGGTCAATAACCAATAGCGGGATTTGGATACCCATATTGGTTCCCACATGCTTCTCGATGATCTCATCGGATGAACCACGATGTCAAGGATTCAGGCAATCCCGTATACAGTTCCCTTTGTCTCGTCGGTATGTTACTTGCCCGAGATTCGATCGTCGGTATCTCTATACCTAGTTCAATCTCGTTACCGGCAAGTCTCTTTACTCGTTACTGTAATACATAATCCCGTGACCAACTACTTAGTCACTTTGAGCTCATTGAGATGACGTATTACCGAGTGGGCCCGGAGATACCTCTCCGTCACAAGGAGTGACAAAACCCAGTCTCGATCCATGTCAACTCAACAGACACCCTCGGAGATACCTGTAGAGTACCTTTATAGTCACCCAGTTACGTTGCGACGTTTGGCACACACAAAGCACTCCTACGGTGTCAGTGAGTTACATGATCTCATGGTCATAGGAACTTATACTTGACATGCAGAAAACTATAGCGATAACTGACACGATCAAAAGCTATGTTAACGTTTGGGTCTCGTCCATCACATCATTCTCCTAATGATGTGATCCCGTTATCAAACGACAACTCATGTCTATGACCTGGAAACCGCGGTCATCTTTGATCAACGAGCTAGTCCTGTAGAGGCTCACTAGGGACACAAAGTCTGTCTATTCATCCACACGTGTATTTGAGTTTCCAATCAATACAGTTATAGCATGGATAATAAACGATTATCATGAACAAGGAAATATAATAATAACTCTTTTATTATTGCCTCTAGGGCATATTTCCAACAGTCTCCCACTTGCACTAGAGTCAATAATCTAGCATTACAAGGTAATGAATCTAACACCCATAGAGTCTTGGTGTTGATCGTGCTTAGCCCGTGGAAGAGGCTTAGTCAACGGATCTGCAACATTCAAATCCGTGTGTACTTTGCAAATGTTTATGTCCTCCTCCTTGACCGAATCGCGGATGGAATTGAAGCGTCGCTTTATGTGTCTGGTCCTCTTGTGAAACCTTGGTTCCTTGGCTAGAGCAGTGGCACCAGTGTTGTCACAGAACAGAGTCATTGGGTTCAGTGCACTAGGCACAACTCCAAGATCTGTCATGAACTCCTTCATCCAGACACCTTCCTTAGCCGCCTCCGAGGCAGCTATATACTCCGCTTCACATGTAGAATCAGCTACCACGCTCTGCTTGGAACTGCACCAGCTTACCGCTCCCCCGTTGAGAATATATACGTATCCGGTTTGTGACTTAGAGTCATCCGGATCAGTGTCAAAGCTTGCATCGACGTAACCCTTTACGACGAGCTCTTGATCACCTCCATAAACGAGAAACATATCCTTAGTCCTTTTCAGGTACTTTAGGATATTCTTGACCGCTGTCCAGTGATCCATACCAGGATTACTCTGAAACCTTCCGGCCATACTTATGGCAAGGCTGACATCTGGTCTCGTGCACAGCATTGCATACATGATAGAGCCTATGGCTGAAGCATAGGGGACGACACTCATCTTTTCTCTATCTTCCGCAGTCACTGGGCATTGAGTCTTACTCAACTTTGTACCTTGCAATACCGGCAAGAACCCCTTCTTGGATTGATCCATTTTGAACTTCTTCAAAACTTTATCAAGGTATGTGCTTTGTGAAAGTCCTATCAAGCGTCTTGATCTATCTCTATAGATCTTGATGCCCAATATGAAAGCAGCTTCACCGAGATCCTTCATCGAAAAACTCTTGTTCAAATACCCCTTCACACTATCCAAAAATTCTATATTGTTTCCAATCAGCAATATGTCATCCACATATAATATTAGAAACGCTATAGAGCTCCCACTCACTTTCTTGTAAATACAAGCTTCATTGTAAACTTGTATAAACCCAAACGCTTTGATCACCTCATCAAAGCGAAGATTCCAACTCCGAGATGCCTGCACCAGCCCATAAATGGAACGCTGGAGCTTGCACACTTTGTCAGCATTCTCTGGATCGACAAAACCTTTCGGTTGCATCATATACAACTCTTCCTTAAGAAAACCGTTAAGGAACGCTGTTTTGACATCCATCTGCCAAATTTCATAATCGAAATATGCAGCTATTGCTAACATGATTCGGACGGATTTAAGCATCGCTACGGGTGAGAAAGTCTCATCGTAGTCAATCCCTTGAACTTGTGAAAAACCCTTTGCCACAAGTCGAGCTTTATACACGGTGACATTACCGTCAGCGTCCGTCTTCCTCTTAAAAATCCATTTATTCTGAATGGCCTTCCGCCCTTCAGGTAATACTTCCAAAGTCCATACTTTGTTTTCATACATGGATCCCATCTCGGATTTCATGGCCTCTAACCATTTGTCGGAATCTGGGCCCACCATCGCTTCTCCATAGCTCGTAGGTTCACCGTTGTCTAACAACATGACCTCCAAGACAGGGTTACCATACCACTCAGGTGCAGTGCGTACCCTTGTCGACCTACGAGGTTCGGTAGTAACTTGATCAGAAGCTTCTTGATCATCATCATTGGCTTCCTCTTCAACCTCTGTAGGCTCCACAAAAACATCTTTCTGTGCTGCGCTACTCTCTGGTTGAAGCAGAGGTTCAATAACCTCATCAAGTTCTACCTTTCTCCCACTCAATTCTTTCGAGAGAAACTCCTTCTCGAGAAAGGACCCGTTCTTAGCGACAAACACTTTGCCCTCGGATCTGAGATAGAAGGTGTACCCAACAGTTTCTTTCGGGTATCCTATGAAGACACATTTGTCCGCTTTGGGTTCGAGCTTTTCTGGCTGAAGCCTTTTGACATAAGCATCGCAGCCCCAAACCTTGAGAAAAGACAACTTCGGTTTCTTACCAAACCATAGTTCATACGGTGTTGTCTCAACGGACTTAGATGGAGCCCTATTTAAAGTGAATGCAGCTGTCTCTAACGCATATCCCCAAAACGATAGTGGCAAATCGGCAAGAGACATCATCGAATGTACCATATCTAATAGGGTTCGATTACGACGTTCGGACACACCATTACGCTGTGGTGTTCCAGGTGGCGTCAACTGTGAAACAATTCCACATTTTCTTAAGTGATCACCAAACTCATAACTCAGATATTCTCCCCCTCGATCAGATCGTAGGAACTTGATCTTCTTGTTACGATGATTTTCAACTTCACTCTGAAATTGCTTGAACTTTTCAAAAGTTTCAGACTTATGCTTCATTAAGTAAATATACCCATATCTACTTAAGTCGTCAGTGAAGGTGAGAAAATAACGATATCCACCGCGCGCCGTTACACTCATCGGACCGCACACATCAGTATGTATGATTTCCAATAAGTCACTTGCCCGTTCCATTGTCCCTGAAAACGGGGTCCTTGTCATCTTGCCCATGAGGCACGGCTCGCACGTGTCAAGTGATTCAAAATCAAGAGACTCCAAAAGTCCATCAGCATGGAGCTTCCTCATGCGTTTCACGCCGATATGACCGAGACGGCAGTGCCACAAGAAAGTGGTATTATCATTATCTACTCTACATCTTTTGGCATCAATGTTATGAACATGTGTATCATCACTATCGAGATTAAATAAGAATAAACCCCTAACTTCGGGTGCATGACCATAAAAGATATTACTCATATAAATAGAACAACCATTATTCTCTGACTTAAATGAGTAACCGTCTCGCAATAAACAAGATCCAGATATAATGTTCATGCTTAACGCAGGCACTAAATAACAATTATTCAGGTTCATAACTAATCCCGATGGTAATCGAAGAGCGAGCGTGCCGACGGCGATCACATCAACCTTGGAACCATTTCCCACGCGCATCGTCACTTCGTCCTTCGCCAGCCTCCGTTTATTCCGCAGTTCCTGTTTAGAGTTGCAAATGTGAGCAACCGAACCGGTATCAAATACCCAGGCACTACAACGAGAGTTGGTAAGGTACACATCAATAACATGTATATCACATATACCTTTGTTGTTGTTGGCCCCCTTCTTGTCCGCCAGATACTTGGGGCAGTTCCGCTTCCAATGGCCGTTCCCCTTGCAATAGAAACACTCAGTCTCTGGCTTGGGCCCAGCCTTGGGTTTCTTCACTGGATTAGCAACTGCTTTGCCACCCTTCTTAGAGTTACCCTTCTTGCCCTTGCCGTTCTTCTTGAAACTGGTGGTTTTATTGACCATCAACACTTGATACTCCTTCTGGATGTCTGCCTCAGCGACTTTCAGCATCGAAAACAGCTCGGCGATGGTCTTGTTCATCCCTTGCATGTTATACTGCTGCACGAAGCTCTTGTAGCTTGGAGGGAGTGACTGGAGAATTCTGTCAATGATAGCCTCATCCGGGAACACAAGTCCCAGATCAGCTATGCGGGTATAGTACCCAGACATCTTCAGTAAGTGCTCACTGACAGACGAATTCTCCTCCATCTTGCAAGCAAAGAATTTATCGGTGGTCTCATACCTCTCGATCTTAGCATTCTTTTCAAAGATGAACTTCAACTCCTGGTACATCTCATATGCACCATGACGTTCAAAATGCCTTTGAAGTCCTCCTTCCAAGCCGTACAACATGGCACACTGTACTATCGAATAGTCATCCGAACGTGTCTGCCAGACGTTCAAAACGTCTGCAGGGGCTGTTGGAGCGGGGGGGTCACCTAGCGGTGCATTTAGGACATAAACCTTTTGGGCAGCTGTGAGGATGATCCTCAGATTGCGGAGCCAGTCCACAAAGTTGCTCCCGTCATCTTTCAGTTTAGCTTTCTCTAGGAACGCATTAAAATTCAGGGGAGCTACTGCGCGAGCCATCTACAACAAAAGATTTGCAAAGACATTTTAGACTATTGTTCATGATAAGTGAGTTACTACCTAATCAAATTATTTATAACTCCCACTCAAATTGACATCCCTCTAGTCATTCGAGCGTGACATGATCCAAATTCACCAACCCAAGTCCGATCATCACGTGAGATGAGGTGGTGTCAATGGTGAACATCAACATGTTGATCATATCTACTATATGACTCATGCTCGACCTTTCGGTCCTCCGTGTTCCGAGGCCATGTCTGTACATGCTAGGCTCGTCAAGTCTAACCCGAGTGTTATGCATGTGCAAAACTGGCTTGCACCCGTTGTATGCGAACGTAGAGTCTATCACACCCGATCATCACGTGGTGCTTCGAAACGACGAACCTTCGCAACGGCGCACACTCGGGGGGAACACAATTTTATCTTGAAATTTTAGTGAAGGATCATCTTATAATGCTACCGTCGTCCTAAGCAAAATAAGATGCATAAAAGGATTAACATCACATGCAAATCATAAGTGACATGATATGGCCATCAACTCGTGCTTTTGATCTCCATCTCCAAAGCACCGGCATGATCTCCATCGTCACCGGCGCCACACCATGATCTCCATCATCATGATCTCCATCATCGTGTCGCCATCGGGGTTGTCAGCGCCCACCATGCTCTTACTACTATTGCTACCGTTTAGCGATAAAGTAAAGCATTACAAAGCGCTTAATGATTGACACGCAGGTCATACAAAAATTAAAGACAACCCTATGGCTCCTGCCGGTTGCCGTATGCATCGACATGCAAGTCGATATTAACTATTACAACATGATCATCTCATACATCAAATATAACTCATCATGTCATTGGCCATATCATATCACATACATACCCTGCAAAAACAAGTTAGACGTCCTCTAATTTGTTGTTGCATGTTTTACGTGGCTGCTATGGGTATCTAGCAAGAACGCTTCTTACCTACGCAAAACCACAACGGTGATATTCAAGTTGCTATTTAACCTTCTACAAGGACCGCCTTGTTCTATTCCGATTCAACTAAGATAGGAGAGACAGACACCCGCCAGCCATCTTATGCAACAAAAGTCACATGTCTGTCGATGGAACCGGTCTCATGTACGTGGACATGTAAAGTTGGTCCGGGCCGCTTCATCCCATAATACCGCTGAATCAAGAAAGACTAAGGAGGGCAGCAATTTAAACATCAACGCCACAAACCCTTTTGTGATCTACTCGAGAAAGCATCTACGCAAGAACCTAGCTCATGATGCCACTGTTAGGGAACGTTGCATGGGAAACAAAAATTTTCCTACCGTTCACCAAGATCAATCTAGGAGATGCTACTACGAGAGGAGAGTTGGATCTACGTACCCTTGTAGATCGCTAAGCGGAAGCGTTAAGAACGCGGTTGATGGAGTCGTACTCGCCGCGATTCAGATCGCTGAAGATCCAAGCACCGAAGCAACGGTGCCTCCGCGTTCTTCACACGTACGGCTCGGAGACGTCTCCTGCTTCTTGATCCAGCAAGGGGTGGAGGAGAGGTTGATGGAGAACCGGCAGCACGACGGCGTGGTGGTGATGGTGGAGAAGAACTCCAGCAGGGCTTCGCCTAAGCACCGCGGGAGAAGAAGATGTAACGGGAGAGGGAGGGCAGCACCGAGGCACGAACTTGTGTTGGCTGCCCTCCCTCTACCTCTCTATATATAGGGGGAAGGAGGAGAGGGGGGCGCCCCTAGGGTTTCCCCTAGGGGGCCGGCGGCCAGGGCAAGGGGAGGGGCGGCGGCCAGGGCAGGCCCTAGGGTTTCCCCCCCTAGGTGCCTTGCCCCCCAAGGCTAGGGGGTGCGGCCACCCTAGAGGGGTCCACCCCCCTTGGCGCACAAGGAGAGGGCCCAGGGGGGGGCGCACAGCCCCTTGAGGGCTGTGGTGTTCCCCCTTGTGGCCCAATAGGCCCAGAACTACTTCCGGACCCCCCGAAACCCCTTCCGGTACTCCGCCGATTTCCCGATGCTCCCCGAAACACTTCCGGACTCCGAAACCTTTCATCCTATATATCAATCTTCGTCCCCGGACCATTCCGGAGACCCTCGTCACGTCCGGGATCTCATCCGGGACTCCGAACAACCTTCGGTAACCATGCACTCTTCTCACTAACAACCCTAGCGTCACCGAACGTTAAGTGTGTAGACCCTGCGGGTTCGGAAACCATGTAGACATGACCGAGACACTCCCAGGTCAATAACCAATAGCGGGATCTGGATACCCATATTGGTTCCCACATGCTTCTCGATGATCTCATCGGATGAACCACGATGTCAAGGATTCAGGCAATCCCGTATACAGTTCCCTTTGTCTCGTCGGTATGTTACTTGCCCGAGATTCGATCGTCGGTATCTCTATACCTAGTTCAATCTCGTTACCGGCAAGTCTCTTTACTCGTTACTGTAATACATAATCCCGTGACCAACTACTTAGTCACTTTGAGCTCATTGAGATGACGTATTACCGAGTGGGCCCGGAGATACCTCTCCGTCACAAGGAGTGACAAAACCCAGTCTCGATCCATGTCAACTCAACAGACACCCTCGGAGATACCTGTAGAGTACCTTTATAGTCACCCAGTTACGTTGCGACGTTTGGCACACACAAAGCACTCCTACGGTGTCAGTGAGTTACATGATCTCATGGTCATAGGAACTTATACTTGACATGCAGAAAACTATAGCGATAACTGACACGATCAAAAGCTATGTTAACGTTTGGGTCTCGTCCATCACATCATTCTCCTAATGATGTGATCCCGTTATCAAACGACAACTCATGTCTATGACCTGGAAACCGCGGTCATCTTTGATCAACGAGCTAGTCCTGTAGAGGCTCACTAGGGACACAAAGTCTGTCTATTCATCCACACGTGTATTTGAGTTTCCAATCAATACAGTTATAGCATGGATAATAAACGATTATCATGAACAAGGAAATATAATAATAACTCTTTTATTATTGCCTCTAGGGCATATTTCCAACACCGATTGGGTTATGAACCGGGACTAAAGGAGCTCCACGTGGCTATTGTGGGGGCATCCATGCAGGAGGACCTTTAGTTCTACCACACGTAGTAGCTACCAGGCGGTGTTTTTTTTGAAAGGTGGGGTTTAGGATTTTAGGGGTTTCATATTGTGTCTCTCCCTTTTCTTTTTGTGTTTACCCTTCAATTCTTTTATAATTAGGGTTTTTATTTTTATTTTATGTTGTTCATTCAACTCAATGCTAGCTACTACATATAACAATGAAGGGACCATTAATTACACAACAACGTCATGAACATATATATAGAAAAGTGACCTCTCTTTCTCCATGCTTGGTCGAACAATAAGTTTTCGTATATCTATTCGACGCTACTACATATAGTACACGTTCATGCATATATACATAATAACATCTCTAACGATTCCTAATATATATATCTAATTACCAACTATGTCCCCTTGCCGATGGTATACTCCGGTTTTAGCTATGATCTCTTCAAGGAAGAATCCCGCCAATTCGTCTTGAATTGCTAGTATGCGAAGATTTGGTAGGAGTCCGTCCCGCATCCGTTGGATCTAATTTAAATAAGGGGTACCAAAACATTATGAGAATAATATTCTCATAACACTTCCGAACTGCACAGTTACTGCAACACAGAGACCAGTGAACTTCATGTTTGAAAAAATTGTACGTGTTATTTTTTGGGTACCTTTTTTGTTCTAGTTTTTAACCGTTTATCGGAATTATGCGTGTAATATACCGTTGAAAAGCTATGGAGTAGACGCAACTTCGCCATGTTGAACACTTTTCGAGATTCCGCACGGTTTAAGAGCAGTTTTGAAAACGGTGCGACCGACGAATAATGGCAGCGAGCGTTTTTTTGCGCTTCCGAACTGCACAGATACTGCAACACAGAGACCAGTGAACTTCATGTTTGAAAAAACTGTACGTCTTATTTTTTCGGTACCTTTTTTGCTCTAGTTTTTTAATCGTTTATCGGAATTATGCGTGTAATATATCGTTGAAAAGCTATGGAGTAGACGCAACTTCGCCATGTTGAACACTTTTCGAGATTCCGCACGGTTTCAGAGCAGTTTTGAAAACGGTGCGACCGACGAATAATGGCAGCGAGCGTTTTTTGTGTTTTTTTCTACTATTATTTTTTCTAATTCGCTACGGTTTAAGAGAAATCTATAATCTACTTTACTTTGCTGTTTTTACTTTCTGTTCTTATATCCAAAAATACCAAAAATATCAAACTATCCTATTTATCAGATCTCATTTTTGTAAGTGACCGTAAAGGGATTGATAACCCCTTATCGCGTTGGCTGCGAAGTTCTTATATGTTTGTGCAGGTGCGAGGGACTCGCGCGTGGTCTCGTACTGGATTGATACCTTGGTTCTCAAAAACCGAGGGAAATACTTACGCTATTGTGCTGCATCACCCTTTCCTCTTCAAGGGAATACAACGCAAGCTCGAGAAGTAGCAAATATTAACGGAGGTATTGACACATATTTTAGGAACAAGCGGGGTGTTTGGCAGGTTGATCCGATCTCTCCACTCCTATTCAACATCCTTGCCGATGCCCGGGATGACACGCTAATTAGCTCCAAAGTGGCTGGCCACATCTCGGGAGTGGTCACCCACATTGTTCCTGGAGGTCTATCTCATCTTCAATATTCCAATGACACGCTTATATTCATCAAAAACTCGGCGCGGGAGATTGTTAATCTTAAATTTCTACTAATGTGTTTTGAAGAGATGTCCGGTCTAAAAATTAACTTCAATAAGAGTGAGGCCATTGTCACGGGCGGTGACCTTGAATCCCAATTGCATGCCGCCCATATGATGACTTGTGAGCTTGGGTCCATCCCGGTGAAATACCTTGGGATGCCGAACTCGTCAAGGGCTTTGACTATGGGGGAATTTCAGAATATGGTTGAGAAAGCCGCAACGAGGGTCTAGCCTTGGCAAGGAAAATTATTGGCATCAGGTGGTCGGCTAGTGCTCATTAATGATTGCCTGGAGAACATTCTTATGTTTCTCATAGATTTCTACCTTCTTCAGGATGGTTTCCATGAAAGTCTGATCTCGTTTCTTGTGGGCAAAAGAACATAGGAAACAGGGATATCACATGGTGAGTTGGGAGAATATTTGTGCGCCTAAAGAGGTGGCTGAGCTTGGGGTTATTAATTCCAAAGTAATGAACTGGTGCATAATGACTAAGTGGGCATGGAAGATCCTCACATGGGAGAGAGGATTATGCCTTACTACATTTGTGAAGAATTATTTGGTCTAGGGGAGGACGGATTTTAGGGCACTAAGTATATGGCGCATGCATTTGACTCGATATTTGGTGTCGAGATTAGCCTTCATGTGACTTTCACGCATCCTTGTTTGCCATCGCTGATTGTCGTTGTGTGAGGCAAGAACTTGCTCGTGACACCAAGGACTAGTGACGCCCATTTGATAGTTCTTGGATGTGGAAGTATGATACGTCTCCAACGTATCTATAATTTTTGATTGTTCCATGCTATTATTTATGAAGTCTTGGATGTTTAATGGGCTTTATCATTCACTTTTATATCATTTTTGGGACTAACTTACTAACCCAAAGGCCCATTCCAGATTGCTGTCTTTTTGCCTATTTCAGGGTTTTGCAGAAAAGGAATATCAAAGGAGTCCAAATGGAATGAAACCTTCGCGAGAGATATTTTTGGAGAAAATCACGCTCGGGAGTCTTCGGGGCCAAGTCAGGGGACGTAGGGCCAGCCCTCGAGGGTGGGGGGCGCCCCCCTCTTCCTAGGGCGCGCCCCCTGCCTCGAGGCTGGCCCACACGGCCCCCGGTGCCCTCCTTCTTCCTATATATACCTATGTACCCCAGAAACTCCATACGCAGAGAGAAAACCCTAATTCCACCGCCGTAACTACTGTTCCCATGGAGATCCCATCTTGGAGCCTGTTCCGGGAGGGGGATCCATCACGGAGGCCTTCATCATCATCATCATCGCCCTCACCATGAGTTGTGGGTAGTCTACCACAGACCTTCGGGTCCATAGCTAGTATCTAGATGGCTTCTTCTCTCTCTGTGGATCTCAATACAAAGTTCTCCTCGATCTTCGAGGAGATCTATTCGATGTAATCTCTTTTTGCGGTGTGTTTGTCGAGATCCGATGAATTGTGAGTTTATGATCAAGGTTATCTATGAAAGATATTTGGTTCTTCTCTAAACTTTTTATGTCTGCTCATAATATCCTTGCAAGTCTCTTCGAATTATTGGTTTGGTTTGGCCTACTAGATCTATAGTTCTTGCAATGGGAGAAGTGCTTGGCTTTGGGTTCAATCTTGCGGTGTCCTTTCCCAGTGACAGTAGGGGCAGCAAGGCACATATTATATTGTTGCCATCGAGGATAAAAATATGGGGTTTTCATCATATTGCTTGAGTTGATCCCTCTACATCATGTCATCTTTCTTAAGGTGTTACTTTGTTCGTATGAACTCAATACACTAGATGCATGCTGGATAGCGGCCGATGTGTGGAGTAATAGTAGTAGATGCAGAATTGTTTCGGTCTACTTGTCTCAGTCGTGATGCCTATATACAATGATCATGCCTAGATAGTTTCATAATTATTCGCTTTTCTATCAATTGCTCGACAGTAATTTGTTTACCCGCCGTAGAATATCGCTATCATGAGAGAAGCCACTAGAGAAAACTATGGCCCACGGGTCTATTCTCAACATATCAATCTACATCTACTTTACTTTTCTTGCTTTTATTTGCTGTTTTATTAAACCAAAAATACCAAAAATATAATTATCATCTCTATCAGATCTCACTCACATAAGTGACCGTAAAGGGATTGACAACCCCTTATCGCATTGGCTACGAAGTTCTTATTCGTTTGTGCAGGTGGGAGGGACTGGCGCGTGGTCTCCTACTGGATTGATACCTTGGTTCTCAAAAACTGAGGGAAATACTTACTCTACTATGCTGCATCTCCCTTTCCTCTTCAAGGGAATACAATGCAAGCTCAAGAGGTAGCAACGTACACTAACGAAATGCATGAAATAGACACAATTATTTACCCAGGTTCGGGCCGCATGGCTGCGTAATACCCAACTCCTACTTTTTATGTGCTTATGTGTGTGGATTAAGAGCTACAAGTCATTCCCGGGAACGAGAAGCGTTGTGTATCTCTAATTATGATCTACCAAGTGTCCAACTTGTTTCCACTTTTGCCCGGTCCTCCTTTTATAGGTCAAGGGGTACCAAAATGACATAGTTCCTAAGGAAATGCCATGAGCTGACATGGTATGTGAACTCATTAAATGTGTAGTGATGCGTCATCGTATTCTATCTTCCGGGAACAAACTCGAGTGTTATCACCTCCACCCTTGATGATACTTTAGCCTAGTGGCGCCACACATTGAGGCAGGTGGTCTGGTGAATCACCCCAGGCGACTGGCGCATTTTCACCCCCAAGCCGTATGCTCACAACGTGTCGTGACCACCCTGACTTGGTAGAGCTATCGCAATAAGCATGGAACAACCTGGTTGGGGTGCCTTCAAAGGTAAGGAAGTGCAACTATTGTCATAGGTTATGTTCCCGAGTCTTGGGTATTTGATGATTTCAGCCAACGAGAGAGTCTCCTTTCGTCCGTGCATGGTTGACCTTGTGGACCAACTGTTCACACACTAGTAGAAAACATGGCATCAATCCCGGTTCTAGAGGGCCTTTAGTCCCGGTTCTGCAACCGGGGCTAAATAATCTGGACTAAAGGCCCCCACTTTTAGTCCCGGTTGGGTTACAAACTGGGACTAAAGGAGCTCCACGTGGCCGCTGTGGGGCGCCCAGGCAGGAGGACCTTTAGTTCTGCCATGCGTCAGCAGCTACCAGGTGCTGTTTTTTTTTGAAAGGAAGGGTTTAGGGTTTTACGGGTTTCATATTGTGTCTCCCCCTTTTCTTTTTGTGTTTACCCTTCAATTCTTTTACAATTAGGGTTTTCATTTTTGTCTTATGTTGTTCATTCAACTCAACTCTAGCTACTACATATAAGAATGAAGGAACCATTAATTACACAACATCGTCATGAACATATATAGAGAGAAGTGACCTCTCTTTCTCCATGCTTGGTCGAACAACAAGTTTTCGTATATCTATTCAACGCTACTACATATAGTACACATTCATGCATATATACAGAATAACATCTTTAACGATCCCTAATATATATCTAATTACCAACTCTGATATCCAGTTCCCGATGGTATACTCCAGTTTTAGCTCTGATATCTTCAAGGAAGAATCCTGCCAATTCCTCTTGAATTGCTAGTATGCGAGGCTTTGGTAGGAGCCTGTCCCGCATCCATTGGATCTAATTTAAAGAAGGGGTCAACACACAC
>LR738713.1:749573660-749609840 GCA_902687465.1 Secale cereale
ACACACACACACACACACACATACATACATACATAAACACTATTCTAATCACGGGATCAGAATAATATTCCGATCACAACCAGAACTTCCCGAGTTACACAGTCTGAACTTACGTCTGTAGGAACCAGACCTTCGGGCTATCTTCGCAACCATGTCTCTCCGCGCGAATTATTTTGGTCAGTCATGTTCTATATGATGTAAGTGTAATCTAGAAACGTTTTTAGCAACTAAATGCCTATTTTAAATTGGAATCTCGCTTGTTGGAGGATTTTGCTTTTGGGTCGTGATGAACTTGCGTCTTTTGCAGTTTTACTCACTGAGTTGTTCGACGCGAACTTCGCCATGTGCTAGGTTGAACTTCCGTCAACATTGCCGAAATGGGGCTTGCGATATACCGTTGGAAAGCTATCGACATGAGTATCACGATCCAAGTTATTTTTTTGGCAAATGTAAGCAGTTTAAGAGCAATTTTGAAAACCATTTTTTCTTCGAACAAAAAACGTCAATTGTATTTTCGATCGCATTTCGAAACCGTTTATCGGAATGAGGAAAATAATATGGCGTTGGAAAGCTTCTGCAAAACCGCTCCTTCCACATGTTGAAAGCTTTCTCTAATTCCCTACGATTAAAGAGTAATTTGGAAAATCGTAAAATTTTGCAAACCGAACAACCAAGTTCGTATTTTCGATGCCATTTCTAAACGTATATTCCAAATGAGGTGGGGGAAAGCTTATGAAAATGCGCTACTTTTTCATGTTGAAAATTTTCTAATTTTGAACGGTTTAAGTGTAATTTAGAAAACGATAAAAATTCCACCGAGTTCGTATTTTTGAGCTAATTTTGTAACCATACATCCGAATGCAGCAAACGGTATGGCGTTGGAAAGCTTGAACAAATGCGAAACTTTTTGGTATATATTGTTTCTCCCAATTCTTTACGGCTTTAGGTCAATTTTGAAAATGCCTAAAAATTTATTTTCGCTGTAATTTCTACAAACTTTATCGAAATAGGGATAATAATATACCATTGAAAAGCTATGGAAAATACGAAACTTTTTCATGCTGATGGTTTTCTCTGATTCCTGGCCGGTTTCAAGTAATTTTGAAAACAATGAGATTATGCGTTTTGCCTTTATCGCGAAACATATTGTTCGAAAGTGCACTACGTGAAGAACTTGAACTTCTCGGCATGAGTACTTGAACTTCACTCTACATTTCACAGGCTTTTTTTTGCTCGCGGCTCTCCATCCACTCACTTGAATTGAGAAAGTGATATACCAAAGGAAATCTGCTGCAAACACACAATTTTCCCGTGTTGATCATTTTTTCATACTTGCGGCGGTTTTAAAAGATTTTCATTTGAAATTCATTCAGTGTAGTAGTTGAACTTCCTGCTGTTTCACGTTGAACTTCACTCTATTTTTGTTATGCTGTTTTTTGACCGTAACTGCCAAACCACTTACCGGAATTGAGCAAATAATATACCGATGGAAAGCTGTTGAAAACACGCAATTTTTTTCGTGTTGATCAATTTTTCATACTCACGATGGTTCAAGATTTGTTTTGAATGCGTAAAAATATGTTTTTAACGGTATACATAATTTTTAAACCATTCATCAGAATATAGCATATAATATACCCGTTGGAAATCTTATGAATAGGAGAATCTATTTCATGTAGACAGGCGTTACAAATTTTTGTCCTTTGAGAGCAGGTTTTAAAATGGCAAAAACAACATAGTTTTTTTTGCCTATTTTTTACATGTAATTGAAGGTCGGACGTCTCACACTAGAGGTCTCGAACTTCACCAGAGGGAGCACGTGAACTTCTTGCAACAAACCTTTTAAAAATTTTGTTTCTATTTTTATATTCCTATCTAAAACACATTTTGTGTAGTAGTTGAACTCCCCGCTGTTTTCATCTTGAACTCCTGTCATGTATTTTTGTTTATAGTTTCTCACCCGTTCATCATAATTGCACAAATGATATATTGTGCCGATTTATCGCGGGATATCCGCGGCCACCTATGGGACCGGGTGGCCCCTTGCTGGTTCGGCAGGGGGACGTCGCGTTGCACGAAGAGAAGATCAGCGTATGGCAGCACGACAGGGAGCACACAAGCAATTTATCCAGGTTCGGGCCGCTGCGAGGTGTAAGACCCTACTCCTGCTTTGGTGGATTGATGGTGGAATGAGTGAGGCGGTGCGTGGTTCACTTGCCCAACAGGGTTTGCCTCAGGGCCGCAGCGACTACACGCGTATGTTGGTGTGGGTTCATCAACTTTCTAGCCCCTTCTACGGTTGCCATGGGCCTCCTTTTATAGGTTAAGGGGTTACCACAGTGGCAAAGTAGTCATTATGCACTGATAAGATCGCGAACAGTGCTATCATAACTAACTCTGCAGGCTAATAGGGTGCATTAATTGCGCCGTTTAATGTCACATCGGTGGCTGTCTGGCAAGCCTTGCCGGGCTATCCAGCCAGCTCCATGCCTGCCTGCTCGACACGCCGCAGGACGGGTGTCATCTGTGGGTTCTTCTTGTAGGAATTGGCTGCCATGTGGCAAATGGCTGCCACTTAATCATCTAGCGGCTTGACACCGCATTGATTGACGACGTGGGTCGTGCCTGAGTGTTCGGTGGGGCGGTTTTGGCCTCCGTGAGTCCCTGGCAGGCCTTGTTGGGGCATTTCTGCTATCTGCTTCGGGGGTGGCCTCGCCCCTTGCCGGGCTCACCTACCCGGCAAGGGAGGCCCTTCTCTTGGTGACGTCTTGCTTCTCTATCTTGGCTTTGGTCTTTCTGCTCAGAGCTGCTACTCTGAATCTCTTGGTCTCTTATATACTCTAACTTGGGCTGGTGCTTCAATCTTGTTCTTGAGCCTGTGCATAGTCTGGGCAATAGACCCAGGGTTTGTTGCACCGAAAAAGCCCCTGGGCCTGCCCCGATCGCGCTGCTGAGCATCGTCAAGGTAGGGCCTAATAAGTGCACAGGTGTCGGGGGAAACTGTCCGCCACGAGCACCTATGGGACCGGAGCCCCTTGTACGTTGCGGTAAGGGAGCGGAGGGAGCACGAAGAGCAGATCGAGGAGAACACGCGGGCAGTTTACCTAGGTTCGGGCCGCGCGGACGCGTAAAACCCTACTCCTGCTTGGTTTGTATTGAGTTTGTGGGCTCGGGAGCTTGAAGAGCTAGCTACACCGAGCCAGAGAGCTATCTAGGTTCCGAACCCTTTCTACGTTGTGCATGGGCCTCCTTTTATAGCCCAAGGGGTCACCGACAGGTGTCAACGTAGAAGAAGGGCAAAAACGTAACTTTGGTGGTAGTTGTAATAGTGCGGGAACAGTGCATGAACAGTGCGTGAACAGTGGTCTTCACCTACTTTGACAGTGGGGGACAAGAGCATTTAATGCCCGTCGCCGTCGACCCCAAAAGCACCCGCCCTTGCGTCTCCGTTCGCCACGGCGATAGCCTCGTCACCGTGGAGTGCCACCGTGTCCCCCAGGCTGCACAGCCATCCGCCACGTGTCCCTGGAAGGGCCCCAGGGCGACGCGTGGGCCGATGAGCTGGAGCGCGGGCACACAGCGTGAGTTCCCCCCGGCAAGCACCTTGCCGGGGCCTTGACCTTGCCGGGCCCTGGAGCTTGTCGCTCCTCGGGCCCTGCCGGGGCGCATGATGCGCCGAGGTGTATCTTCTAAGGTGCAGTCTTCTGGTCTTCCTGGCAAGCTCCTCTTGCCAGGGTCTTGTGTTAATGAGATAATCTTGAGCCTGGGACGGCCTTCCCGGCAAGCTCCACTTGCCGGGGTCTTGATCTTATGTCTTGTATACTTTGTTTTTGAATGGCTTAATAAGGACCGAAAAGGTTTCCGGCAAGCGCGTGGTGAGCCCTGCCGCGGGAAGCTGCTACTGCCCGTGCACAAGTTGGGGTACTGAGGTACCCCTACCTTAGTACACCGACAGGAGCCCCCGGGCCTGGGCCACACACGGTGCCGAGCGCTGTTGGGCCAGGCCCAAAACAGTGCACGGGCACGCGCGGCCCACGGCAAGCCGTAGATTCCCTTCCGCATCCGCCGCGCCCCTCCCCAACGGCACGCGTCGATTGCGGCGTCGTGGGAGAGATCGTGGCCACGTTCTTTAAAGGGAAATGCGGAGCGTCCCCCACTCCCTCCTTAAAAGCAGAGGGAACAGGGGCAGTTTCCCTCCTCCGCATTCACTTCGTCTTCAACCTCCAGAAATCCCCCGCTGCGCTTTGCCTCCACACCTCCTCTTCCCTCTTCCGCACCCGCGGCGCTGTCGAACTCCTCGCCCCTTTCCCCGCCGCCTCTGCCATGGCTCCGAAGGCCGAGAAGGCGAAAGCAGAGAAGGCCAAGAGGGAGAAATCCGAGCAGGCGCCGAAGCTCGCCCTCCTGCGGAAGAGGAATGTGGTCTTCGCGCCGAGGCTCGGCGCGAGGGAGCTCTGGAACAAGTATTACCTCTTCTGGGCCAAGGAGACCAAGGCGCATCCCCGGACCAGAGTCTACCCCGCCGGCGCCAAAGATCTGCTTCCCGGCGGGTACTTCTTCTTCGCTGTCTTCTTCCACTGCGGCTTGTGTCCTCCATTCTCAAAGTTTTTCTGCGACATCATGAACACGTACGGCCTCCACCTTCTAGACTTCACCCCCAACGCCATCCTTACGATGGCGGTTTTCGCACATCTGTGCGAAAACTACATAGGGATCTATCCAAACGTAGCGCTCTTCCGCCACTTTTTTATGCCTAGAGTAGAGGCCGGCGCTCCCCTCTCCGGGGGTATCTCTTGGATCTTCCGCTTGAACAAGAAGGAGTCATATCTGAAAGGAGAGCTCCGCGGCAAGTGGGAAGAGTGGCGCGCGGACTGGTGTTGGATAGTGGAGGACCAGCCGGAGCCTTTCACTGCGCCGCGCACGACAACCATAGTGCGCGGCAGGGACTGGAGCGAGTTGGCCCCGGATGATGTCAAGCTCAATGTTGCCCTTGTCAGGATACTTCGTCTCCGGGTAGCTAAGTTGACCATCGGAGAGGTAGGAGCAGATTTCCTCCGCCGCCGCATTGCCCCTTTACAAGAGAGGAAAAGGCCAGCATGGGAGTTTGGCAATGCGGCGGACATTATGAGGCTGCGCCCGGGTCTGAACTTCAACTTCACGGCTCTGGAGCTGAAGGGGATGGTCCGGGAGCTTTTTAAGCACGACCCGGCCCATCCGGAGTGGTTTAGATCTCCCCGGGGAGTGGTGCCGCTATGCAATAGCACTGCCCGGGATGCTTTGCGCACAATGATGCCCGCATGTGACTCTCACGGCGTCGACCCCACCTGGATAGTGCCCACGCCGGATGCCATCATGAGTTTCTTTGATAATTTGGTCGAGCGGCCGAAGATCACCGACGATAACAAGGGTCTCACTCGGGCCACCACAGAGCGGGACATAGCCTACATCGCTTCCCGGATGGAAGAGGCCGCCGCAGCTGCAGCAGCAGGAGACTTCGGGTTCACCATGGACGAGGCGCAGGCCGAGGACGAGGTGTGCCAAGCAGAGGAGGCTGAGATCCGCAGACTGCTCAAGCTTCCGCCCGACGAGCTTGCTGGGGTCCCTTCCCTGAGGCACGCCGGGATCCCCGGGGTCGTGAGCGTGGCCGCGGCAAGCGAGGGTGCCAGAGGGAGCAGAGGTGCCGGAGGGAGTGGAACCACCGGAGGGAGCGGAGCCCCCGGAGGGAGCGGGGCCGCAGGATCAGATGCCGGACCCAGCGAGCCCGTCGGGGAGGAGGAGGAGGACACCGAGGCCGATGAGGACAGCGGTGGGTCTCTGGGACTCGATGACGACGCCTCATCGTCCTCGGAGAACTCCCCGCCTCGGGTCAGTCCCCAGCGAACACCGCTGAAGCGTCTCCGCAAGGCGCCCACAGCGACAAGGACGCAGGCGCCCCGACAACAGCCTGTTCGCCGGGCGAAGCGCGCCACCAGAGCGAACCAAGCCGCGACGGAGGCGCCCCGCGCACCAGCCGCGGCGGAGGCGCCCCACGCACCAGCTGCGGCAGAGGCGCCCCGCGCACCAGCGCCAAGCGGAGGGGGATCGTCTCAGAGCGGAGCGGCCGCTCCGCCTGCTCCTCGGGCCTCGGCGTCGGCGGAGGCTGGGTCTTCGCAGCCCCCAGCCCCGGGGACCGCCAAGCGCCCGAGGGAGCCTTCTCCTCCTGCTCCTCGCGCCGGAGCAACTCAGGTGGAGTTTGATTTCTCCGCCCTTAGCGACGACGACGAGGAAGAGGAGTAAGCATCTGTAACTTATAGCTTCTTCAATTCTGACTTGATTCTTCTTCGTGATTCTAATCTTGTTCTTGTTTTGCTTTCAGGACTCTGGCCCAGCGGATGACGAAGCGGGCCAAAATCCCCATGGTTGAAGTCGAGGACGACTCGCCCGTCGTGGCGACAGGGGATGCGCCAGCGACGGACTTGCCGGACCCATCCGCTGCTCCGAGGAGCAGCCCCCAGCGCAGCCCCCAGCGTAAGTCTGGGTTTTAGATTTCTTTGCTCGTCGGGCGCGCTTGAGGTTTTAACTTATACTGATATCTTGCTGCTTCATTTGTCTTGTGCAGAAGTGGAGCCGCAGCTGCAGGAGCGCCCGGAGACTACTCCTGAGGAGCCGCAGGTCCCGCCGTCCCCGCCAAGGGCGAACTCCCCGGCGAGGGAGAGCGCTCCGCCAAGGGCGGGTACTCCGCCTAGGGCGAGTACCCCGCCAAGGGCGAGCAGCCCGGCGAAGGTGGCCACCCCGCCAAGGGAGGGCTCCCCGGCGAGGGAGCCTATCGTCGACGAAGTCCGCGAAGGTAAGTCTTGCAACTTCGTCTTCTTGGACTTGTCTTTTTTGGATATTTGCTTGAACTTTTTCCTTCCTTTTCTTCTTCTTCTAGATCCTCCCGCGCCGGACCGGATGGAGACCGAGGTCATCGGCGAGGAGGGCGCGCAAGGCGACGGCGGCAACGCCCCTGTCGTTGAAGACATGGCAGGAGCCGACGAGCCTGCCGCTGAGGAGACTGCGCCGACCGCAGACGCCGCGGCCGGGGAGGGGGACGGCGGCCACACTGCTGGCCCGGAGGCGGCAGGAGCGTCAAGCGCTGTGTCGGCCGCCGACCCCTCCGCCGGCAAGGAGCAGTCGGGCATCTATCTTGAGGCCCCCAATGGCGTCTTCATTCAAGTGCCGTGGGGGTCTTCGTCGCGAGCCCCCGTGGAGGGAGAGACCTTTGATGGAGAGGTCCTCGCCTCCGCGGGGTTGAAGATCGTTGAAGCGCCTGGCGGGAGCAATGAGCCCGAAGAGGAGAAACTTCTCCGCCAGCTCCTGGCCCTTTACCGGGCCAGGCAGGCGAAACTGGAGTCGCGAGAAGCCCTCACCGCCAAGGCCGGAGCGGACTTGGAGAAACGCGCTGCAGAGCTCCGCGCCACCAACCAGGCAGCTCTCCGCGACTTGGCGGAGGAGCGCGAGAGGCTTGCCGGAGAGCAGCAGGAGTTCCTCCTGGAGAAGGCAGAGGCCAAGGAGCAGCAGCGACTTGTTGGTGTGGAGCTGTCCCGGCGAGAAGGAGCGCTCAACCAGCGGAAGGTTGAGCTCGACGCCCATGACGACGAGCTCACCGCCCGGGAGCAGGCTCTTGGCGGGGCCGTGAAGGAGGCAAAGGAAGCCGCTGCCGCCGCGGAAACCGCCAAGAAGGACCTTGAAGCCAAGGTGGCGCAGCTGGAGGAGTACCTGAAGGCGAGCACGGAAAGGGTCACCGTGCTCAACATAGAGCGCGAGAAAGACGCCCATACCAACTCGGACCTCTAGGTACGCCTCTCCAAGCAGGGCGACGAGCTCAAAGCCGCCAAGGACTCGATTGCTGATCTGGAGTTGAAGGTTTCCACTTTGAGGGATTCACTTGACGCCGCTCGGGATCGCGAGACCAAGCTGAAGGAGGAGGTCCGCAAGGAGCGGGAGCTGGTGGAGAGCGCCGCCACCTCCGTGAACATCTTCCGCCAGGCGGTGGAGCAATGGACGGAGGAGCTGGTCGCCTCCGCCTCCAACATCGACAAGGAGCTAATGGCGCTGAGGGTGGAGCACCTCGTGTACTCTCCGGACCCTAACCTCCCCCACAGCGCCAAGCTCAGTCTTTTCTTCAGGGGGATCGCGCTGGCGCTTGCGCGGTTGCAGGCGAAGCTCCCCGCGCAGCTGGCCAAGGAGTCGCGCTAGCTCTGCGCGGGTACCCTGGAGCGCGTCTTGACCAAGATTGTCTACCGCAACCTCGGTATAAATCTCGTCAACGTTCTCCGCAGCTTGCCGGCCGACGCAGATCAGGAGGCACTGAAGGCGCAGGTCGCCCACATCATCGCCAAGGTGAACAAGATTTCCAGGCGTGAGGGCGATCGCGTAGATTGGGCCTCTTTCTCTTTATTTCTTTTGCTGCTGCAAAGTGTGCCATGAACATGAATCTGTCAGTTATTGCGACAAGTTATCTGTGATATATTATCTTATTTCTGAGCAATCAATACGGTGTTATCTCCCTTGCTTTAGCCCTTTACTTTGTATGCTTTTTACCCTACGCTTTTAGGGATCTTGCCGACAAGGGACCCTTGCCGCGAGCGCTGAGTGCTGGACTCTGAGCAGCCTGCTGGCAAAGGCCTTACCGGCAAGCAACCTTGCCGCAGCTAGTCGCAACGCACTTAGCTTGCTGAGCGAACTCGAAAACGAAATAAGGGCGCGACACTTGTCGCAGCTCACTTAAACCGTTGAGCGTACTCGAAAACAAGGTAAGGGTGCGGCTAGCCACGGGTAGGTTCCTCCGCGCACAGGTTTTCCATACAAAGTGTGGTTGTTCAAGGAAGATAACTTAAAATTTAAAAATTTGAACTGCTCAAATTCAGGTAACTTAGCTCTCATATATTGCTTGTTTCCCCGACAAGGCTTCTCTTTCTTGAACAACACTTGGTTCATCCTCCATCTCCTTCCCCCCCGGCAAACTTGTGCGTGAGGAACATTCCTCCTGTTTAAGAGGGAAAGAAAAAGAAGAGGGAAAACAAGTATAGCGCCTTTCGGCGTGCTAATGTTTACCGGATATGTGTGTTGCACAAGATGCCAAACAATGCATGCAAATAACGAAGAAAAGCGTGGAAGAGGCAAATAGTGTGAAACACAAAAGCTTTACTGATGCACGGGATCTGCGCCCGGCTTTGTACAAAGGATTACATGCAACAGCGGCAAGACTTGTACAAAAGGTGGTTGCCGGAGCGGATCACGGCAACCGCGCCTTAATGGTGAAACTTGCGAAGATGCTCTATGTTCCAGGAGTTGCTCACCGGTAAGCCTTCTTCGGTCTCAAGGCGGACAGCGCCGGGCCTTGTGACTTGTCTCACCCGATAAGGGCCTTCCCACTTTGGCGTCAACTTGTTCGAATTCTTGGCGGACTGAACACGCCGAAGAACAAGGTCGCCTTCCTCGAGACTCCTGGCCTTAACCTTGCGGCTATGGTAGCGGCGCAAGGCTTGCTGGTATCGAGCAGCTCGTACAGCAGCCTGGAGACGTTCCTCCTCGAGGAGCAATGCATCATCTTGTCGCAGTTGCTCTTGCTCGAGCTCATCATAAGCGAGCACTCGAGGAGATCCGTATACGAGTTCCGTGGGGAGAACTGCTTCTGCTCCATAAACAAGAGCAAAGGGTGTCTGTCCGGTGGCTCGACTTGGTGTCGTCCTGATTGACCAAAGAGCCGCCGGTAGCTCCTCTATCCAGTTTTTTCCGCACTTGCGCAGCCTGTCGAAGGTTCTTGTCTTGAGCCCGCGCAGCACTTCCGCATTGGCCCTCTCCGCTTGACCGTTGCTCCTCGGGTGAGCAACAGAAGCGAAACAGACCTTGGCGCCAAGGTCTTGGACGTACTGCATGAAGGTGCGACTAGTGAACTGCGTGCCGTTGTCGGTGATGATCCTGTTAGGGATTCCGAAACGGCAAACAATTGACCTGAAGAACCTGACTGCTGACTGTGCTGTCACCTTTCTCACTGGTTCCACTTCCGGCCACTTTGTGAACTTGTCGATTGCAACGTACAAGTACTCAAAGCTCCCGACAGCACGGGGGAAGGGGCCGAGGATATCGAGCCCCCAGACCGAGAAGGGCCAGGACAAAGGGATCATCTGGAGAGCTTGAGCTGGCTGATGAATTTGCTTGGCATGGAACTGGCACGCTTCACACTTGGTTACTTGTGTAGTTGCATCTTGGAGGGCTTCTTGCCAAAAGAACCCTTGCCGGAATGCCTTTCCGGCAAGTGCCCTTGCGCCAATGTGGTGGCCACATATGCCTCCATGTATTTCTGCCAACAGCTTCTGTCCATCTTCTCTGGAAATGCACTTCAACCTGACACCATTGAGCCTTCTTCTGTACAGTTCGTTGTCAATGAAATGGTACATACTTGACTGTCTTGTTATCTTCTCTATCTCTTCTGGGTCATCGGGAAGTTCTCCAGTTTGCAGAAAACGGACGATCTGCTGTGCCCATGCTGGAGCTCGAGGCTCAACAGCAAGGACTAAAGGCATGAGGGCCGCTGCGGGAACCTCAGCTTCTACGGCAAGAACCTCTGGTTCTGTCGGAGCTGAAGGTTCCCCGGCAAGCCTGCCGGGGCAAGGCTTGTCGGGAACGTTTGCTTCAACTGTACAGATCTCTGGATCTGCAGGAGCAAACTGTTCCTCAGCGTTCTGGTTGTCGATCTTGGGGACCTTGGCAGCGGCTTCAGGAAGATCCGCTGGCGAGTAGTCGCCGGAGACCAACTTTCTCTTCTTGTTCTGCCCAATTGATGGTGTAACTGATGGCTGAGTCAGCTTGAGCAGGAAGGTCCCTGGTTCCACAGGCAACTTCATTGCAGCACACTTTGAAAGGCCATCTGCTATATCGTTCTGAGCTCTCGGGACATGCTCCATTTGCAGACCTTCAAAGTGCTCTTCAAGCTTCCTCACTTCATCTACATAGGCTTCCATCAAAGGGCTCTGATAACTCTTGTTGACTTGCCGGACCACCAACTGAGAATCTCCCCGCACAATCAGTTTCCTAATCCCAAGTTCAGCTGCAATCCTGAGGCCGGCAAGCAAGCCTTCATATTCAGCAGTATTGTTCGTTGCTTGCTCCCTGGGAAAGTGCATCTGGATAACATACTTGAGGTGCTCTCCGGTGGGCGCTATGAGTACCACGCCGGCACCGGCGCCTTGCAGCGAGAAGGCACCATCAAAGTACATTACCCATTCACTTGTTGCTTCTTGTACGGGAACACTTGTCTCTGGAACTTCTTCATCGGGCGTTGGGGTCCATTCAACTATGAATTCTGCCAAAGCTCGGCTCTGTATAGTTGAAGTACTTTCAAACTTGAGACCAAAGCTTGACAGCTCTAGTGCCCACTCGACGATCCTGCCTGTTGCTTCTGGATTGTGCAATATCCTCTTCAACGGAAAGCGAGTGACCACTGTTATCTCATGTGCTTGGAAGTAATGGTGCAGCTTTCTCGAGGCCATGAGGAGGCCGAAAAGCAACTTCTGCACCCCGGAGTATCTTGATCTAGCCCCCTGCAAGAGGGAACTCACAAAATACACCGGGCGCTGCACCATCTTCTTCCGCACTTCTCCTTGCTCCTGCGCAGAGTTGTCCTTGTCGGGGCCAGAGCTTGTCGGAGCAGCCCCCTGCTTGTCGCTGGATTCGCTTGGCGGTGGTGTAGACTCTTCCTCTGCCTCCCTTTCCGCTACTAACGCAGCACTAACCACTTGATTGGTTGCTGCTAGGTACAGCAGCAACTTCTCTTGTGGCCTAGGTGCGACAAGTATTGGAGTGGAGGATAGGTATCCTTTCAAATCTTGCAGCGCTGCCTCCGCTTCCGGAGTCCATTTCATAGGACCTGCCTTCTTCAAGATCTTGAAGAAAGGCAGGGCGCGTTCTGCAGACTTCGAAATGAACCTACTGAGGGCAGCTACACAACCTGCAAGTCTCCTTACGTCCTTGACGCGCTTCGGGGCTTCGATCTGCTCGATGGCTTTTATCTTGTCGGGATTGGCCTCAATCCCCCTCTGGGACACGAAGAACCCGAGAAGCTTACCGGAGGGGACTCCAAAGACACACTTCTCGGGGTTCAACTTAAGCTGGATCTTGCGCAGATTTGCAAATGTTTCTTCTAAGTCTTGGATCAGAGTATCTTTGCTCTTGCTCTTCACCACTATGTCATCCATGTAGGCTTCTACGTTTCTGTGGATCTGTGGCTCAAAAGCAGTGTGCACCACCCTTGCAAATGTCGAGCCTGCATTCTTCAATCCAAAGGGCATGCGTATGAAGCAATACGTGCCACATGGAGTAATGAATGTAGTCTTCTCTTCATCTTCCTTGGCCATAAAAATCTGGTGGTAGCCTGAATATGCATCAAGGAAAGAGAGCAGCTCACATCCAGCAGTGGAGTCAACAATCTGGTCAATGCGCGGCAAGGGAAATGGATCCTTGGGACATGCTTTATTCACATCGGTGAAGTCTATACACAGTCTCCACTTCCCGTTGGCCTTACGCACGACAACTGGATTTGCTAACCACGTGGGATGGATCACGCCTCTAACCAGGCCTGCTGCTTCTAGCTTCTTGATTTCTTCGGCAATGAATTCTTGGCGCTCCACGGCTTGCTTCCTGACCTTCTGCTTGACGGGCCGCGCATGAGGACAAACAGCAAGCTTGTGCTCAATTACCTTCCTGGGAACGCCGGGGATGTCAGATGGTTGCCATGCAAACACATCAACATTCGCCCGCAGGAAGGCAACGAGCGCGCTTTCCTATTTGCTGTCAAGTGTAGCACTGATGGTAAAGGTACCACCAGTGCTGTCCTCCTTGGCGGACACCTTCTTGGTTGCCGGCGGAGCGGCCATCCCTTTCTTGCACTTGCCGGTGGAGCTCGATGGGACGTCCTCGACGGCAGCGCAGCACTCCGAAGAGGTGCGCTTGCTGGAGTGGGCCCCAGAGCACTTGCCGGACTTGGACTTGGTCTTCTTCCCCCCGGGAGCTTCAGCGGCAAGTGTGTTGCTCTCCGCTGCGGCTGCTGCGTCCCGGTATATCTTGTCGGCGCAGATAAGCGCGTCCTTCTTGTCGCCAGGGACAGAGATGACGCTTATCGGCCCCGACATCTTGAGTACGTTGTAGGCGTAGTGGGAAGCTGCCATGAACTTGGCGAGGGCAGGACGTCCAAGTATCCCATTGTATGGCAATGGGATATCGGCCACGTCAAAGGTTATCCTCTCTGTCCTGAAGTTGAGTTCCCCGCCAAAGGTCACTGGCAGAGTTATCTTCCCCTTGGGCTTGCTCCTTCCCGGGTTTATTCCTTGGAACGAACCGGTTTCTTCGAGCTCGCTGTCTGGGATCTGGAGTTTCTTGATCACAGCTGAGGAGATCAAGTTCAGGCCGGCCCCGCCGTCAACCAACATTTTGGTGACCTTGAGGTTGCGGATGGTTGGTGAGACCAACATCGGCAAGCACCCGACCGCAGTGGTGCGGTCAGGGTGATCCTCAAGATCAAAAATGATGGGCGTGCTGGACCACTTCAGTAGCCTGCGCGACTCAACGGGCGGCTCTGCTGCGTTTACTTCCCGCACCCACTGCTTGAGTTGGCGGTGGGAAGTATGCAGAGAGGCGCCGCCGTCGACGCACAGGACTTCCGTGGCCATCTGGAACTCCTGCTCGCTGTTATCACCTTCCTCCATGTCGTCGTCGTCGTCTTCCTCATCATCCTTGTCGCGGCCCCGGGGGGGTCGGTCACCTTGCCGCTGCTTGGCCTTGCCGCGGCGTCCCCCCCGGCCATTGAATGGCCGCTTCTTGCTCGGCTCTCCTCCGCCACCTTGGGCCTTCTCCTTGTCGCGCCGCTCGTATTCAGCCTTCTGCTGCTCTACGAGGTACTCGACGCGTTTGCAATTTGAAAGGTCATGACCCTTGGTGCGGTGGATCTTGCAATATTGCTTGTCGGAGACGTCCTGCTTGTCGGCTGCCGCTACAGGGGCAGGCTCCTTGCCGGAGCCGCCAGCCTGCGCTGTCTTGGCGGGAGCCTCCTTGCCGGACTTCTCGACGACAAGCACCTCCTTGCTCTTCTTCTTTCTGTTGTTCCGCCGCCGGCTCTTCTTTGCCGGGGCGGCATCCTCGCTGTCGCTTCCCCCCGCGCCAGCATCCTCCCCGGGGAGTCTCCTCCCCTCTTCGGCGCGCGCGCACTTGTCAGCCAGAGCATAGAGCTCGCTGACATCCCGGATCTTCGTCATGGCCATCTCTTCCCGCATGCGGCAGTTACGCACGTTCTGGTGGAACGCGCTGATAACCGCAGCAGGGTGGACGTCGGGGATGTTGTGCTGCACGCGGCTGAAACGTTGGATGTACTTGCGCAGAGGTTCTCCTTCCTTCTGGGCCAAGATGTGGAGATCACTCTCCTGGCCGTGGGGTTTGTGGCCGCCCGTGAAGGCGCCAACAAACTGATGGCACAGATCTGCCCACGAAGAAATGGAGCCTTCCGGCAAGTGCATAAGCCAAGAACGAACGTTCGGCTTAAGCATCAGTGGGAAGTAATTCACCAGTATCTTCTCGTCGCGCCCCCCGGCAGCCTGCACCGCGATGGTGTAGATGCTGAGGAACTCCGAGGGGTGCGTCTTGCCGTCGTACTTCTCGGGTACGTCGGGCTTGAAGTTTTTCATGCTGGGCCACTGGACGCGCCACAGCTCACGGGTGAACGCAGGGCAACCCGCCGCGTACGGCAAGTCACCTGGATCACCGGGTGCGTGCGTGTCGACAGCGGTCCCAGCACGTTGGTCTGATTGTCGCCGGGCTTCTCGCCGGCGCTCGATCGTTGTTCGAGCATCTTCTTGCCGCCGATCGTCAAGGACTTGGCGCTGGTCCCGACGAGCCCGCGGATCCGACGACACTGTGGAGTCGTCGTCGACGTTAATCCGGCGGGGAGGCGTCTTCTGCTTCCGCGGCGGGGAGTGCACGGTGGTTGCACCCCCGGCGGTCTTGTCGCCATCGGCCTTCGTCTTCTCGACTTGCCGTGGCCGCGAGGTCGCCGGCTGCTGCGGCGTGTCGTTGTTGGCGAAGGCGATGAGGCTTTGAATCGTCGCCCTCCAGTCTTCGGCCTTGTCTGCCGCTGGAGGGAAATCGAGGAGCAGTTGCGCTCTTGCGAGTGCTTCTGCTGGAGAGGAGGGGAGCGGGGGCGAGCGGTGCGAGGAGCGGGATATGCTCGGACTCCTAACAGGGTTAGAAGGAGCAGTTTCCCGCCCCGGCGACCGCGCCTTGCTCATGCCAGGACGATGGCCTGGAGCATCCCGCGAGCCTCCGGTTTGTCCTTGGCCCAGCAAGCGGATGGTACCTCCCGTACCACGGCGCTGCTGGCCAGTCGTCTGCTGAGATGGGCGTGGCGCGTCTACGGACACCGAGGCCTTGGAGTTGGTCCGGTCGTCCGCCTTGTCTTTGGACTTGGCAGTGCCGTGAGTTTCCTCGCCGGCGACCACCCTTCCGCCGGCGTCTCCTCCACCCACCGTTGGTTCTGGTGGTGGGGGAATCGACGCAGACGGGCCTGCGACCTCCGAAGCTTTCTTCTTCGGGGCCATGCTGTTGCTGCTGATGAAACTGACGAAGTTGGAGAGGTTGATGAAGAATGCGCCCGCGTGAACGCCGGATCAGGTCCGCACAACCTCGACGCCCCCTACCCGGCGCGCCAAAGATGTCGGGGGAAACTGTCCGCCACGAGCACCTATGGGACCGGAGCCCCTTGTACGTTGCGGTAAGGGAGCGGAGGGAGCACGAAGAGCAGATCGAGGAGAACACGCGGGCAGTTTACCCAGGTTCGGGCCGCGCGGACACGTAAAACCCTACTCCTGCTTGGTTTGTATTGAGTTTGTGGGCTCGGGAGCTTGAAGAGCTAGCTACACCGAGCCAGAGAGCTATCTAGGTTCCGAACCCTTTCTACGTTGTGCATGGGCCTCCTTTTATAGCCCAAGGGGTCACCGACAGGTGTCAACGTAGAAGAAGGGCAAAAACGTAACTTTGTTGGTAGTTGTAATAGTGCGGGAACAGTGCATGAACAGTGCGTGAACAGTGGTCTTCACCTACTTTGACAGTGGGGGACAAGAGCATTTAATGCCCGTCGCCGTCGACCCCAAAAGCACCCGCCCTTGCGTCTCCGTTCGCCACGGCGATAGCCTCGTCACCGTGGAGTGCCACCGTGTCCCCCAGGCTGCACAGCCATCCGCCACGCGTCCCTGGAAGGGCCCCAGGGCGACGCGTGGGCCGATGAGCTGGAGCGCGGGCACACAACGTGAGTTCCCCCCGACAAGCACCTTGCCGGGGCCTTGACCTTGCCGGGCCCTGGAGCTTGTCGCTCCTCGGGCCCTGCCGGGGCGCATGATGCGCCGAGGTGTATCTTCTAAGGTGCAGTCTTCTGGTCTTCCTGGCAAGCTCCTCTTGCCAGGGTCTTGTGTTAATGAGATAATCTTGAGCCTGGGACGGCCTTCCCGGCAAGCTCCACTTGCCGGGGTCTTGATCTTATGTCTTGTATACTTTGTTTTTGAATGGCTTAATAAGGACCGAAAAGGTTTCCGGCAAGCGCGTGGTGAGCCCTGCCGCGGGAAGCTGCTACTGCCCGTGCACAAGTTGGGGTACTGAGGTACCCCTACCTTAGTACACCGACAACAGGTAGGGTTGCTGAAGAGGCCGTTCCCTTGAGACCTTCATTGCTTCTTCAAGAGTCTTGAATCCTGGACAGTTTCCAATTTCCCCCCGCGCTGCGTAAAGCCAACAGTGGTGGGGCCGCTCCAGTAATGGCCCGTGAATGAGTTTAACGCATGGGGTGGAAACTACCAATTTACTCTTCTCACCACGCCCTTATTCTTAGCGACGTATGCGGCATGCATCGCGCGGGGTATGTGACGAAGGCGCGTGGCGTGGGACAACATCATGGCGAGGCCCGGTCGTCTTGAATTGGTGGATGAGAAAGGTGGCCGTCCATCGATGGGGAAGCTCTCTTCCTCGCCCTGCCTATAAAAGGGAGGGGTAGAGGAGGGCAAGGCCATCCATCTTTGCATTCCTCCTCTCCTGTCTTCTGCCCTCACTGGTTATGTCGAAGAAGAGAGCCTAGGGCCAGCCCCTGGGCTCTGGTTTGGGGCATTTGTTGCCTCATGCTAGTGTTGATGCTTGGGGAGTGAGCCTGGTCCATGCCGTGGCGAACTTTTTGGTTTCTTCAATGCTCAGTCGGGAGGCGGGTCTAGAGATTGTTGGTAATCCTAGCACCGTCCTTCCCCGCAGCCTGGGGGCAGATGTTGACGAAATGCGCGCCTTCCTGCTCACCAAGGTGGGGAGCAGTGCGCCTCTAGCCCCCTGGCTACTCTGGCTTCTTGCTGTCTTCACGGAGGGGGTTCCCGATCTAAGCCTTGGGCTCCCCCCGTAACAGTGTTGATGAAGACGAATCCGGGGAGAAGGAGAAGACGGGAGGCAGGTCGTCCAGTATGAGCACGCCCGCATCGATGCATTCGTGTCGTACTGGCGACCCGCTGCCCATTTGCCTGGCTCTTCCTCCCTTTTCCCGGCGTCGTCATCACCGTTTCTTCCGGCTGCCGGGAAGAAACTCGTCCCCCTGGAGCTTCCGCTTCCTTTTGGGGTCTTCCGGCTGGGCCCCGTCGTCCTCTTCTGCCGGTGCCTGTGCTGGAGTCCTTCATCAAGTCCTGGAGGTGGTGACCAGGGTTTCGTTGGAGTGCTTCGCGCATCTCCTTCCTTCTTAGCCTCGTCATTCCTGAGATAGGAGGGGTAGGGAGGGTAGTGATGGCTTCTCGCCCCTCGTTGGTTACCCCAAGTGGAAGGTTTGAGATGCAGTGTAGCGGAAGTTTTCCCTTGGCAAAGATACCAAGGATCGAATTCCCCTGAGACTCCAAGGTTCCACAAGAAGGTGTCAACTGCTAATGGCGCTAGATATTTAGTAATTAACTGGACCTGCACACAGATACAAATAACTTTGCTCCCAACGAGTACAGAGAGGTTGTCAATCCCTTCGGCCTTGTCGTTTACAAAGGATCAAATGCAAGAGATAATAGTGATAGGTATTGCTGCAACTAGTAAGTAAAAACAGGAAGTAAATAGCGGATGTGATCAGTGATGGTAATATGGACCGGGGTCCCATGATGTTCACTAGTGATGTCTCTCTCCCAAAAGACGATAAAACAGCTATGTGAGGTAAACGAATTACAGCTGGGCAATTGACAGAATTACGTGCGCAAACCAATGCTAACTATGTTGCAAGAAAGGTAGAGGTTCAAAGCATGGGCGGTACGCCAAGGCAAGTAGACCAAAATCCATCTGCATCTACTACTAATCATCCACCTTGAGATATCTATCCAGAACATCTCGCTGGTATTAAGTTGCGAGTCCCACCCATAGTGAAACTCAAAGCAACAGACAACTGCATTAAAAGAACTTTGCGTAAAGTAAACAATCCTTGCACCCGCGAGTACAAGCACCGTTGTTTTCCCCCTTGTGGCAACAACACATCCCCTAGACTCATGTTTCTGTCACTCAAGCTAGTCATCGAGGGGCATGAACCCACAATCAAGCATAACGTTCCCTCTTGGAGTTACTACCTACTACTCGGCCAAAGCAATAAATAGCAATGGAGAACATGCAAGAATTACTTAAGAACATAAATATAAAAGAGGTAAATCAAATATATTACTCAAACACAATCTGAACATAATCTCATAATCCATCGGATCCCAGCAAACTCATCATAGCAACAGCATAAGGATTACATATGTGCCTCGATCATGTAGGGCAGCTCACGAGGTCTAATTAGTGAAGAACAAAAAGGGGAGGAGAACATCACATATCTACTGGTCATGGACCCATGGTCCAAGGGAGACTACTCACAACTCATCCGGGAGGCGTCCATGGTGGTGGAGAGGCTCCCGGTGGTGATCCTCCCCTCCGGCAGGGTGCCGGGAAGAGTTCTCCTGGTGCTCCCGATCTTGGAAGCGTGGCGGCGGCGGAACAGAGATGAGATCGCGAAAAAGGGTTCCGTCCTCGAGGGTTTCAGGACGCGGTGTAAATATATGCCAAAGGGGGGCATCGGCGGAGACCTGGGGGGCCCAGGCGCCCCCCCCGGCGCGGCCAGGAGGGGGGCCGCCCCACCAGGGCGCCTGGAGCCCTGGTGGCCCCCCTCCGGCCCTACTTTGGCCGCAAGGAAGCTTCCGGAACGCTGATTTTTTATATAATTTTTCCGGGATTTTTCTGGCAGTTTACGTGATGGGAAAACCTGAAATACAAAAACAGCAGAAAACAGAAACTGGCACTGGGGTGCACTGAGTTAATAGGTTAGTCCAAATATGATCAAAAGTGTATGGAAGTGTATAAATATCATAGCAATATCACACAAAAGAGGCATGGAGCAAGCAGAAATTATAGATACGTTTTGGACGTATCAACATCCCCAAGCTTAATTCCTGCTCGTCCTCGAGTAGGTAAATGATAACAAGCATAATTTCTGTGGTGACATGCTATTAACCATATAAGAACTTTTTACAGTCACATGACACGTGCTCACTGAGACAATGAATCTGTAGTAATTAAGTTGCCTCATGAGAAAATCACAAAGAACTGAAAGTTTTACAATATGATACTGAAATACTCAAAAGATTTGTAGTGAGCATGGTGTGCAAATATGATAAAGTGGTACCTCGCTTGCCCCCTTTAGTGAAGCAAAACATAAATGCAGGGGCACCTCCAAGGTTTAAGTGATGACTAGATACAATGATTTCAGAATAAACGATATCATAATCATGCAAAAGACAATGCTACTTTGGGACAATGCACATTACACTCAGAATGACAATCATGCTCTCAGTAGTTGGTGCTTTAAAGAAGGTGGAGACTCTCGAACCGTGGCTTTTGTTGGCAAGGTTGAAAACCCGTGGTCGGAAACAAAGACAAAACATGTACCAGAGCTCTTGGTTTTAAAAACAGAAGTAAAAATTATTTTTTTGGATATGCATGTTTCGTCAACGAATGCTAGCAGATAACTCAATCACTTCTTGAGCTGGACAAGTTTCGAGGAACGGCTCCCGAATGAGGACGATCACATCCTCTTAATCTCCTTTGTTTATCACTGCCAAAGTTTTCTGATTTCTCATGAACAAAGCGTGAAGGAGGGTTTGTTTGTTGTATTATTTTTTAATGAGCCGGGCGCACTCTATGCCAGTTCCTTCTCGTATTATGGGTTTGCACATTAGACATGCAATCCCGGGGTGAAGCTTGTCCAACTTAAAAAGATCATGAATTAACTACTACTTCCTCATGACCTAAAACAGAGGCACAAAAGAGCAATGCTTTTTTTTTGAATAATTTCGAGATGGTACATGAAAGTCTTCGTTAGGAATGGCAGGTAAATACCATGTATAGGAAGGTATGGTGGACTCATATGGCATAACTGGTTTAAAGGATTTTGGATGCACAAGCAGTCAGTCCGCTTAGTACAGGTGGAGGTTAGCAAAAGACTGGGAGCGACCAACTATATGAGCAATGACGGTCATAATCATGCAGAGCGACAAAGCAACATTGAATCAGGCATGGAAGTTATATCGCTACTCAGAAATTAAAGATCATCAAGGCTTGACAGACTTTCTTTACAGTCTTAAATATGCATGAGCATACGCCAAGTCAATCAAAATAAATTCTTGAAGGAAGATATCACTAAACCATACCACATCATAGGCAAACAAATCATGTTGGTACTCCAATAACACATTGGGAACCCCCAGCTATTTGAGACTAACCATAAGGAAACATGAACTACTAAGCACCATTATGCACGTAGCATTTTATCATAGACATATCGACCAGTGCAACAGAAGCCAACTCTCTTAACAAGATAAGCATGATGACTAAAGAGAGTTCCAGCGACCCACTAAACAAAAGCTCTTTAAAAAGATAAGCATGAAAACTAAGAGCTGAACATGATAGTAGCTATTGAAAGACCAAGAACATACACAGCAAAGATAGACATGAAAATTCTATGTTGTGTTCTAGGTTGAAGTGGAGCGTGTTTCTCTCCCACACAAAGAAAGCTGAGTTCCAACTCGTTATGAATAGCAAGCAAAGCTAAAGAAAACTAAAAAGGAAACTAAAAGCAAGACGCTCCAAGCATAGCACATAACACATGAAGTGATAAAAATATAGTGGAACGAAAGACGAACTGATAATTGTTGATGGAGAAGGGGATGCACGGGGGCATCCCCAAGCTTAGACGCTTGAGTCTTCTTGAACATTTCTTGGGGGTGCATGGGGGCATCCCCAAGCTTGAGAGTTTGACACTCCTGAATCTTTTTATCATCTTCCCTCGCCCACTTGAAAACTCCCTTCATACATAACTCATCATAATCTGATTAGCGAGGTTAGTACCCATAATAAAATAATTGTACCTTGCTGGAAATAAGGATATTCTTGAAGGTTTACTGTTTCTCAAGATTGCCAAAAGGTTTTTGCAAAGAAAAAGCAAGCTCAAGGTTTGCAAAATGAAGGAAAGGCAAAACAGGACAGAATCTGTGAAAAACAGACCAGCAGGTAGTAAATGATTTTTTCGGGGCACTTCTGCAACTTAAATAAAAAAACTCAGAACAGACGCCCGAAAGAAAATTGTATAGAGCACGCTGTCGAAAAAATTCAGACCAAAAAAATGATCTGGTGATTTTATACGAATTTTTCTATCCAAGGACAGAATCTGTTTCCTGGACAGCACGTCACAACTTTTGAACTTTCTTGCAATCAGATGCTACACTTGGCACAAAGTTGAAAAGTAAAGATACAATGATGATGCTACTGTAGTAACAACATCAAGACACAACAAAAGCAAAATAAAATTTTATTCATTGTGGGCTGCCTCCCAAAAGCGCTTTCTCTTATGCCTTTAAGCTAGGCATAGTGCATAGAGATCAAGTTGTATCAATTGAACCATCATCAAGATCATCAAAAAGCTCTTCAATAGTACAACTAGTCTTAAGAGGATTTTCAAATAAAGGCTTAATAGAGATACTTCTAGGAAGAAGACCAAAGGGAAAAAAGTCAAAGGAAGATTCATTTATAAATTTATCAAAGAGAGGTGTTTCTTCCAAAGTCTTCACAGTTTCAACCCCTTTGGCAATAGATGGATTACCTTTAGAGCGGGGAGCCTTTGGAACGTGAACGAACTTAGGCTCCTTCTTTGCCGGAGTTTCTACCTTTTTGGTTTTGATTGAGGAGAAATTAGTTCCTAGAGTATCAAAGATTTCCTCAATCTTGTCTATCCTAGAAGAGTCCAAGTCATGGGATTTGATGGTCTCCAAAGTTTTGAGAATTTTATGCATGGAGCTATCAAGCCTATTCAAATTCCCTTGGATCTTACGATCCAACTCATTTATCTTATTAGTGTTTGGCATCCCTAGCTCTATCTTTTCAAGTTTTATCATAATGTGAGCTAGGGTGATGTCCTCTTGAATGCTAACAACAGGGGGATTTCCAACAAGATTTTCAATAATACTAAGAGATTCCCAAACTGGGGCCTCTAGGAAATTTCCATTGATAGCAGAATCTAGAATAAAACTATTCCAAGAAGTAATTCCAACATAAAAACTTCTAAGCAGGATAGTAGTAGATTGCTTCTTGGTGGCTCTTTTTTGAGAATCATTAATTCTATACCAAGCATCTTTTAGACTTTCCCCACCTCTTTGTTTAAAGGTGAGAACTTCTGCCTCGCCAAAGACAAAAGGACCAGACATAATGACAACTAAAGAATGAGATAACTATTTTTGTGATTTTTGATAAAAGATACTAAAGCAAAAACTGAAAGGTAAACTAACAAGACTAAAAAGCAAAGGTAAAAGATAGCGTGCAACTCCCCTATCTTGAAGAGTGGAGTCCCCGGCGACGGCGCCAAAAAACTTTGCTTGATGGCTTCTCGCCCCTCGTTGGTTACCCCAAGTGAAAGGTTTGAGATGCAGTGTAGCGGAAGTTTTCCCTTGGCAAAGATACCAAGGATCGAATTCCCCTGAGACTCCAAGGTTCCACAAGAAGGTGTCAACTGCTAATGGCGCCAGATATTTAGCAATTAACTGGACCTGCACACAGATACAAATAACTTTGCTCCCAACGAGTACAGAGAGGTTGTCAATCCCTCCGGCCTTGTCGTTTACAAAGGATCAAACGCAAGAGATAATAGTGATAGGTATTGCTGCAACTAGTAAGTAAAAACAGGAAGTAAATAGCGGATGTGATCAGTGATGGTAATATGGACCGGGGTCCCATGATGTTCACTAGTGATGTCTCTCTCCCAAAAGACGATAAAACAGCTATGTGAGGTAAACGAATTACAGCTGGGCAATTGACAGAATTACGTGTGCAAACCAATGCTAACTATGTTGCAAGAAAGGTAGAGGTTCAAAGCATGGGCGGTACGCCAAGGCAAGTAGACCGAAATCCATCTGCATCTACTACTAATCATCCACCTTGAGATATCTATCCAGAACATCTCGCTGGTATTAAGTTGCGAGTCCCACCCATAGTGTAAACTCAAAGCAACAGACAACTGCATTAAAAGAACTTTGCGTAAAGTAAACAATCCTTGCACCCGCGAGTACAAGCACCGTTGTTTTCCCCCTTGTGGCAACAACACATCCCCTAGACTCATGTTTCTGTCACTCAAGCTAGTCATCGAGGGGCATGAACCCACAATCAAGCATAACGTTCCCTCTTGGAGTTACTACCTACTACTCGGCCAAAGCAATAAATAGCAATGGAGAACATGCAAGAAATACTTAAGAACATAAATATAAAAGAGGTAAATCAAATATATTACTCAAACACAATCTGAACATAATCTCATAATCCATCGGATCCCAGCAAACTCATCATAGCAACAGCATAAGGATTACATATGTGCCTCGACCATGTAGGGCAGCTCACGAGGTATAATTAGTGAAGAACAAAAAGGGGAGGAGAACATCACATAGCTACTGGTCATGGACCCATGGTCCAAGGGAGACTACTCACAACTCATCCGGGAGGCGTCCATGGTCGTGGAGAGGCTCCCGGTGGTGATCCTCCCCTCTGGCAGGGTGCCGGGAAGAGTTCTCCTGGTGCTCCCAATCTTGGAAGCGCGGCGGCGGCGGAACAGAGATGAGATCGCGAAAAAGGGTTCCGTCCTCGAGGGTTTCGGGACGCGGTGTAAATATATGGCAAAGGGTGGCATCAGCGGAGACCTGGGGGGCCCAGGCGCCACCCCGGCGCAGCCAGGAGGGGGGCCGCGCCACCAGGGCGCCTGGAGCCCTGGTGGCCCCCCTCCGGCCCTACTTTGGCCGCAAGGAAGCTTCCGGAACGCTGATTTTTTATATAATTTTTCCGGGATTTTTCTGGCAGTTTACGTGATGGGAAAACCTGAAATACAAAAACAGCAGAAAACAGAAACTGGCACTGGGGTGCACTGAGTTAATAGGTTAGTCCAAATATGATCAAAAGTGTATGGAAGTGTATAAATATCATAGCAATATCACACAAAAGAGGCATGGAGCAAGCAGAAATTATAGATACGTTTTGGACGTATCAGGTAGTTTTCGGAGCACTTATCTTTTTTTCAATCTCAAACTAGTAGGCAATCGCCAAATTTTATTTCAAACAACGTAATCCTTTCATCCATGTGTTGTGTTCTGTAATGCTTGTACTTCTATCTGCATGTGAGTGAGAGAGATAAACCTTGCCTGGAACCCATGCATGTATATGTCCATGTAGAGGTGGAGTGCCTCTTTACCGTACTTAAATGATTTTTTCCCCGGCAGGATATCCTGCCGGGACCCTTTTCGTCTGCCGGAGAACCTTGTCTGCCGGGCAACAGATCGAGGTGCCAGCCCCCGCCCACTCCCTTTTACCTAGGGCCACTGCGACCTTCCTAGGCTGAAACAACGTTCGAGCCAAAGGTGGGAGCACCCTAGTTCCAAGAGAGCGGCGAGGTTTCTCAATGAACAAGTTATAGGTTTACAGTACACTGATGGATAGAAAAGGGATAACTTATCTGTTTGGCTTGTCGGGCATTGCAGTGTCGTTAAATCTTCTCAACTCCTTGTCGAAGCCAAGTCCACGATAGGAACCTGCAACTTCATGTAGATGATAATGAATGCGGAATGCAATCCTATCTATATGCATATGCAAATGCTCATGAGATTCTTATGTACTGATCCTGGTTGGGGGCCCCCTCTCTCAGCGCTTCTTTATTTTCTATTACACGAGGTCATCGCCCCGACTTTGTACAATGGGTTACTATCAGATTCAGGGTTCCGCAAAACCCTCTAGGTTTGAACTCTGGGGTGTGTGAGAAGATCTCAACCTCGCCTATCTATCTGGTCACCATCTCACGAACTAACACGATGAACTGGAATGTAAAAGAGACACGAGGCAATTTATCTTGGTTCAGGACACCTAGCGGTGAGTGGCCCTACTCCAGCAGAGTGGTGGATTAGCCTCGAGATGGGCAATGGATGAACCAGTACAATGGGAGAACAACCTCCGGAGGAGAGGTGTTGTTGGGCTCGGATGAGCTAGTGAGCTTGTCAGGGTGGAATGGATCTGATCCCCTTGCTGGGTGGTGGCTATCATACTTATATAGTGGACTTGGTCCTCTTCCTCGAAATGGTTGGCGGGAAGGGATCCCACAACGGCCAATTTTGAAGGGGGACAACTAGTACACCTTATCCTAACTAAAGGTGGTCTTCACCTGCAAAGCCTCTGATCCCGATGCCATGGTGGGCTTGGTGACGACCTCCGTCCTGTCGTCCTGGCGGTCTTGGTCTTGTTGCACTGGAATGGAAACCTTTGGCAGATTCCTCGGGACTCTGCGTCTGAGCCTGCTTCCTTAGCACCAAAGAGGAAACTGATGTACTGCGCCCGCTGGCGCCCGCCTGGCCTTGGTCCTCATGGCTTGCATCATGCAAACCTCGCGAGGTGGGGGTTGCATGGAGTTCTCCGCTCCTCGGGAGCCAGCCAGCCGAGGCTACCCCTTCAAGAGGTCTTGATGTCGTCCTCCCCGCGAGGCTTGGCCCCTCGTGAGGGTCTTGAGTGTCGCTGCTGAAGATGGGCCGTACTAGGCCTGAAATGAGCCATGTCGTGGGCCGTAGGTAGGCAAGTCTGGGCCAGAACGCCGAAAGTAGCCCCCGGGCCCAAGGCGTGCTCAGACTTGGCTTTGAGGAAGACAAAGGGCAAGGGCAAAGCTCCACGGGCCCCAATCGCCCGCGGTCCTAGTCGACTCATGGCCTAGATTGGCCGTGTGCGTCTCCACTTCCCCATATCGCCACATTAACCGCCCGTCTTGACTAGAGGGTGCCAGCTGCATGCAAAAAACGGTCATCATTACCTGTGATCGTGGGGGCTGACGGTTTGCCTCCCCCTTGCTATAAATGAGGAGGGGCAGGATCCCCTCTGCTCATCTCCATCTCCTTGCCGTTCGCTTCTCTTCTCTTCTCCACCTTCTTTATAGCGATGCCACCGCCTTCTTGGATCCGGCTCCCGAGGTTCTTCGCGGAGCTGATGTCGGCGAGGGGTCCTACTGAGCTGTGGTTGCAGCACGCTGGGTGCTGTGGCCAGGCTTCCGAGGCAGAGGCCGAGGTCGCCCCACAACCGGTCTCTTTATGACTCGAGGATGGGGCGAAATCGCCCGCGCGTGCCATCTTGAAGGATCCTCTATCGTCCACTTCAAGTTCGACGGAACCTCCATGCTCTTCTTCAAGATCTTCGATGAAGTTGGTTAATGCCTGGAGTGCTGCCCCGGGAGGAGCGGCCCACGTGACGCGAACGTGGGCACTGAACTTGCCCTTGGCCTTGTCAGCGGTTCTTCCTCCAACGGCGAATCGCCAGAGCCCAACGACGATCCTGAGACCAGCGATGACGACAGCTATGAGCCCTGGGGCGCGAGCATCCGTCCGGTGCCTCCGGTGAAGTCTTTGGCCGTGCTCTCCTTAGGTCCCCTCTTTTGTTCCCTGGGAGGAATCGTGTCGAGCCCCGCGGGGGCGTGTAAAAATTGAAATATTTTGTCTTTCATGCATTTTCTCCTTCGTTTTAATGTTGTGATCGCGTATTCCGCTTGGGAACCGCCCCGTTTTATGTTCTCGAGGTAGCTTGATGCTCTACGCTGACAGGACCCAGTCCCCAGGCAGGCTTCAACCATCGCTGGTATGCCAGGTCGTGATGCCATGGTCAAGGCGAGGAGGTGACCGGCCTGAGGTCCTGTAAGAGCCCCCGAGGTGCGATGCTCGAGAGGTCCCCTTTAGCGCTCAATTGGCTCCCTAAAGGCCGAAAAAGAGGAAGATGCCGTTGGCAAAACGGGGCCGCGAGAGGAAAGGAGAGAGGCATCCGGCCGTGAGATCTTAGGCAATGCGCTAGGGTGACTTATCTTGTTGTGGATTCTCATGGTGGGGGTTGTCCTCGTCTTTGATTTGGCGTTTCCAGGCGAAGCCCGCGCCGGTCTCTCCCCCTTTGGCTCACTTGGGTGCTCTATGCCCTCGAATCCTGGCCCTCGAGTGAGGCTCAGCCACTGCTGGTATGCAAAGTCGAGATGTCGTGGTCTAGGCCAGGGGGTGAGGGCTCGAGAGCCAGTAGGAGCTCCTGAGATGCGATTCTCAGGTGCACCCCCTTTAGCGTGCAAGCTGGTTGCATCAGGGGAGTGGCATGTGGGGCCACTCCTAGTTCGGCCCTAGGGTCCTTCGAATCAATCTAGAAAAGAAGTCATAGCATGCGGCGGCGCTTGCTCTGCTGTCATTAGTCTTTCCGTAGGAAGCAAAGACACTGAGGACCTGGCGAGGTGACGTGCGCGATGCTGGTTGCTAGCCAGAGCTCAGCCTCTCAGATTTTTCGGCGCTGCAGGGACGGACCCAAGCACATGCACCGTGCCGACGGTCTTCTGGAACAAGCAGTGGCATGTCATCAGCGAGCGGGAGCCGCGAGGGGTGCCGGGGCACCAGAGATAATCACGAGATAACTTAAGCAAGTGTAAGGAAAGTTCTGATAGATGTGTAAATGATACATGCCGTAGGGACGGACCCACGCGACCCAGGGATGATGCAGCCCGAGGGGCGCCACCAACTGAATTCAAATGAAAAGACGAGACATGCTCCAGGGATGGACCCACGCGGCCTGGGGATGATGCAGCCCAAGGGGCGCCCCAACTGAACAAAACAGGAAAATGTCACCTAGCACCGTTGGTGGAGAAGTGTTTGTGTAGTTGAAGACGCTCGCTGCGGATGTTGCTCCTTATGAGTTTCTTGGCTCCGGGACCTCGCGAGGCTCGTGAGGTTCTGGGAGCTCGCGAAGGACCAGTGCCCCCTCCGCCAAGATCTCCTGATGCCTGGCTTCGTGAGCCGCCAGGACGCCCCGCATGTCGCGCTGGTACAGGGCAGCTTGGTTTGGCAGGACGAATGGCATGCGAACATAACTGTGAGGAGGGTCCTCGCACCGGCCCACCTGGGACGGCCAGTAGAGCTCCTGAAATGCAACTCTATTGAGTCCTAGGATGTTGACGCAGACGCGCAGCCTGCCGACCGAGCCTGGGATGGCAGCGGCACTTGGTGGTGTGGGCCGACGCTCGCCTCGCATTGCTCTTGGTACCTAAAAGTCTTCGATGATCTGGGTGATGAACTCCTGAGAGCTTGGCGCCTCACGCCTTGTACCCTCCTTGTGGAAACGTGCGTTGAAGCATGGCTCCAGATGGTGCCCGAGCGCCTCCCTCGTGGCGTTGGCCAGGTCTGAGGCCCTCCAGAGGAGAGCCCCCGAGCCCAGCCAGAGAGGGACGCCGAGCGCACCTTCCTATGCGAGGGAGGAAGGAGCCCCAGTCACAGGCACGGATCCTGAGGCACGGCCGTCAAGTGCTGCTTCCTCGTGAGGCTCCAGGGCGAGCAACTGCTTCTTCTTCTCAGGGACGGCTTCAGGAGGGTAGTCAAAGCCCTCGGTGTCGGGGTTCGTCACTGCCACAGCTTGGCAGGCGCACTCGAGAGCGTACCCCGCATCCTTCTCATCACAAGTAACCATGATGACGCCGCCGCGTCCCCACATCTTGAGGACGTTGTAGCCGTGGTGGGTCGCCGCCATGAACTTGGCCAAAGCTGGGTAGCCGAGGATGGCCTTGTACGGGAGCCGGATGTGGGCGACATTGAAGTCGATGAGCTCTGTGCTGTAGTTCTTGCGATCGTCGAAGGTGACAGGGAGGCGAATCTGTCCTATCGGTGTTGTCGAGCTGTCGGTCACTCCGGAGAAAGGCCTGGTGAGTTGGAGGTGGTCGTATGGCACCTGGAGCATGTCGAAGGTCTTGACGGAGAGGACATTCAGTCCTGCCCTACCGTCGATGAGTGTCTTGGTGACGAGCACGTTGCTGATGGTAGGTGAGCAGAGCAGAGCAGAGGTAGGGCGCCGGTCGTAGCCGCACAGTTGAGGTGGTCAGCGGATGTTGACGCTCAAAAGTGGCACGATCATAAATAGTAGCTTGACGCTATGTCAATATTACTTCAAACTTATTATCTAATGTCACCATGGGATGGCTCTCTTCGAGAAGATCAACATGGATATGAAGATGGTCTAAAACGGAGCTCGGATGCAAAAGGTATAACAAGTTCAAATATGGTCATGTTGACACCAGATTAAAGAATGACTTGAAATGCAATTAATATGGTCAATTAATATGCCGAATCTGTTCTAAAAAAAGAGGACAACAAGGTGTTGGGGAGCTATTCAAAAGAGGAAAACCATATCATTCAAGTAACGCAACCATCATGCTTTCCCAACATGTTTGAAAAGGTATGGCTAGCAAGAGATTTACCTATCTTTCGATTTGGTCGCAACTTTATTGTTGATGCTTCTATAAGAAAATTTCTCATAAGTAATTTTTAAAGACCAATGAAGAAGGGTTATTTACTTATTAACAATAAAACTGTTATAGAACATATCGGTCAACCTATTGTGCCATTTACAAAGACCGATAGTGATTTATTATTGCAGCCAAAGTTTTTCCCATTGCTTTATTTAAAATTCATATATATTTGGGTAGCTCTGCTTGCTTCATACTTGGCTTACGCATGGCCTCAATTAAGACATGTATGTTCTTACTACCTTGATTTCAAAAATTTAAAGCTAAGGTTATACTCTATTGAGAAACCCGATGATAGTATAATTTGTTTTTCAAAGACATCGGAGAGAGAGTGCAAAACACAATGCATAGCCGAATAGGGTGATATAAAATCTGAACCATTTGTTTGCTTAATTCCAAAGCCGTTCTCACAACAAGATCGGCTAGAAAATAAAAGGTTTGCCTTCAATTCAAGCATGTGTGATCAAATATTTGAATTGTTGCTGAAAAATAATTACATTAGAATTCTTGATCACCATGTCAAGCCATCAATCCAAGGACGAATGTATTGTAGGTTACGTCATTCGTTCAAGCAAAATTTTAAGGGCTGCAATATGTTTTGTCAAATAGTCAAATCGGCCATTGATAAAGGACGATTGAGATTTGTTGGCACACCAAGAGATGACTAGTCTATTCTGATTGGTCATGATGGCCAAAACTTTTTGCATCGGCAGTTTCAAGTCGGTCCATTTAAAGAGGAGGTAAAAATTGCAGGTGACGGGATCAAGCTTTCTAGTAAAAAAGTTGTTGAAGAGGATAATGAAGATAATCTCGAGGGAAAGAATTACATCAAAGCTACAATGAAGACGTCAAGGAGTGGGGGGGCAGCAAGGAAATCCAATGATCGATGAAAGCAAATCAAAAGAAAACAAAGGCTGAAATAAGCGCAACTGTAATAGATCAAAAATCACCTTCGCTGAACTATTGGATAAATATCAAAAGAAGAGTGAAGAGAAGAATGCTTATCGGTCAAATCATGCAAAGAAACTAAGATCACCCCCAAGGCGCAAATATGAGGATCTATATTGGCAAAGTAAGAATTTTCATGCAACATATTCATATCCTTATTTTTGGCTGCCAATGCCAATGCCGTGGATGCCTCCCTACTCTCATGTAGATCCATATCCATCATGGGACATGTTTGTTACAAGGGCACATTCTCCGTCTTATTTTAAACAATCTCACCAATATTATGCAGCTCCGAGAAGATCAACATTTGAACAATCACATGTTAAAGACCGTTTCAGTAAAGAGGAACCAGTCCGGAGTCCATGGACGAATAAAGAGGTGGTCAAGCAAGTATACCGGGTCAAGAAAGATGGCCGTAAGTGTGCTACTTCAGATTCAATCTCAAATGACAAAGAGCCAATTAAAGTGTTGACATTGGCTACAAAAGGCAAAGAAGTAAAGCAATCAATTGTTACAAATCAAAGTGCCAAATCGGAAGAAAAGGAGTTGAAAGTGCACAAGGTAAAACAAGAATTGTCATTAGTTCAAACAAAATCACAGCTGGGGCGCCCACTCAACTTATCATATTGGCAAAAGAAGAAATTACAAAAATTTAGTGCACAAGTGCTTCAGAAGAGAAACATGGCATGGGTTCCCAAAGGAAGTACTCAAAATAAGAATGGTGTGCAAGCTTCCATCGCAAGAAGTGCGACAAAGGTGAAGAAGGAAAAGAGTGAAAACTATGAAGGACCAAGGCGAATGTTTCAACATCTTTTGTCCACACATTACCCATATTCTTCAACTATGCCATTAATGCCTATGCCATAGAATTCGTCATCAGGTATGATCGGTTACCCTTCATAGAGTTATTTTAATCTCTGTACGCAATATAACTTCTTACATCATGCAAGGGTTTTACCACATCACCATACATTTGATTACCGGCATTTTGTTGCTAATCAAAGTGGCTGATATATAATTATCGCCCTAAGCATACAAATGGCTGATGGAGTGTTGACATCGTCCTTAGAACCAACACGGCACAATTTATTTTTCGGCATGCTAGCTTTGCCGAAAAACAGGGGGGCAATTGTTGACGCTCAAAAGTGGCACGATCAAAAAGAGTAGCTTGAAGCTATGTCAAGATTACTTCAAACTTATTATCGAAAGTTACCATGGGATGGCTCTCTTTGAGAAGATCAACATGGATATGAAGATGGTCTAAAATGGAGCTTAGATGCAAAAGGTATGACAAGTTCAAAGATGCTCATGTTGACACCAGATTAAAGAATGGCTTGAAACGCAATTAAGATGATCTCGGATGGAAAAAGTTTCAACAAGAAAGTTGTGCGTCTCATCGAAACGGGTTTGATATAAAAATCATCTTAGTCCGAGTTCGCATGAAAAATTTACAACCAATACAAGACGCTGATATAGTAGATGGTCGGACATTCCGGGGACAACCATCCGGGTTTTGAATTTATCTGCTGTAGACTTTGGAAAACAGCCAAAAACCCCCTCAAGATGGCCTCTGATCAAAAAATGTTCAACATGAAAGTTGTTCGTCTCGTCGAAATGGTCAAGATCTTTTTAAGCCCGTTTCATTCGAGGTTGTTTACTACCTCAAAAGCAACCCGCAAGGTGCATCCAGTTTTTACCGAATAGTTTTGGAAAGTTCGACCAAATATATTCGAATTGGACTAGGGTTTTGGACGCGAATTGAAGCCTTTCCTTGAACGGGAAGTCCAGCCGCCTCTTATATACCTAAGGGCGACGGCCGATTGAAGAACACACAATTGAACAAATCATATACCACTTTTTATCTTTTATCTTTTCTCCTTAACCCTAGTTCTTCTTCTTCCCCGTTCTTCGTTCGTTCTTCTTGTTGCAGGGCGGTGATCCATGAGGCGCTAGGGGCGATCCGGTCGACTTAGGGCAGCCCATAGACGCCGCGAGCCCTGACAGGGTCCCTCCCGGGCAAGCGGAGTTTCAGGTCCTGAAAAGCGCCGGCCGGATTGCTTGCATACTACGCTTCTGGACGGGTCTCCTTTGACGTGAGCTGCGATGCATCACCCCCGGCGTCGAGGGTACACGATGATGTGTTCGTGTGCGAACAACGGAGTTGAAGGTGATGGCGCACTTGGACCATCTGAGAGGATGCGTTATTTCAAGCTTGGGGAGGACTGCATTCACTTCTCGGGCGAACTGCTTGAAGACGCAATGAGATGCAGGGGCTTGGGCGCCTCCCAGGATGCATGCCACCGTACGCGGCTCCTGAAAGCCCCCAGCCCCTTCATCCTGATGGTGGTCATCGTTCCTTCTCGGTGTTGGTGGCAGCGGAGGAAGGTCTGCGTTGTCTCGGGAGCGATCTTCATGCAGCTGGTCCCTCCAATGATCCTCGCGAGGCTGGTCTCTCCATGGGCCCTAACGAGGCTGGCCCTGCCAGTGATCTCCGCGAGGCCGCTCACGCTAGCCTTGGCGAGAGTCACGGTTCTCCTAGCGTCCTCCTCCACGGCCACCTCCACGACCGAAGCCTCGTTCGCCGCACTCAGGGCGGCATCCAAAGCGTCCGTCATGGATGGCCCTGAGTTCTTGGCAGTCGTTGGTGTTGTGGCTGTGCACGTTGTGGAAGGCGGAGAATGGGAGGCTACCCTTAGAGGAATCGGGGTAATCGCACCCGCGCTTCATCTCAGGCTCAGCCGCGAGTACTGCTGGTCCTTTACGCTTGGCCTCCTTGGTCTTGGCCTTCTTGTCTTCTAGGTCAGCCTCAAGAGGCTCGATGAGTGAGAGGCGACCCTCTTCTGCCTTTGCGCACTTGATCGTGAGGTTGAACATCTCCAGAGACGAGCACAAGTCCTCCTGAATGGCGAGCTCCTCCTTCATCCTGACATCCCGAACGCCATCGGTGAACGCTGAGATGATGGCTTCATCTGATATCTTGGGGATCTTGATGTGGACGTTGGTGAAACGTTGCATGTACTTACGCAGGGTCTCTCCCGGCTGCTGCTTGATGTGGCGCATGTCGTCTATCACTAGGACACGGTCAAGGGTCCCTTTGAAGTTGGAAATGAAGCGTTCGCGCAGCTCACCCAAGGAGGAGGTCGATTCCTTAAGGAGGTTCAGGAGCCACGAACGAGCGCCATCTTTGAGAGCCATGGGAAACCAGTTGGCCATGACTTTCTCGTCACCACTGGCTGCTTCAATGCTCAGCTCGTAGAGCTGCATGAACTCTGTTGGGTCAGGGGTTCCATCGTAACATGGGGGTAGATCTAGCTGGAACTTGCTGGGCCAGACAACATGACGGAGCTCCGAGGTGAATGCCTTGCAGCCCGCCGTGCTGACTGGTGCTTCCTGCTGAGGTGGATCCTGGTCTGGCTCTTCATGTGCCACCGCGTGCGGAGGCGCGCGACGCTGGCGAGGTGGAGCATGAAGCGCGTGCAACTCGCCTTGCGGCCACTGCACCACTTGACATCTTTCTTCATCTCGCGCGGCAACCCTGCGCGGCTGGTCACGCTGGGGGGCCTCGATCCTTGGCTTGGGGAACACGTCTCTTCGGAGCGGTGGAGGAGGTGCGTCGCCTGCCTTGTCGCCTGCCTGAGGTTGTGGAAGAGGCAGCGAATGACACGATGCTGGAGCTTCTCTCGCGACGCTGACGAGATCGGCGATGTGGTTTAGCTATTCTTCGTAGAGGTCGTCGACCGAGCGGTAGCGCAGGAGCTCACGCTCCATGAGCACCGCGGCATGCGAGTTCGTCGGGCAGCAATGGGCATGGGAGGACGAAGCAGCCGCTAGAGTCAGCGACAGTGTTGCAGTGCAACCGTCGCGCCACGCAGAGAGCGGGAACGACGATTCCTGCTGCTCGTGAGCAGCAGGGCCGGTGGCAGTGTTTGCCACCGGTGATGGAGAGCGACGGGGGATGCCGTCGCTGGGGCGTGCCGTCTGGGCCACTGATGGGCCTCTAACCCCTCGTTGGTTACCCCAAGTGGAAGGTGTGAGATGCAGTGTTGTGGAAGTTTTTCCCTTAGCAAAAGATGCCAATGATCGAATCTCCAGAGACTCCTAGGTTCAACAAGTAGGTGTCAACTGCTAACGGCGCCAGATATTAGCAATCAACATGGACCTGCACACAGATACAAATAACTTTGCTCCCAACGAGTACAGAGAGGTTGTCAATCCATCCGGCCTTGTAGTTCACAAAGGATTAAACGCAAATGATAGTAGTGATAGATAATGTTTGCAATAGTAAATAATAGCGAAAAGTAAATAGCGGATGTGATCAATGATGGTAATATGGACCGGAGTCTCATGATGTTCCCTAGTGATGTCTCTCTCCCAAAAGACGATAAAACAGCTATGTGAGGTAAACGAATTACAGCTGGGCAATTGACAGGACCACGAACGCAAACCAATGCTGACTACATTGCAAGAAAGGTTGAGGTTCAAAGCATGGGCGGTACGCCAAAGTAAGTAGACCGAAATCCATCAATATCTACTACTAATGATCCACCTTGAGATATCTATCCAGAACATCTCGCTGGTATTAAGTTGCGAGCCCCACCCATAGTGTAAACTCAAAGCAACTGACAACTGCATTAAAAGAACTTTGCGTAAAGTAAACAATCCTTGCACCCGCGGGCACAAGCACCGTTGTTTTCCCCCTTGTGGCAACAGCACATCCCCTAGACTCATGTTTCTGTCACTCAAACTAGTCATCGAGGGGCATGAACCCACAATCGAGCATAACGTTCCCTCTTGGAGTCACTACCCATTACTTGGCCAAAGAAATAAATAACAACAGAGAACATGCAAGAATTACTTATGAACATAAATATAAAAGAGGTAGATCAAATATATTACTCAAGAACAATCTGAACATAATCTCATAATCCATCGGATCCCAGCAAACTCATCATAGCAACAGCATAAGGATTACATATGTGCCTCGATCATGTAGGGCAGCTCACGAGGACTAATTAGTGAAGCACAAGAATGGGAGGAGAACATCACATAGCTACTGGTCATGGACTCATGGTCCAAGGGAGACTACTCACAACTCATCCGGGAGGCGTCCATGGTGGTGGAGAGGCTCCCGATGGTGATCCTCCCTTCCGGCAGGGTGTCGGGAAGAGTTCTCCTGGTGCTCCCGATCTTGGAAGCGGCGGCGGCGGCGGAACAGAGATGAGATCGCGAAAAAGAGTTCCCGTCCCGAGGGTTTCGAAGGACGCTCTAAATATGTGCCAAAGGGGGGCACCAGATGGGGCTCGGGGGGCCCAGGCGCCCCCCGGAGTGGC
>LR738713.1:749616802-749682477 GCA_902687465.1 Secale cereale
CCCCGCCTACGGAGCGAATCACCCTTGAGTCCACCACCCCCATGGGGGGAGGATTTGGGAGATATCCCTGTGGTGGCATGCAGATCTTTGTGAAGACCTTCAAGATCAAATGCAAGGTAAGAAGACGACCCTTGGCGGGATCCCAGCCAAGGAGGTCCACAAGACCCCCGGCAAGCACCTTGTCGGGGATGACAGCAGGCGCCACGACAAGACCCTTGCCGGGGCCCCGGCAAGGCTCTTGCCGAGGACACCCACGGGGCCACCATCAGGCCCGCACCAACTGGGTCTCCACCGACCCACGCAGCTGCCGACCCAACCAGCTGGACGGGCTCCTGCGTGGCGACCCACAGATCTTCGTGAAGGCCCGCCGTTGCGCCACCTCAGCTGCCTGTCTGTCTACATGGCACCTCAGGCACCGCTGGCCAGGGCGCGTGTCGACACGAGGAGGAGCGGCGACGGACAAGACGGGCGTCTCCCCTCGTCCCCGATAAAGCAAGGACACCTAAGCAGGGCGCATTAAATGCACCTTGTCCTGTAATGCGAGGGATAACCTCGCATCACTGTACCCTTTCCACCTCCTGTGTGCCACTGTGGCAGCCCCTTTTTCCTATAAAAGGAGGCCCGAGGCGACCAGGAGAAGGATTCGGCTTTTTGGAACCCCTCACGACTCTTTTGGAGCTCCTCGTTAGCTGAAGAACACCAACATATAATCCACCAAAGCAGGAGTAGGGTTTTATGCATCTTTGCGGCCCGAACCTGGGTAAAGGAACCGTGTCCTGATCGTTAGATCTGTTCTTCTCTCAACCCCGCGCCCCGCAACCGTAGTAGGGATTCTTGTGATCCCATAGATGTCGATCCAAATACAACGACATCTTTGGCGTGCCAGGTAGGGGGCGCAGTTGAGAGAATCGGCTCTGGTGATCGGCCCGACGTTCTCTCGTCTCCGTGGCTCTTTGAGGAAGCCAGAAGACTTGCTTTCGAGCGGCTGCAAATAAAAGCTAAGTTACATCGAACCCTAGATATTTCTATCCTATCATTTAAAGTTATTATCCTCGGAGCTGTCATTCCTTGTGCAAAAAGAAACCTGCACGCGGATGGGGCCCTTCCCGATCGGCAACGCCTTGTTCTGTTTCGAGTCAGCTCAACAGTTCAAACGACTGCGTCGAAACGGTAGGGTAGCCTTCCGCAATTGACAAAGCCCTCGACTCTGACTCGAGTCAAACTCGACAGTTCGAGCGGCTGCATTGAGAGCGGCAAGGTGGCAGACCCTTCCGCAATCGACAAGGTTCTCGACTCTGACTCGAGTCAAACTCGACAGTTCGAGTGGCCACGTTGAGAGCGGTAAGGTGACAAACCCGGCAGCACGCTCACCCGGCAGGCCAATGGGGACCCGTCCCCAAGACGCCGCTTTGGGTATTTCGCGCTGGCAAGCCTACCCAGTTAACGTAGGGTGGAAACATAGGGAGGCAGCAAACAGGGAAATAACATGCATGGTTCTGAAGATATTTTAAAGTTATATTACATCATGCCATATCACTGCGGTTCTAACTAAAGATAAAATCTGTCTTGGGCATGAACTCGCAGCGGCAAAGAAGAACGGGATATCTAATCCCGGCGCTGGCCATCCACCCTCTTGATTTCGTTGATGCGGCTGATGACAGGCTTGATGCACTCCTTGAGCGCCGTGAGGTTGGCATCCTCTGGCAAGCTGTCCATCGCGGCTTCGAAGTCGAGGGCGGGGTTCCAGAGCGCCACCTTGGTGAGGACCTTGGTCATGACTCCCCGGCAGAGCCGCCGGGCCTCCCCGGCAAGCGTGGCCGCTCTGTTGGAGTGAAGATCAGTCAAGGCGCTAAGGACGCCCTCGAAGAACAGGGAAAGCTTGACGTTGACGGACCCGCTCCATTCAGGGGCATACCTCACGTTCGGCACCCCCATGAGGGCCAACTATGAGGTAACCCTGCCGGCGATGTCCTCCAGTCGGCTGATCCACCTATTCTCCTCCACCACGTATTCTTGGTGGGAGGCGCCCTCGTCTGCCCGCAGCTGCTTCTCCTCCTCCAGGGTCTTGGCCAAGGCCCCCTCCCGAGCAGAGCTCTCCGCCAACGTCTTCTCGAGATTCTCTAGCCTCAGCTTGAGATCTCTGATGGAGCCTTGCGCCTCGGAGAGCTCCCCAGTCTTGTTGATGACCACTCCCTGCGCCTCTGTCAAGGCACGGTTGAGCCTGGTCTTCTCGTCAGACAACCTGAGGGCCTGCTCCTTCAGCCCGTCCCGTTCCACTTCCAGCTCTTGTATCTTGCCGACGTGAGCCAGAGCCTGGGCATCGAGCGCCTCCTTGTGCCTCTGCCCCAGCTTGTGAGTCCGCCGCTCGACAAGAGCCTCAAGCTCCTCATCCTTGCCGCGGAGCGTCGCGGCAAGCTTCGCCTCACGTGCGGAGAGGTCTTCCTCCTGGGAATCGAGGAAGCCTCCGTGCGGCCTCCGCGCGGCAGCCGAATTCACCGCCTCTTCCCGGGCCTTCTCGATGGCGGCCATCTTCATGATGAGCTCCACGTTACGCTGGGCCAGATCTTCCTGGGAGGCCCTCTGCTCCTCGCGGGACTGGTGGAACCAGGCTTGCGCCTCAGCGACGCGTGCCTGGAAGTCCGCCTCCGCCTCGTCCACCGCCGCCATTCTGGACTTAACCTTGTCCAAACGAGCGCGGTAGAGCGCCTGGAGCTTCCGGAAGTTGCCCCCCATAGCCCGGAAGAGCTACTCCTCTGGGGAATGGTCCCCGCCGGCGCTCGGTTCTTCAAGGACCTCGAGCCCGGCGGCGGCGAACACCTCGTCGTTGAAGACTTCCTCCCCGGAAGGTGTCCGGGAGCTTGACGCCCCGGCGAGGTGGACGAAGAGGTTGTCGCTCACTTTCAGGTACTTGCCGGGGCCCTGGGGCGCGGAGGAAGAGGGCTGGTCATCAGTCGCCCCCTCCTCGGCTGTGGCCTTGCCGGCCTCCCCGGCAGGCCCACCACCAGCGCCCTCGGCGGCACCCTTGGCGGCGTCCTCGGCAGTCTCGTCCACGGCGGCCTCCTCGGCGGCGATCTCGTCGGCCTCCGCCGCGGCCTCCTCAGCGACCTCCTTGATGATGGCATCCACATTCTCCACATCCGTTGCAGGAGAGCCTGGGCCGTGACAGGGGGAAATGAAGTCAAGAAAAAGCACAAAGGAAAGGCAAGGGCGAAAAGCGGGCAACTTACCAGCACCAGGCTGTGCGGCCGAAGATCCCTCCCCGCCGGCGTCGGACGTCGGGGGCGGTCCGCCAGCACCCAAGTCCTCCTCCTCCTCCATGCGTGTGGGCTCCATGCTTGGTGCCCTTGCCGGGGACGCCCCTCGTGGTGGCGTGGTCGATGGGGGTGGCGTGTTGGTAGTGGCCCCCCGCGGCTCCTCCTGCTGCTGCTCCCCTCCTACAGAACCGGCAAGGTCGACGCCTTCAGCATCTGACGCCTACTGCATGTCGAGCGAGAAAAGGTTGGCGGACTTACGCTGGGGGCTGTGCCGGGGGCTGCCGTCGGAGCTGCTCAACACCACCACTTGTGTCTCTGTAGCCCTGGCCGAGGGCTGGCTGCTCGCCGAAGCCTTGGCCCTCTTCACCCTCTGGGCCAACGTCTCTGCGTCCCTGAAGAAGCAAGGACAAGTTAAGATGGGTGGCATGATCAAGGGAGATGGGGGTGACGATGAAGAATACTTACTCATCGTCCATCTCCTCCTCCTCGTCTGCCATTTTCCTCTTCCTCTTCGGGCTGAGGGGCCCGAGGTCGAAGGGGAGCTCCGCGTCGCCCTCCGAATCAACGTCTGCCGGGGGAGGCAAAGGAGGGAGCGGAGTTCGTGCGCGCCTCGACGGAGAGGGAGCTGCCGCTTTCTTCTTCTCGGTGACCTTCACCGACTTCTTCGCCGCCGTGGCCCTCGTGAGGCGCCCGGACTCCTCCAGGGCCAATTGAGGCTGCGCACCCTTGCCGGGCCGGACCGGCTCGCCGGAGCAGACCCGCCACAAGACTCGCCCTCTTCCCCTGATTGGCGCCGAGCCAGCCGCCACATCCTCCTCCTCCGACGACTCGTCGGCCGCGTCCTCAACCAAAGGAGCCCCGGCGCTGGTCCTGCTAGCCTCTCCAGCAGCCGCTGCCCACTGGGAGAACTCCTCCTCCTCTGCAGCCGCGGCGGCCTGGTCCTTCATGCCTCCGGCGCTGTCGGCCTCCTTGATGAGCTGTGCCTCCTTCGCCCTGGCGGCGATGTAGTCCAGCTCCTCCGGGGTGGTGTCCCTGACGAGCCACCGCTCGGCGTCGGGGTTGACGCACACCTCGACCAGGGAATCGAAGAACTGCTGCACGACCTTGTCCTCCGGCTCCTGCTAGCTCGGGACGGGGCCGTGCGCGCTACGTTCCGGCATCATGGCGACGATTTTGGACTGGCGCGAATTATTGCACAGCGGGACCACTCCCGCTGGCAGCTTGAAGAGCTGCCCCTTGACGACATTGCCGGCCTTGGCGGCGGCCTTCGCAGCCTTGCCGGTCCGCTCGACCTCGCTGCCGTGACTCACATCCAGTTGGAAGAGCCGCTGAAATAAATGGGCATGTCCCATCACTATAAAGTTGTGCTTGAGGCCGGTGCGGAGCCGCATGACGTCGGCCGGGTTCCTGAAGAGCCAGGCCGGCCTCCCCTTCTGGTGCAGCGGAGCGATCCGACGGCGGATGAAATCCACCCCGATCATCTTGAGGGTGAGTCCGGCTTGGACAAGCCGGGTAATCCTAGTGACGGCAACGGCGAGCTTCCCGTCGGCGGCATCGACGTTGCTCCCGTCGCAGCCGCGTACCGGCGGCACCCGGCGGACCTTGCAGAATGTTGGCGGCTCGTCCTCCTCGATCCAGCACCACCGGCCGCGCCATTTGTCCCACCTCTCCTTCACGGTGCTCTCCGGGTACACCACCTTGAGCCTCGGAATCCAGGCGATGCCTCCGGAGACCGAGCCTCCCGGCTGGATCCGAGGGATGAAGTAATGGCGGAAGAGCGCCGTGTTGGGCTGCACTCCGACAAAGCCCTCGCAGAGGTGCGCGAAGAAAGCCATGCACGCCACCGTATTTGGGGTGAAATCGAAAAGACGGAAGCCAAAAGTGTGCATGATGTCGCAGAAGAAATCAGAGAAGGGAGGACACAACCCGCAGGAAAAGTAATCAACGAAGAAGGGATACCGATTTGAGCTAGGCGGTGTGCAAGCGGCCGGAACGATGTGCGTCGCCGGATGGCCCAAGCCCTTCGCCCGATCCCCCGTCTCCGCCCCCCAAAGGGGTTTGAAGATGGCGACGTAGCTCGAAGACGTCGACCGACGACGGGATGAAGATGGCGGCCTTCGTCCGATCCCCCGTGAATGCGCCCTCCGGCGGCGCCGAAGGCCCGGCACCCTTGGCCGCCCCTTTGCCCTTGGCAGGTTTGGACGCCATGGCGGCTGAATGGGAAGGCTGAGGGGAGGGATGGCAAGGCAACGGCGGCGGACGACGGCGAAAGCTTCGGAAGGAAGGAAACAAGGGAACTGCGGCTCTGAGATTGGAAGGGCCGCGAGGAAAGTGGAGGAAGTGAGCAGCGCGCTCGCGGTTATTCCTTTTTATGGGGAAGGCGCGGGCCGCCTCCTTTCACATTTACTGAGACGTGACACATGCATCTGGAAACCGCCCCACGCATGCCGCCCACGTCACACACGCCTCTCCAACCCGCGCCGCTCGCGCATGCCGCGGGAGGCGCAAGGCGCGAAAATTTTACCACGGTGAGAACCACCCCGCCTGCCCGCGCACCATTCTGGGCCTCGCCCAACAACGTGTCGCACTTATGTGTGGCCCATGCCCGGGGGCTCCTGTCGGTGTACAAAAAGAGGGGTGCACTTTTTGTACCCCTATGACTGTGCACGGGCAGTCTGAGCCACGGCGCCATCCCACCAAGCAAGGCAAGGGAGGCAAGCCGGGGCAATACTGAAGCTTGATGAAGACTGGAGTGACACCAAGAACAAGACCACGAAGAGCAAGGGGACGAAGCAGTTTCCGCCGGCAAGATCCTTGCCGGGGCCGGCTCTGGCAGCCCCGACAAGACCCTTGCCGCGACAGCTCGCCCCCCGCCTACGGAGCGAATCACCCTTGAGTCCACCACCCCCATGGGGAGAGGATTTGGGAGATATCCCCGTGGTGGCATGCAGATCTTTGTGAAGACCTTCAAGATCAAATGCAAGGTAAGAAGATGACCCTTGGCGGGATCCCAGCCAAGGAGGTCCACAAGACCCCCGGCAAGCACCTTGCCGGGGATGACAGCAGGCGCCACGGCAAGACCCTTGCCGGGGCCCCGGCAAGGCTCTTGCCGAGGACACCCACGGGGCCACCATCAGGCCCGCACCAACTGGGTCTCCACCGACCCACGCAGCTGCAGACCCAACCAGCTGGACGGGCTCCTGCATGGCGACCCACAGATCTTCGTGGAGGCCCGCCGTTGGGCCACCTGAACTGCCTGTCTGCCTTCATGGCACCTTAGGCACCGCTGGCCAGGGCGCATGTCGACATGAGGAGGAGCGGCGACAGACAAGACGGGCGTCTCCCCTCGTCCCCGATAAAGCGAGGACACCTAAGCAGGGCGCATTAAATGCACCTTGTCCTATAATGCGAGGGATAACCTCGCATCACTGTACCCTTTCCACCTCCTGTGTGCCACTGTGGCAGCCCCTTTTTCCTATAAAAGGAGGCCCGAGGCGACCAGGAGAAGGATTCGGCTTTTTGGAACCCCTCACGACTCTTTTGGAGCTCCTCGTTAGCTGAAGAACACCAACATATAATCCACCAAACCAGGAGTAGGGTTTTACGCATCTTTGCGGCCCGAACCTGGGTAAAGGAACCGTGTCCTGATCGTTAGATCCGCTCTTCTCTCAACCCCGCGCCCCGCAACCGTAGTAGGGATTCTTGTGATCCCATAGGTGTCGATCCAAATACACCGACACCCTGGTTCCTAGAACGCCAACAGTTACATGCAGCTGAGGCAAGGCCTGTACAAAAGGGTGGCTGCCGGGCAGTAGGCTGCCGGGCACTGCCGACAGCCTCACACCTTATAGGTGTTACTTACGGAGATGCTCAATATTCCATGAGTTTGGCAACTGAGTGCCATCCCCGGTCTCCAGACGGACTGCGCCAAGTCTGGTGACTCGTACCACCCGGTAAGGGCCTTCCCACATTGGTGACAGCTTGTTTGTACCCTTGGCGGACTGAACGCGCCTAAGGACAAGGTCACCTTCCACCGGGCATGAACCCTACGGCTATGATAGCGACGTTGGCTTGCTCGTAGCATGCAGCATGCATAGCGGACCGGATACAGTTCTCTTCGAGTAGCACATCGTCGTCATGCCGGTGCTCAACTTGCACTACTTCATCGTAGGCAAGCACTCTAGGAGACCCGTAAATGAGTCCAGTGGGGATAACTACTTCTGCCCCGTAGACCAGGGAGAAGGGAGTCTGCGCGGTAGCTCGGTTTGGTGTCGTTCCGAGGGACCAGAGAACTACTGGCAGCTCCTCAACCCACCGCCTGCCGTGCTTCTCCATCGTATCGAAAGTTCGTGTCTTGAGTCCACGAAGCACTTTAGCATTCGCCCTCTCAGCTTGTCTATTGCTCCGGGGTTGTGCCAGAGAAGCGAATGAGATTTTGCATCTGAGGGTTTGAACATATTGCATGAAGGCGTGCTCGTGAACTGGGTGCCGTTGTCGGTGGTGATCCTTGCCGGAACTCCGAAAAGACACACCAATTCTTTCAAGAACTTTATAGCTCACAGAGTAGTCACCTTTCTCACGGAAGTCACTTCTGGTCACTTTGTAAACTTGTCGATGGCAACGAACAAGAATTCAAAGCACCCGATTGCTCGGGGGAAGGGCCCAAGGATATCGAACCCCCAGACTGAAAATGGCCATGATAGAGGGATTGTCTGAAGAGCTTGGGCAGGCAGGTGTATTCTCTTGGAATGGAACTGACAGGCTCCACATTTTGTGACGAGCTCCACTGCATCTTGGAGAGCTGTGGGCCAATAGAATCCTTGCTGGAATGCTTTCCCAACTAATGCCCTTGATCCAATGTGGGAGCCGCACATTCCTTTGTGAATCTCAGCCAGCAGTTCCTTTCCATCCTCCCGGCAAACACGCTTCAATTTCATGCCATTGGGCCTCCTTCGGTATAGAGTGTCATCGACAAACTGATACATGCTGGCCCTCCGGGCTACTCTTTCAGCTTCATCTTGATTGTGAGGGAGTTCTCTAGTTTGTAGGAATTGGACAATGTGCCTTGCCCAAGTTGGAGACTGAGGCTCACCAACGAGGACTAGCGGCACCTCCTCTGCTGGGGGAGCACTAGCCTCGTTCACGGGATCCATAGGCCCGGCTGGAGGAGGTGGTCCGGCAGGCTGTGAGGAGTTGTTTCCGCAGGGTCTTTGCCAAGAGTGGGTAGCTTGATCGGGGGAGGCTTACCGTAGTCCAACTTTCTCCTTTTCCGGGCCATCGTGGATGGTGATACGGAGGGTTGAGAGAGATGTAGAACAAAAGTTCCTAGTTCCACAGGAAGCTTTCGTGCAGCACACTTTTACATGTGATCAGCTATGCTGTTTTCCGCATGGGGTACGTGCTCTGTTTGCAACCCATCAAAGTGCTTCTCCAATCTCCTTACTTCCTCGACATATGCTTCCATAAATGGGCTTTGATAATCCTTGTTGACTTGTCTCACCACAAGTTGTGAATCTCCTCGAGTGATCAACTTCTTAATTCCCAATTCTATTGCAATCCTAAGCTCGACAGGGAGCCCTTGATACTCAGCTGTATTGTTGGTGGCTTCTTCCCAGGAAAAGTGCATCTAGACGACGTACTTCAAGCGCTCCCCGGAGGGGGCAACAAGTAACACGCCAGCCCCTACACCTTGTAGGGAAAAAGCACCATCAAAATACATGATCCATTCTTGGGGTGATTCCTTGCCGGGGATGGTTGTCTCTGTACTTTCCTCATCAGGGGTTGGCGTCCATTCTGCAATAAACTCTGCCAATGCCCTGCTATGAATTGTTTATGTGCTCCCAAAATTTAAACCAAAGCTTGACAGCTCCAAAGCCCATTCCACTATTCCGCCAGTGGTCTCAGGGTTTCGGAGTATCCTTTGCAATGGAAAACGAGTAACAACCGTGATCTCATGGGTCTGGAAGTAGTGGCACAGTTTCCTTGAGGCCATAACGAGACCAAAGATCAACTTTTGAACACCAGAGTACCTCGATCTAGCCCCCTGTAACAAGGAGCTGATGAAGTACACTGGGCGCTGCACCATTTTCTTCCTTGCTGCATCCCTGGGGTTGTTTTCATTGCCGTGCTCATTGCTGTCCTGGTCCTTTTCTGAGTCTGCTGTTCTCCGTTCAGTCTCTGCCTCATCCTCCTCTCGCTGCGCTACCAAGGTTGCACTGACCACTTGGTTGGTTGCCGCCAAGTACATCAACAGTGGTTCTTGGGGTTTGGGCGCAACCAAGGTGGGTACAGACGATAGGTAGGCTTTCAACTCCTGCAGAGCTGGATATGCTTCCGGGGTCCACTTCATATGCCCTGCCTTCCTCAAAACCTTGAAGAACAACAAGGCACGCTCGGCAGACTTGGAGATGAATCTGCTCAGCGCGGCAACGCATCCCGTCAAGCGCCTCACGTCCTCAACTTTCCTTGGCACTTGGATCTGATCAATGGCCTTGATCTTGTCTGGCTTAGCTTCGATCACCCTATGGGACACGAAGAATCCAAGTATCTTACCGGAGGGAACACCGAATACACACTTCTCTGGATTAAGCTTCAGATTGATCTTGCGTGGATTGGCGAATGTCTCTTCCAAATCCTAGATAAGGGTGGCCTTATCCTTGGTTTTGACCATGATATCATCCATATAAGCTTCTATATTTATGTGCAACTGTGGTGCAAAACCGATCTGGACTGCCCTTGCAAAAGTGGACCCGACACTCTTTAATCCGACTGGCATGCGGATAAAGTAGTACGTACCACACGGAGTGATGAATGATATCTTCTCTTCAACTTCTCTGTACATGAAGATCTGATGATACCGAGAGTATGCGTCCAGAAAGGAGAGCAAATCACATCCTGAGGTAGAATCCACAATCTGGTCGATGCACGATAAGGGAAATGGGTCTTTTGGACAAGCCTTGTTGAGGTCTGTGAAATCAATGCAAAGCCTCCACTTCCCATTGGCCTTCCGGACCACTATTGGAGTTGCCAACCACTTAGGATGCAGTACTCCTCTGACTAAACCCGCTGCCTCCAACTTATTTATCTCTTCGGCAATGAACTGCTCCCTCTCCAACGCCTGCGTTCGTACTTTCTGCTTGATGGGTCGGTGATACGTCCATTTTGCATCATGCTTTAATGTTGATATTTATTGCACTATGGGCTGTTATTATATGTTATGTCACAATACTTATGCCTTTTCTCTCTTATTTTACAAGGTTTACATGAAGATGGAGAATGCCGGCAGCTGGAATTCTAGGCTGGAAAAGGAGCAAACATTGGAGACCTATTCTGCACAACTCAAAAAGCTCCGAAACTCCACGAAACATCATTTCAGAAAATATAAAAAATATCTGGCGAAAGAGATCTACCAGGGGGGCCACCACCTGTCCAGGAGGGTGGGGGTGCGCCCCTGGGCGCGCCCCCTGCCTCGTGGGCCAGCCGATGACCCCCTGATGCCCATCTTCTCCTATATGAAGTGTTTTGACCTATAAAAAGTTAACAAGGAGGCTTTCGGGACCAGACTCCGCCGTCTCGAGGCGGAACCTTGGCGGAAACCAATCTAGGGCTCCGGCGGAGCTGTTCTGCCGGTGATACTTCCCTCCGGGAGGGGGAAATCGTCACCGCCGTCTTCACCAACAACTCTCGCATCTCGGGGAGGGTTATCTTCATCAACATCTTCGCCATCACCATCTCCTCTCAAACCCTAGTTCATCTCTTGTATCCAATCTTTGTACCAAAACCTCAGATTCGTACCTGTAGGTTGCTAGTAGTGTTGATTACTCCTTGTAGTTGATGCTAGTTGGTTTACTTGGTGGGAGATCATATGTTAAGATCCATTATGCATATTAATACCCCTCTGATCATCAACAATATTATGTCTTGTGAGTAGTTACTTTTGTTCCTGAGTACATGGGAGAAGTCTTGCTATAAGTAGTCATGTGAATTTTGTATTTGTTCGATATTTTGATGAGATGTATGTTGTCTCTCCTCTTGTGGTGTCATGTGAACGTCGACTACATGACAATTCACCATTGTTTGGGCCTATAGGAAGGCATCGGGAAGTAATAAGTAGATGATGGGTTGCTAGAGTGACAGAAGCTTAAACCCCAGTTTATGCGTTGCTTCGTAAGGGGCTGATTTAAATCCACTTGTTTCATGCTATGGTTAGGTTTACCTTAATACTTCTTTTGTAGTTGCGGATGCTTGCAATAGAGGTTAATCATAAGTGTGATGCTTGTCCAAGTAAGGGCAGCACCCAAGCACCGGTCCACCCACATACCAAATTATCAAAGTACTAACCACGAATCATATGATGATGGTGAAAACTAGCTTGACGATAATTCCCATGTGTCCTCTGGAGGGCTTTCCTTCATATAAGAGTTTGTCTAGGTTTTTCCTTTGCTACAAAAAGGATTGGGCCATCTTGTTGCACCTTATTTACTTTTACTATTTGTCACTTGCTACCAATTACCTTATCACAGAACTATCTGTTACCGATAATTTCAGTGCTTGCAGAAAATACCTTACTAAAAACTGCCTATCATTTCCTTCCGCTCCTCGTTGGGTTCGACACTCTTACTTATCGAAAGGACTACGATAGGTCCCCTACACTTGTGGGTCATCAAGACTCTTTTCTAGCGCCATTGCCGGGGAGTGAAGCGCCTTTGGTAAGTAGAATTTGGTAAGGAAAAATTTATATAGTGTGCTGAAATTTACTGTCACTTGTTACTATGGTTCATAATCCATTAAGGGGTTTGTTTGGGGTATCTTCACCCCGACCAGTAGAGCAAAGAGTTGCTCCTCAACCTATTGAACCTACTGAAAATGTTTTCTTTGAAATTCCTTCGGGTATGATAGAGAAACTGCTAGATAACCCCTTTACAGGAGATGGAACACTGCATCCCGATTTGCACCTAATCGATGTGGATGAAGTTTGTGGATTATTTAAACTTACAAGTATGCCCGAGGATGTTATCAAGAAGAAGGTCTTCCCTTTATCTTTGAAGGGAGATGCATTGACATGGTTTAGGCTATGCGATGATATTTGATCATGGAACTATAATCGACTGAAGTTGGAATTTCATCAGAAGTTCTATCCTATGCATTAGGTTCATCGTGATCGTAATTATATATATAATTTTTGGCCTCATGAAGGAGAAAGCATCGCTCAAGCTTGGGGGAGGCTTAATTCAATGTTATATTCATGCCCCAATCATGAGCTCTCAAGAGAAATGATCATTCAAAATTTTTGTGCTCGGCTTTCTCTCAATAATCGTTCCATGCTCGATAATTCTTGTACTGGTTCTTTTATGATGAAGACTATTGAATTCAAATAAGATTTATTGGAAAGAATTAAATGCAACTCTGAAGATTGGAATCTCGACGAAGCTAAGGAGTCAGGTATGCCCCTAAGTTTGATTGTGTTAAAGCTTTTATGGATACCGATGTTTTCCGTGAATTTAGCACTAAATATGGACTTGACTCTGAGATAGTAGCTTTTTTCTGTGAATCATTTGCTACTCATGTTGATCTCCCTAAGGAGAAGTGGTTTAAATGCCATCCTCCCATTGAAGTAAAAGTAGTTGAACCTGTTAAAGTTGAAGAAAAGACTATCACTTATAATATTGATCCTATTGTTCCTACTGCTTATATTGAGAAACCGCCTTTCCCGTTAGAATGAAGGATCATGCTAAAGCTTCAACTGTGGTTCGTAAGAGTAATACTAGAACACCTACACCCTTTGAGCAAATTGAAATTGAAACTAGTGTTGCTATGGTTAAAGATCTCTTGGCTGACAATTTAGATGAACATGTTATTTACCTCTAAGAGGAAGCTGCTAGAATAGCCAAACCCAATACTAGGAATAAACATAGACTTATTCTAGGCTTGCCTGTTATTTATGTTTAAATAGGAGATCATTGCTATCATGGTTTATGTGACGTAGGTGCTAGTGATAGTGTAATGCCTATTTCCTTATATAAAGAAATTATGCATGATAATGCACCTGCCGAGTTAGAAGGTATTGATGCCACTATTAAACTTGCTAATAGAGACACTATTTCACCAGTTGGGATTGTTAGAGATGTCGAAGTCTTGTGTGGGAAGGTTAAATACCCTGCTGATTTTCTTATTCTTAGTTCCCCACAAGATGATTTTTGTCCCATTATATTTGGTAGACCCTTCTTGAATACTGTTAATGCTAAGATAGACTGCGTAAAAAATATTGTTACTGTTGTTTAGGGGATATGTCTCATGATTTTAACTTTGCTAAATTTCATAGACAACCCCATGATAAAGAATTACCAAGTAAGGATGAAATTATTGGTCTTGCTTCTATTGTTGTGCCTCCTAACGATCCTTTAGAACAATATCTGCTAGACCATCAAAATGATATGTATATGAATGAGAGAAGGGATATAGATGAAATATTCTTTAAGCTGGGACCTGTATTGAAAAACAACTTGCCTATTGAAATTCTAGGGGATCCTGCTCCACCCAAGGGTGATCCCGTGTTTGAACTTAAACCATTACCTGATAATCATAAGTATGTTTACCTCGATGAAAAGTAGATATATCCTGTTATTATTAGTGCTAACCTTTCAGAGCAAGAAGAAGAAAAATTATTGAAAACTCTGAAGAAGCACCGTGCTTCTATTGGATATACTCTGGATGATCTTAAGGGCATTAGTCCCACTTTATGCCAACACAAGATAAAGCTGCAAGAGGACGCGAAACCGGTTATCGATCATCAACGACGGTTAAATCCTAATATGAAAGAAGTGGTAAGGAAGGAAGTACAAAAGCTTTTAGAGGCAGGTATAATCTATCCAATTGCTGATAGCCAGTGGGTAAGTCCTGTCCATTGGGTCCCCAAGAAGGGAGGTATGCCTGTTGTTCCTAATGATAAAGATTAATTGATCCCGCAAAGAATTGTTACAGGTTATAGGATGGTAATTGATTTCCGCAAATTAAATAAAGCTACTAAGAAAGATCATTACCCTTTGCCTTTTATTGATCAAATGCTAGAAAGGTTATCCAAACATACTCATTTTTTCTTTCTAGATGGTTATTCTGGTTTCTCTCAAATACCTTTGTCAAAAGGGGATCAAGAAAAGACTACTTTTACTTGTACTTTCGGTACCTTTGCTTATAGACGTATGTCTTTTGGTTTATGTAATGCACCTGCTACCTTTCAAAGAGCATGATAGCTATATTCTCCGATTTTTGTGAAAAGATTGTTGATGTTTTCATGGATGACTTTTCCGTTTACGGAACTTCTTCTGATCATTGATTGAGCAACCTTGATCGAGTTTTGCAGAGATGTGAAGACACTAATCTTGTCTTGAATTGGGAGAAGTGCCACTTTATGGTTAATGAAGGCGTTGTTTTGGGACATAATTTTTTTTGAAAGAGGTATTGAAGTTGACAAGGCTAAGGTTGATGCTATTGAAAAGATGCCGTATCCCAAGGACATCTAAGGTACGTATAAGAAGTTTCCTTGGTCATGCCGGGTTTTATAGGAGGTTCATTAAGGACTTCTCCAAAATCTCCAGGCCTCTGACTAATCTCCTACAAAGATATGTTCCTTTTGTCTTTGATGATGATTGTTTAGAAGCATTTGAAATACTTAAGAAATCATTGATCTCTGCACCTATTGTCCAGCCTCCTGACTGGAATTTACCCTTTGAGGTTATGTGCAATGCTAGTGATTATGCTGTAGGGGCTGTTCTAGGATAAAGAGTTGATAAGAAATTGAATGTTATCCAATATGCTAGTAAAACTCTACATTGCCCAGAGAAATTATGCTACTACTGAGAAGGAATTTTTGGCAGTTGTATTTGCTTGTGATAAGTTTAGACTTATATTGTTGACTCTAAAGTAACTATTCACACTGATCATGCTGCTATCAAATACCTTATGGAAAAGAAAGATGCTAAACCTAGACTTATTAGATGGATTCTCCTGTTGCAAGAACTTGATTTGCATATTATTGATAGAAAGGGAGCTGAGAACCCCATTGCAGACAACTTGTCTAGGCTAGAGAATATTCTTGATGACCCACAACCTATTGATGATAGCTTTCCTGATGAAAAATTAGCTGTCATAAATACTTCTCGTACTGCTCCATGGTATGCTGATTATGCTAATTACATTGTTGCTAAGTTTATACCACCTAGTTTCACATACCAGCAAAAGAAAAAGTTCTTCTACGATTTGAGACATTACTTCTGGGATGACCCACACCTTTATAAAGAAGGAGTAGATGGTATTATTAGATGTTGTGTACCTGAGCATGAACAGGAACAGATCCTATGCAAGTGCCACTCCAAAGCTTATGGAGGACACCATGCTAGAGATAGAACTGCACATAAGGTACTGCAATCTGGTTTTTATTGGCCTACTCTCTTCGAGGATGCCCGTAAGTTTGTCTTTTCTTGTCATGAATGTCAAAGAATTGGTAATATTAGTAGACGTCAAGAAATGCCTATGAATTATTCACTTGTTATTGAACCATTTGATGTCTGGGGCTTTGATTATATGGGACCGTTTCCTTCCTCCAATGGGTATACACATATTTTAGTTGCTGTTGATTACGTTACTAAGTGGGTAGAAGCTATTCCAACTAGTAGTGCTGATCACAACACCTCTATTAAGATGCTTAAAGAAGTTATTTTCCCGAGGTTTGGATCGAGTCCCTAGATACTTAATGATTGATGGTGGTTCACACTTTATTCATGGTGCTTTCCGTAAAATGCTTGCTAAGTATGATGTTAACCATAGAATTGCATCCCCTTATCACCCACAATCTAGTGGTCAAGTAGAACCAAGTAACATAGAGCTGAAATTAATTTTGCAAAAGATAGTTAATAGGTCTAGAAAGAATTGGTCCAAGAAACTTGATGATGCATTATGGGCCTATAGAACTGCATACAAAAATCCTATGGGTATGTCTCCATATAAAATGGTTTATGGAAAAGCATGTCACTTACCTCTCGAGCTAGAACATAAGGCATATTGGGCTATTAAAGAGCTCAATTATGATTTCAAACTTGCTGGTGAGAAGAGGTTATTTGACATTTGCTCTTTTTTTTGAGGAAATGGCAGTAGGAGAGGCTCCTACTGTATATGTATATAAATATACAGGGGTGTTACAATTGTGTTACATATGGCATTGCAACTACATGTGCACTTCATTCCCTGATCCCCTTACCTCAAGGAGAGAGGGGAGGGGGGGTGAGGTGCCAGGCAAGTTGAATGAGATATTTGCTTAAAGGTCAGTCAAGTAGGTGTGTAGAGAGCTAGGATAGAGAGTTACAATAGGCGATTACAGAGGCCTTTTGAGAGTCTTTTACTCTGTGCTGGAGTAGACTAAAGTCCTCCTTAAAACGTGTCAACCAGGACGTAGTACTGGGGTTGAATGAGATATTTGACATTTGCTCTCTTGATGAATGGAGAACCCAGGCTTATGAGAATGCCAAGCTGTTTAAAGAAAAAGTTAAAAGATGACATGAAAAAAGGATACAAAAGCGTGAGTTTAATGTAGGAGATTATGTCTTGCTATACATCTCTCGTTTAAGATTTTTTGCAGGAAAAAATCTCTCTAAATGGGAAGGTCCTTACGGTATCGAGGAGGTCTATCGTTCCGGTGCCATAAAAATCAACAACTTCGAAGGCACGAATACGAAGGTGGTGAACGGTCAAAGAATCAAACATTATATCTCAGGTAACCCTATAAATGTTGAAACTAATGTTATTGAAACCGTAACCCCGGAGGAATACATAAGGGACACTAAGGAAGAGGTATGTGGTACGGTAAGTAAACCGACTCCAAAACAGTTCTAATGGCAATTTTTCACCGTTTTGGAATATTTAGAAAAATAGAAAAAATAAGAGGCAGTCCGGAAAGGACACGAGGCGTCCACGAGGGTGGAGGGCGCGCCCTACCCCTCTGGGCGCGCCCCCCTGCCTCGTGGGCACCTCGTGTGCCTCCCGGACTCCGATTTCTTGCACGTTACTTCTTTTGGTCGGTAAAAATTCACAATATATTCTCCCGAAGGTTTTGACCACCGTATCACGCAAAAATCCTTTGTTCTTGTTTCGAGCTATTTTTGCTAGGGTTGATAAGGCCAGGCATCATGTCGTCCTCCTCCTCCAACAATGAGGGCAACGATGCTTGGCTAATTAAGATAGAGCTGAGGAGGGAAGAACCCGAGGAGATCAACAAGGAGGATAGGATCAAGAAGGATGTGGAAGATTAGGCTCCGGCAATAGGAGAAGAAGACATCCTTCAACCCCTTCCAAACCTTTTTACTTCAACTGAGATTGAAGCTTTCAAGATGATTGAGTTAGCTCAAATACAAAACAAGTATCTCACAAGTGAAAATATTTTTCTGAAGGAGCATATCGCCGCACTCAAAGGTATTATCCGCAAGTTGGATGATCTCCTACGCTCGATGTATGATGATCCGGCATCACTGCTTTCAACCCCATCATCGCCAACTTCGAAGAAGGAGACATAATCATATGGGTATGGGCACTCCCCTTGGCAACTTCCAAGGTTGGGGGAGGTGCCGCGGTATCGTATCACCATCAAACTCCTATCTTTACCATTTTTCTTAGTTTGATCCTTTTGGTAATACCTTGATCTAGTAGAATAAAGTTAATTTGCATGATCTAGTTGTGATCTTTTCCTTTATGATCTTTATCTTTGTAACCGAGTCCATGAGCTATATAATAAAGATTAGTGTTAAGTCAAGGGCTTGATTTCCTCACTTGGGTCATGAGAGAATAAAAGAAAATATAAAAAGTATCAAAGAGATCATATTGATCTTATGGAAGGTAATGACTTCACATATAAAGAGTATGATGAATAAAAGTTGTTTAGAGTTGACAAACCTAGTTTTGGTCATCGTTGCAATTAATAGGAAGTAGTAAAGAAAGAGAGGTTTCACATACAAACATACTATCTTGGACATCTTTTATGATTGTGAGCACTCATTAAAATATGACATGCTAAAGAGTTGATGTTGGACAAGGAAGACAACATAATGGGTTATGTTTTATTATATTCGAAATAAAGTATATTGTCATGGATCATCCAATATGTTGGGCTTGCCTTTCCCCCTCATGCTAGCCAGAACTCCTTGCACCAAGTAGAGATACTACTTGTGCTTCCATACATCCTTAAACCCAGTTTTGCCATGAGAGTCCACCATACCTACCTATGGATTGAGTAAGATCTTTCAAGTAAGTTTTCATGGTTGCAAACTATCTAAAATATGTATGATTTATTAGTGTGGAGGAAATAAGCTTTATACGATCTTGTGATATGGAAGTAATAAAAGCGACGGACTGCATAATAAAGGTCCTTATCACAAGTGGCAATATAAAGTGACGTTCTTTTGAGCTACGATTTTGTGCATCCAACCATAAAAGCACATGACAACCTCTGCTTCCCTCTACGAAGGGCCTATCTATTATTTTTGCCTTATAAGAGTCAAGGTGAAAATCACCTTTCCTTTTTACATTTTATCTTTTGGCAAGCACATTGTGTTGGAAAGATCCTGACATATATACCCACTTGGATGTAAGATATCATAATCTATTACTGTTGACATTACCCTTGATGTAAAAGGTTGGGAGGCAATACCATAAGCTCCTATCTTTATCCGTGTCCGATTAAAACTCCATACCCATAAGTATTGCATGAGTGTAAGCAATTGTGAAAGACTATATGATAGTTGAGTATGTGGGCTTGCTGAAAAGCTCTTATATTGACTCTTTCTGATGTTACGATAAATTGCAATTGCTTCAATGATCGAGATCATAGTTTGTTGGTTTTCAATGAAGTTTCTGAGTCATACTTGACATTGTGAATGAATTATTTCTTTAGCATAAGCATCATATGGCAATATATATGTGTTGCTATTATAAGAATGATCTTGATGCCCTCATGTCCGTATTTTATTTTTATCGACACCTCTATTTCTAAACATGTGGACATATTTTTCGATATAGGCTTTCGCTTGAGGACAAGCGAGGTCTAAGCTTGGGGGAGTTGATACGTCCATTTTGCATCATGCTTTTATGTTGATATTTATTGCACTATGGGCTGTTATTACACGTTATGTCACAATACTTATGCCTTTTCTCTCTTATTTTACAAGGTTTACATGAAGACGGAGAATGCCGGCAGCTGGAATTCTGGGCTGGAAAAGGAGAAAACATTGGAGACCTATTCTGCACAACTCTAAAAGCCCCGAAACTCCACGAAACATTGTTTGAGAAAATATAAAAAATATCTGGCGAAAGAGATCTGCCAGGGAGGGCCACCACCTGTCCACGAGGGTGGGGGGCGCGCCCCCCTGGGTGCGCCCCCTGCCTCGTGGGCCAGCCGGTGACCCCCCAAAGCCCATCTTCTCCTATATGAGGTGTTTTGATTTGGAAAATATCACTACAAGAAATATGTCAACTAGTGACCTTCTCTTAGTGACCCCAGTTGAATTTGTCGTAAATCCACGACCATTTCACTTGGAAGGGCTCAAACCGTGAAATTGCCTTACACCAGATGGTCATAAAGCACAAAAGAGTGGTCTATGACCTTATTTCTACCTGATTACGACCAATATAAATGGTCATGAGGTTGTGAACGTGGATGCATTGGTACTTATTGCTATGACTAGGCGCCACCTCATCAGTTTTGCCTATGTGTCATGTCCATGTGTCAATTTTTGCCCTAGGTTGTGAAGCAACCTATATTTCTGTTATTCCCAAAATTCCCAAAAATTCTCATAAATTCTTTGGATCATATCTTCGTCAAATATGTAAAAAACCTTCCTCACCTAGTTCAAATATAATTAAACAATATTCATTTTCCTATTCTGTTCAGAACATCACTTTGTGAAGGAAGTGCTATATATATATTTGATTGACCTCAAACTTTTTGGGCACTCTTTCCTATCCAAATCATTGCCTCATGACAAAATTCAGCTCCATTTGCCTAGTAAATGTTCCTCAGCAAATTTCCAAAGTTTTTGTTCAGCTAGAAGCTTTGTCAAGGAAGTACCATTTTTATATATCCAAATGACATGAAATTTACACAGTTCCTTCATATGCCCAAATTATCACCCTCCTCCAAATTCCAGCTCAGTAAAATCATCTATTGGAGCCCAGGTTCAATTTGTATTTGATGGCCAGCTTGGCATGTTGCAAAGCAAGTGTTATCTAGACCCCTCCTATTACCCTCAAACTTTTTGGCCACTTTTCCATACCCAAATCATTGCCACATGATAATATTCAGCTCCATTTTCCTGGTAATGTTTTCTCAGAAAATTTCCAAAGTTTCGATCTCGAGAGAAGCTTTGTGAAGTAAGTACTAGCTAGGCTTACCCAAATGATCTGAAAATTTACTAGGGCATGACCATACCTATGTAACCTACCTACACCAAATTTGAGCTCATTTCATTTATCCAATTTCTCTCGCTAATTTTCCCAAGTTTCTGTCTAGAGAAGAGCATTGTAAAGGATGTACCACTTTGGCATGTCCAATTGGTATCAATTTTCTACAGTGCTTTCCTATGCCCAAATAACCATCCTCCACCAAATTTCATCTCAATCCATTCATTAGTTTGAGCCCAGCTTCAACATCCATATTTCTGCCCGATATGGTACTTTGCAAAGCAAGTGCCATCCAAACTCCTCCATTTGAGCTGAATATTGGCCAAGACAGTCTCCCTTGTAGATGATCATACTCAGCCAAAACTCAGGCCCACTGGCCTTGTGAATTTCCCGTACCGCTAATCAAACACTTGGCTGCTAATTCATGTTTGAGCATAGTTCGGTCTCCTCGTGAGATTCTTATATTGTTATTTTCTTTCTAGCATCTACCTGGGGAGTGCCCAACCTACTAGACATGCCTAGGTTGCCCATAAAGCAAGGCAACGCCACGGTCACGCGGTGACCACGCGGCGGGCATGCGAGTCTACGCGCTTTGGAGTTGGGGCCCTGGGCCACCATCGAAACATCAAAGTATCACCACCAAACCATGTATTTCCGATTAAAAAGATACTTATGTAATTAGAAATTATTTTTGGAAAAAATAAGGAGCAAACTATAAGGCAGCTGCAGTTCAAATTTGACCCGATTCCCACTGAATCGGCGGAAATTTGTCTTTTTCACGAGAGGTGGATCCAAACTTTTGAAACCCAACCACTTTGTCAATTTTCCATTAAATATGTCCTAGTATTTTATAAAATTGATTTGGTGCAAATTTGCAACAAATATATGGTAGGTCCTTGACAAAAAAAACTCATTTTGGGCACTCGAAAATTGGAAAATTGATTTTTCGTCTAAAGAAAATGAAAACTTCCTTAAGCAAAATTGTTTGCCATTCCAATATGCACCCTTGTGCACAATATGAGATCATTTGAACAAACTATGCCATGAATGTGGCCATAAGATTGAGCATTTGGGTTGAAAGCCATGAATCTTCACGCATGATAGCTCACTTCTGAGAACAGTTTTTTTAAAGAATTGCCGTATTACAAGTTTATTATTTTTCCTGGTAACTTGGTCACATATAATGACACAATGCGAAGGTTTTCGAATTTTTTTGATTTTGTTTTTGAATTTTTTATGCCCGTTTCAAAATGCGGTCAAAACAACGGGAATGACCGTTCCTAGCTAGTGGTTGAATCTTGGAATTTTTTTGGTGTTTCTCTGATTAAATAGATACTTAAGTACGTAGAAATTATTTTTAGAAAAAAATAAATAGGAAACTATGAGGTAGCTGCAGTTCAAATTTGACCCGATTCCTACTGAATCGGCGGAAATTTGTCTTTTCACGAGAGGTGGATAAATACTTTTGACACCCAACCATTTGGTCAATCGTGCGTTAAATATGGCCTAATATTTTAGAAAAATGATTTGGTCCAATTTTGCAATAAATATTTGGTTGGTCCTTCACAAAAAACCCATTTTGAGCACTCGATAGATGGAAAATTGAGTTTTCGTCCAAAAAATGAAAACTTCCTTACGCAACATTGTTTGTAATTCCAATATGCACCCTTGTGCATAATATTAGATCAGTTGAACAAACTATGCCATGAATGTGGCCATAAGATTGAGCATTTGGGTTGAAAGCCATGACTCTTCACACATGATAGCTCATTTCTGAGAACACTTTTTAAATTAATTGCAGTATTACAAGTTTATTATTTTTCCTAGTAACTTAGTCACATATAATGACACAATGTGAAGGTTTTCCAATTTTTCGATTTTTTTGAATTTTTATACCCGTTTCAAAATGCGGTCAAAACGGCGGGAATGACCGCTCATAGCTAGTGGTTGAATCTTGTATTTTTTTGGTGTTTCTCTAATTAAATAGATACTTAAGTACCTAGAAATGATTTTTGAAAAAAATAAAGAGGAAACTACGAGGTAGCTGTAGTTCAAATTTGACCCGCTTCCTGCTGATTCGACGGAAATTTATCATTTTCACGAGAGGTGGATAAAAGATTTTGACACCCAACCATTTGGTCAATTGTGAATTAAATATGGCCTAATATTTTAGAAAAATGATTTGGTCCAATTTTTCAACAAATATTTCGTAGGACCTTCACAATTAAACCCATTTTGGGCACTCAAAAAATGGAAAATTGAGTTTTCGTCCAAAGAAAATGATACTTCCTTAGGCAACATTGTTTGGCATTCCAAGATGCACTCTTGTGCACAATACGAGATCAATATTTGATTTTTTTCATGTGAAAAGTAGAAGAAAAAAAAGAAAAAACACAATTATATGTGCTCTATTCCCATTGGTGGAATTCGTTGTCACACGGATCGATGACATGGCGCCCATCCATCCATCCATCTCTCCATACCACATCCATCCATTATGTACAGAAAAAAATGAAAAAGAAAACCCCACCCGCATCCACCTACCCAAACCCTACCCAGATCCCATCGATCCCCTCCTCCCATCGCACCCCTCCTCCCCCCATCTCCTCGCCGCCGCCACCGACGGCGCTCCCCTCGATCCCTCCCACCACCGTCTTCCTCCCTCAGATCGAGCTCACCCTCCCCTCTCCCTCCCACCTCTCGAAGCTCCCGCATCCCACCGCCGTGCACCGTGCTCCTCTGCAGCTTCTGCGGCGATGTAGCCGCCGCTGACTAGCGCGCCGCCGCGGCCGGCCACGGCGGCCAGTACCCGTACTACTCCTACGGCGGTGGCGCCGACGCCTTGTGCCGTTGTGGCAGGCCGGCGACGGCGGCCATGCCCATAGAGGAGTGCTTCTTCGACGACATCTTCGGCGCCTGTAACATCCCAAATTTTCAATTTGGAATGTTATACATAGATCATACTGCATTGCATGTTTCTTTGCATTTTTGTTCATGGCGTTCCTCGAAATTCTAAGTAACTCAAGGACCTACGGAGAGAGTTGGGAATTCTACCGTTTTGTATTTGAGTTTACTCGAATACCGGTACGAGGACAGTGTTTGTTTTAATTATTTTTCTCTCCTAAAAATATTTCTAAATACAATATATGAGCGGAGATAATATGACTTCTCCAAAATAACATAAATATTGGAGGAAACATGTTAAAATCACTTTTGGTATTTTTCTGGATTTATTTGCGATTTTATTTGCATAGGAAAAATGCATGTTTTTCAAAATTGCATTTAGGTCCGGGAAAAATGTTCATATTGTCCTAAATATTATTAGAGGACGTTGAAAATTTATTTCGAGATTTTTTGATTCCGTTTAGTATTTCTTTCGTTAGTTTTGCTACGTCAGGACTCTTTTAGAAAAAAAATGGAGAGCGAACCGACTCCGGGCCGTGTTAGCCCAGGACTCTAGTCTTTATAAGCCGCCACATCGGCCCGAGGCAGCCCAGCCGCCGCCCGCCTCGCCTCTGCCCTAGCCGCCGCTGCCTCGCCTCTGCCCTAGCCGCCGCGTGCGCCGCCGCCCGCCGCCGCCGTGTGCGCCGCCGCCCGCCGCTGCCGCTCGTGCCGCCGCCGCGCCGCACCGCCGCCCGCCGCCGCCGTCCCGCCGCCGCACCCCGCCGCCTAGCCCGCCGGAGTAGCCGCCGCCGCCGCCGGATCTTCGCCGGAGCCGCCGTCGGAGTTCACCGATTTCGAGGTAGCCATCGTTTTTTTAAACCGATCGGTTCTTTTCGTAAAATCGTAGATTCGTTTTTTAAGGTTTAGATCGGTTCGGTTTTCTTCAATTTAGTTATTTAGCGGACGTTCGTCCGTACGTTCGTTCTAACGAACGCTTTTCTTCCGATAGCCACAGATAGCGAACGTCCGTTCGTTAGCCTGTTCGTCAGTTTTCTCTTTCGGGGTATTTATCCGCGATTATTTCGATCACGATTTCTGCCCTGATCTTGTTTTTCGTTTTTCTTTCCGCTCGAGAGTCGGAATCAGGTGATTCAAAATCCCATATCTTCGTCTCGATACCCTATTTCCGTTTAACCAACTTGAACAAAGTTTTGGCAACTGTAAAATTTGACTTTAGATCAATTAGTAACCGGAGCTTGTTTCTTTCGCACTTTGAGTTTCGTTGCTTCTTTCGATTTGATTATTTTTGCAAACCGGAGTTCTTAAGTTGAACTTTCTGGTTAGATCTTATCTTTTGGAGTTTTGTTTGTGCATCATTACTTGTTTGCTTATGTATGCTATTGTTTGCTTGCGATAGAATACCCGGACTGTGAAGCGTGCTACTACGAGTCTCTAGTTTTTGCGAATCATCAGCAAGGCAAGTAACACTTTGATCATACCCTTTATTACCCAGTTTTTATGCATAATATCAAACCCTCACACATTGCATGAGGAGGATCTCTTAACTTGTGGGACTGAGAAGTAGTTTGAGGTAGAACCTATTACCTGCATTATTTTCAAAACCTTGGGAGTTACTTCTACATTTGCTTAGGTTGCTATGCTATCCTCGTAGACGTGGTTTGGGTTTGAGTGAAATCCATGACAGATGTGAGTTGTTAATGAAGGATTCAACTTAAGGTGGCTACTTGAATAACATTTGGGTGGATTGGTTGCAGGGCACCTGGAGAATCCAATGTTGTCCTAGGAAATCCCGGGGTTCCGTGTGATTTTTCCTATGGAATGCCACCCAGGCTCAAAGGGATCATAAAACTATTCATGCTAGAAACTTCCGTGTGCAGCCATATGCCAATATGGGCTCTGGCATAGTTGAGTTAGTTGTGGGAAACCTTTCCGTGATGGGCTAGCAGATGTAGAGGGATTGTAGGTGTACCGGCCTATCTATCAGGTTAAGGGGACCTCTTCGGAAAAATTGTGTCTCGGTCATCCGTTTCTCAAACACCATGCAGTGCGAGAAACCAAACGGAGGCGATCGAGTCTTGTGGGAAAAGTGCACAAACCTCTGCAGAGTGTACAAACCGATCATGATTAGCCGTGTTCCCGGTTATAAACATCTTGAGTATCTGGTACTTGAATTATTGGTTGATCTCATCACTCTATAATTTAATTTGTTGGGTTAAGGATTACTTTAATTTGGGATTGAGTTGGAGGTACCTTCTCAATGATTTTCAACCAACATGATAGTTGAAATAAAATTTATTCCTCTGTTGTAGGGAAAAATTGGCTTTACAAAAAAACTTTAAACTTAGAGCCTCCACCAGCCAAATATGCATAAAGTATAGCCTTTATTCTGTTACTTGCATCTTCTGTGTTTTCTTGCCAGCATATTCCATGTGCTGACCCGTTTTCGGGCTGCAACATATTACGTTGCAGACGTTTCAGACGAGGAATAAGATGTTCTAGGTCGTTTGTCATGCACTCAGCTATGCCGTTGGAGTTGATGGACTCACTTATCTTCCAAGCCTTCCGCTGTTATTTTGTTAGATGGCCTTAAGCCATAGATTTTTGTAATAAGTTCTCATTGGAGACATTCGATGTGATAAGTGTGTGATTGCCACTCTGTTATAAATCCTTCAAGTACTGTGTGTGTCAGCATTACCAATCCAGGGATGACACAGAACACAGAGACTTCGGTCCATTCGGATTGTGGTCGCTACAAAGATGGTATCAGAGCACACGCTGACTGTAGGACACGGCCACTAAGACAGACCCTAGATCATTCTTCTCTACTCATTTCTGACTTCTCTCCATTTTCTACTTCTTTAGGATGGTGGACCCAAGGAACAAGTTCACTCAACTGGATGAAGACACACCATTTGGACGACACCTGAAGGAGGTCACTAAGTACCTGAACATAGGAATACCAAGCTTTACCGGGACCTACACCGCCACTTTACCGGAAGAAGAGCGATGGAGTATACAAGTTCAAATTCCCGGAAGAACCTTCGCACCCTCCATCGAGCCAATAGAGTTTTCTTTTGATGCACCAACCTTGAGTCTAGGCAAGAGCATGGCCGCCCACATCACGATGGGAAGGATCGGAGAAGTCTACAAGCAGGAGCAAAAGGACTCCATCTACCAGATTTGTGGATGCCGAGATGAGACTTGGGATATGATCAGCACCCGGAAGGATAGGTCCATTGAAGCATTCATCCAGGAATTGAACCAGCACATTTGACGACAGGAGCACCAGATGTGTGCTGGGATGATAGAATTGAAGAAGGCACTAAACAGGAATTTGGAGCTAGAAGAGGAACTTAAGTCTACTCGTGATGGATACGAGGAGGAGATGTTGATACTAGTGGAGAAAAATGATGATTTGACAAGGAAGCTAGGAGTATTCATGGGAGACCCAGCACCAGGAGGCGAAGAAGAGGAAGAAAAACCCCAGGAGATTCGTCCCAAAGATTACATTATCATCGACGACACGGATTCAGAACCCGATGATAGTAAAGACGAAGACTATGTAGATGAAGCTGGAGCAGACATCATGGAATCGTCCGCCGATCAATATTTTTAGATGACCCCCCTGTGACTAGTAGTTATCCCCACACAGTAGTATTTAGAGTACTTTTTTAACGGTAGTTAGATTTGTAAGTTCTCGCGTGAAATTGATTGGTGTGGTATGATTGTGTTTGTCTCATGTGCATGTAGGTAGAGATTTTCCCTTAGACCTCATTTCTGTTCTAATCACTTCCCTCTACATCCATCAGATGCCTCCATGACGTGAGCCCGGATTTGAGTTTCTCCCTGAGCTCACTCAGTTGATCCAGCAGTAGAACACCTTAATGCAACTTCTTGTCTAGAACACTCAGAACAACCAGAACAACAACAACAACCCTCCACCACCACCACCACCCGTGGACAACCTGACACGTTTCTTAAGGTTGCAACCTCTACTGTTTGCTAGCAGCATCGAACCAATAGTGGCTGATGACTGGCTACACAAGATTGGAAGGGATTTGACCACCGCCAATTGCTCAGGTGCTGAGAAGGTGCGATTTGCCACACACCAGTTGTCTGGACCAACCGCAACATGGTGGGAGAATTACACATCCACTTTCCCCATAGCCAATGTTACTTGGGAGCAGTTTCAGCAAGCTTTCCGTACTGCCCATGTCTCAACTGGAGCTATGAGCATGAAGAAGCGGGAGTTTCGCAACTTGCCGCAAGGAAACCATACTGTAGCTCAGTACGTGGATGAGTTTAGTACCCTATCTCGTTATGCCCCAGATGATGTGGCCACAGATGCCGCTAAGCAGGAGAGATTTATGGAAGGGCTGAATGATGAGATGAGCGTACAGTTGATGGTGGCAACTTTCAACAACTACCAGGAGTTGGTAGATAAAGCTCTTATGTTTAAAGGGAAGCACCCACAGATTGAAAGCCGCAAGAGGAAGTACGGACAAGGAAGGAATAATTCTGGAGCCCAGCAGAAGCCCCGATTCACTCCGAATTCGGGAGAATATACCCATAACCATGGAATTCCCCACAACCACAATGGCCCTAAGAATGGAAATAGGAATGGAGCAAGTAGTAACCAGAGCCGCCTTACACCGTCCACACCCACCAAGAAGGATTTCAGCCACGTCACTTGTTTCAAGTGCGGGAAGAATGGACATTATGAAGGAAATATGCCCTAGATGCAATAATAAAGTTGTTATTTATATTTCCTTATATCATGATAAATGTTTATTATTCATGCTAGAATTGTATTAACCGGAAACTTAGTACATGTGTGAATACATAGACAAAACAGAGTATCCCTAGTATGCCTCTACTAGACTAGCTCATTGATCAAAGATGGTTATGTTTCCTAACCATAGACATGAGTTGTCATTTGATCAACGGGATCACATCATTAGGAGAATGATGTGATGGACAAGACCCATCCATTAGCTTAGCACTATGATCGTTTAGTTTTACTGCTATTGCTTTCTTCATGACTTATACATGTTCCTATGACTATGAGATTATGCAACTCCCGAATACCATAGGAACACCTTGTGTGCTATCAAACGTCACAACGTAACTGGGTGATCATAAAGATGCTCTACAGGTGTCTCCGAAAGTATTCGTGGTGTTGGCATAGATCAAGATTAGGATTTGTCACTCCGAGTGTCGGAGAGGTATCTCTGGGCCCTCTCGGTAACACACATCACAATAAGCCTTGCAAGCAAAAGACTAATAAGTTAGTCACGAGATGATGTGTTACAGAACGAGTAAAGAGACTTGCCGGTAACGAGATTAAAATAGGTATGGAGATACCGATGATCGAATCTCGGGCAAGTAACATACCAATGACAAAAGGAACAACGTATGTTGTTATGCAGTTTGACCGATAAAGATCTTCGTAGAATATGTAGGAGCCAATATGAGCATCCAGGTTCCGCTATTGGTTATTGACCGGAGATGAGTCTCGGTCATGTCTACATAGTTCTCGAACTCGTAGGGTCCGCACGCTTAACGTTTGATGACGATCGGTATTATGAGTTTATGAGTTTTGATGTACCGAAGGAGTTCGGAGTCCCGGATGAGACCGGGGACATGACGAGGAGTCTTGAAATGATCGAGACGTAAAGATCGATATATTGGACGACTATATTCGGGTATCGGAAAGGTTCCGAGTGATTCGGGTATTTTTCGGAGTATATGGGCCTTATTGGGCCATACGGGAATAGAGGAGAAAGGCCAAAAGGAAGGAGGCGCGCGCCCCCCCTCTGGTCCGAATTGGACAAGGGGTGCAGCCCCCTTTTCCTTCTCCCTCTCCACCTCTTTCCTTCTCTCCTACTCCGGAAAGGAAAGGGGAATCCTACTAGGACTTGGGAGTCCTAGTAGGACTCCCCACACTTGGCGCGCCCCCTCTAGGGCCGGCCTCTCCTTTGCTCCTTTATATACGAGGGCAGGGGGCACCCTAAGACACATAAGTTGAATTGTTTTAGCCGTGTGCGGTGCCCCCCTCCACAGAAACACACCTTGGTCATACCGTTGCAGTGCTTAGGCGAAGCCCTGCGCCGGTAGATACATCATATCCGTCACCACGCCGTCGTGCTGACGAAACTCTCCCGTGAAGCTCAACTGGATCAAGAGCTCGTGGGACGTCATCAAGCTGAACGTGTGCTGAACGCGGAGGTGCCATACGTTCGGTGCTTGATCGGTTGGATCGCGAAGAAGTTCAACTACATCAACCGCGTCACTTGACGCTTCCTCTCCCGGTCTACGAGGGTACGTAGACACACTCTTCCCCTCGTTCCTATACATCTGGTAGATAGATCTTGCGTGATCGTAGGAAAATTTTAAAATACTACGTTCCCCAACAGTGGCATAATGAGCCAGGTCTATGCGTAGATGATATGCACGAGTAGAACACAATGAGTTGTGGGCGATACTAGTCATACTACTTACCAGCATGTCATACTTTGCTTCGGCGGTATTGTGAGATGAAGCGGCCCAGACCGACATTACGCGTACGCTTACGAGAGACTGGTTTCACGGTTATGAGCACTCGTTGCTTAAAGGTGACTGGCGGGTGTCTGTCTCTCTCACTTTAGCTGAATCAAGTGTGGCTACGCCCGGTCCTTGTGAAGGTTAAAACATCACATACTTGACGAAACATCGTTGTGGTTTTGTATGTGTAGGTAAGAACGGTTCTTGCTAAGCCCGTAGCAGCCACGTAAAACTTGCAACAACAAAGTAGAGGACGTCTAACTTGTTTTTGTAGGACATGTTGTGATGTGATATGGTCAAGACATGATGAGTTATACGGTTTTGTATGAGATGATCATGTTTTGTAAAGTTATCGGCAACTAGCAGGAGCCATATGGTTGTCGCTTTATTGTATGAAATGCAATCGCCATGTAATTGCTTTACTTTATCACTAAGCGGTAGCGATAGTCGTAGAAGCAATAGTTGGCGAGACGACAACGATGCTACGATGGAGATCAAGGTGTCGCGCCGGTGACGAAGGTGATCATGAAGGTGCTTTGGAGATGGAGATCAAAAGCACAAGATGATGATGGCCATATCATGTCACATATTTTGATTACATGTGATGTTTATCTTATTATGCTTCTTATTCTGCTTAGAACGACGGTAGCATTATAAGATGATCCCTTACGAAATTTCAAGGTACAAGTGTTCTCCCTGAGTATGCACCGTTGCGAAAGTTCTTCGTGCTGAGACACCACATGATGATCGGGTGTGATAAGCTCTACGTTCAAATACAACGGGTGTAAGCCAGTTTTGCACACGCAGAATACTCGGGTTAAACTTGACGAGCCTAGCATATGCAGATATGGCCTCGGAACACTGGAGACCGAAAGGTCGAGCGTGAATCATATAGTAGATATGATCAACATAAGATGTTCGCCATTGAAACTACTCCATCTCACGTGATGATCGGACATGGTTTAGTTGATTTGGATCACGTGATCATTTAGATGACCGGAGGGATGTCTATCTAAGTGGGAGTTCTTAAGTAATATGATTAATTGAACTTTAATTTATCATGAACTTAGTCCTGGTAGTATTAGCATATCTATGTTGTAGATCAATAGCTCGCGATGTTGCTCCACGTTTATTTTTTATATGTTCCTAGAGAAAACCAAGTTGAAAGATGTTAGTAGCAATGATGTGGAATTGTTCCGTGATCTGAGGATTATCCTCATTGCTGCACAGAAGAATTATGTCCTTGATGCACCGCTAGGTGACAGACCTATTGCAGGAGCAAATGTAGACGTTTTGACAAAAGCTCGATATGATTACTACTTGATAGTTTAGTGCACCATACTTTACGGCTTATAACCGGGACTTCAAAAACGTTTTGAAACGCCACGGAGCATATGAAATGTTCCAAGAGTTGAAATTAGTATTTCATACTCATGCCCGTGTCGAGAGGTATAAGACCTCTGACAGTACTTTGCCTACAAGATGGAGGAGAATAGCTCAACCAGTGAGCATGTGCTCAGATTGTCTGGGTAGTACAATTGCTTGAATCAAGTGGGAGTTAATCTTCCAGATAAGATAGTAATTGACAAAGTTCTCTAGACACTATCACCAAGTTAGTAGAACTTCGTGATGAACTATGATATGCAAGGGATGACGAAAGTAATTCCCGAGCTCTTCACGATGCTGAAATCGGCGAAGGTAGAAATCAAGAAAGAGCATCAAGTGTTGATGGTTAACCAGACCACTTCTTTCAAGTAAAGGGCAAAGGGATAGAAGGGGAACTTCAAGAAGAATGACAAGCAAGTTGTCACTCCCGTGAAGAAACCCAAAGCTAAACTCAAGCCTGAAACTAAGTGCTTCTACTGCAAAGGAAATGGTCACTAGAAGTGGAACTGCCCTAGATATTTGGCGGATAAGAAGCATGGCAAAGTGAACAAAGGTATATTTGATATACAGATTATTGATGTGTATTTTACTAGTGTTCATAGCAACCCCTCGGTATTTGATATTGGTTCAGTTGCTAAAGAGTAGTAACTCAAAATGGGAGTTGCATAATGAACAGAAACTAGTTAAAGGATGAAGTGACGATGTGTATTGGAAGTAGTTCCAAGATTGATATGATCATCATCGCACACTCCCTATACTTTCGGGATTAGTATTGAACCTAAATAAGTGTTATTTGGTGTTTGTGTTGAGCATGAATATGATTTGATCATGTTTATTGCAATACGGTTATTCATGTAAGTTAGAGAATAATTGTTGTTCTGTTTACATGAATAAAACCTTCTATGGTCATACACCCAATGAAAATGGTTTGTTGGATCTCGATCGTGTGATACACATATTCATAATATTGAAGCCAAAAGATGCAAGGTTAATAATGATAGTGCAACTTATTTGTGGCACTGCCGTTTAGGTCATATTGGTGTAAAGCGCATGAAGAAACTCCATAGTGATGGACTTTTTGAATCACCTGATTATGAATCACTTGGTGCTTGAGAACCATGCCTCATGGGCAAGATGACTAAAACTCCGTTCTCCGGAACCGTGGAGCGAGCAACAGAGTTGTTGGAAAGCATACATACTGATGTATGCGGACCAATGAGTGTTGAAGCTCGCGGCAGGTATCGTTATTTTCTGACCTTCACTGATGATTTGAGCAGATATGGGTATATCTACTTAATGAAGCACAAGTCTGAAACATTTGAAAAGTTCAAAGAATTTCAGAGTGAAGTGGAGAATCATCGTAACAAGAAAATAAGAGTTTCTACGATATGATCGTAGAGGTAAAATATTTGAGTTAGCGAGTTTGGCCTTCAATAAAAACAATGTGAAATAGTTTCACTACTCACGCCACCTGGAACACCACAGTGTAATGGTGTGTCCGAACGTCATAACCGTACTTTATTAGATATGGTGCGATCGATGATGTCTCTTACCGATCTACCACTATCGCTTTTGAGGTTATGCATTAGAGACAGCTACATTCATGTTAAATAGGGCACCATCTAAATCCGTGGAGATGACACCGTATGAACTGTGGTTTGACGAGAAACCTAAGCTGTCATTTCTTTAAGTTTGGGACTGCGATGCTTATGTGAAAAAGTTTCAACATGATAAGCTCGAACCCAATTCAGAGAAGTAAATCTTCATAGGATACCCAAAAAGAAACTGTTGGGTACACCTTCTATCACAGATCATAAGGCAAGGTCTTTGTTGCTAAGAGTGGATCCTTTCTAGAGAAGGAGTTTCTCTCGAAAGAAGTGAGTGGGAGGAAAGTAGAACTTGATGAGCTAATTGTACCTTCTCCCGAATTGGAAGGTAGTACATTACAGTAACTCGTTCCAGTGATTCCTACACCAATTAGTGAGGAAGCTAATGATGATGATCATGAAAATTCAGATCAAGTTTCTGCTGAACTTCGTAGATCAACCAGAGCTCGTTCCGCACCAGAGTGGTACGGCAACCTAGTTCTGGAAGTCATGTTACTAGACCATGATGAACCTACGAACTATGAGGAAGCGATGATGAGCCCAGATTCCGCAAAATGCCTTGAGACCATGAAATCTGAGATGGGATCCATGTATTAGAACAAAGTATGGACTTTGGTTGACTTGCCCGATGATCGGCAAGCCATCGAAAATAAATGGATCTTCAAGAGGAAGACCGACGCAAACGGTAATGTTACTGTTTACAAAGCTCGACTTGTTGCGAAAGGGTTTCGACAAGTTCAAGGAGTTCACTATGATGAGACTTTCTCACCCGTAGTGATGCTTAAGTTTGTCCGAATCATGTTAGTAATTGCCGCATTTTAAGAAATCTGGCAAATGGATAACAAAACTGCATTCTTTAATGGATTTATTAAAGAAGACTTGTATATGATGCAACCAGAAGGTTTTGTCAATCCTAAAGGTGCTAACAAAATGTGTAAGCTCCAGCGATCCATCTATGGACTGGTGCAAGCATCTCGGAGTTGGAATATACACTTTGATAAGTTGATCAAAGCATATAGATTTATACAGACTTGCGGTGAAACCTGTATTTACAAGAAGTGAGTGGGAGCACTACAACCTTTCTGATAAGTATATGTGAATGACATATTGTCGATGGAAATGATGTAGAATTTTCTGGAAAGCATAAAGGAGTGTTTGAAAGGAGTTTTTCAAAGAAAGACCTTGGTGAAGCTGCTTACATATTGGGCATCAAGATCTATAGAGATAGATCAGGACGCTTGATAAGACTTTCGATGAGTACATACCTTGATAAGATTTTGAAGTAGTTCAAAATGGATCAGTCAAAGAAGGAGTTCTTGCCTGACTTGTAAGGTGTGAAGTTGAGTAAGACTCAAAGCCAGACCACGGCAGAAAAATATAGAGAGAATGAAAGTCATTCCCTATGCCTCAGCCATAGGTTCTATAAAGTATGCCATGCTGTGAACCAAACATGTTGTGTACCTTGCCATGAGTTTGTCAAGGGGGTACAATAGTGATCCAGGAGTAGATCACTGTACAGCGGTCAAAATTATCCTTAGTAACTGGATGACTAAGGAAATGTTTCTCGATTATGGAGGTGATAAAGAGTTCGTCGTAAAGGGTTACGCCGATGCAAGCTTTGACACTAAATCCAGATGACTCTAAGTATCAATCTGGATGCGTATTGAAAGTGGGAGCAATTAGCTAGAGTAGCCCCATGCAGAGCATTGTAGACATAGAAATTTGCGAAATACATACAGATCTGAATGTGACAGACCCGTTGACTAAACTTCTCTCACAAGCAAAACATGATCACACCTTATTACTCTTGGGTATTAATCACATAGCGATGTGAACTAGATTATTAACTCTAGTAAACCCTTTGGGTGTTGGTCACATGGTGATGTGAACTATGGGTGTTATTCACATAACGATGTGAACTATCGTTATGAAATCACATGGCGATCTGAGCTAGATTATTGACTCTAGTGCAAGTGGGAGACTGAAGGAAATATGCCCTAGAGGCAATAATAAATTTGTTATTTATATTTCCTTATATCATGATAAATGTTTATTATTCATGCTAGAATTGTATTAACCGGAAACTTAGTACATGTGTGAATACATAGACAAAACAGAGTGTCCCTAGTATGCCTCTACTAGACTAGCTCATTGATCAAAGATGGTTATGTTTCCTAACCATAGACATGAGTTGTCATTTGATCAACGGGATCACATCATTAGGAGAATGATGTGATGGACAAGACCCATCCGTTAGCTTAGCACTATGATCGTTTAGTTTTACTGCTATTGCTTTCTTCATGACTTATACATGTTCCTATGACTATGAGATTATGCAACTCCCGAATACCGTAGGAACACCTTGTGTGCTATCAAACGTCACAACGTAACTGGGTGATCATAAAGATGCTCTACAGGTGTCTCCGAAAGTATTCGTGGTGTTGGCATAGATCAAGATTAGGATTTGTCACTCCGAGTGTCGGAGAGGTATCTCTGGGCCCTCTCCGTAACACACATCACAATAAGCCTTGCAAGCAAAAGACTAATAAGTTAGTCACGAGATGATGTGTTACGGAACGAGTAAAGAGACTTGCCGGTAACAAGATTGAACTAGGTATGGAGATACCGACGATCGAATCTCGGGCAAGTAACATACCAATGACAAAAGGAACAACGTATGTTGTTATGCAGTTTGACCGATAAAGATCTTCGTAGAATATGTAGGAGCCAATATGAGCATCCAGGTTCCGCTATTGGTTATTGACCAGAGATAAGTCTCGGTCATGTCTACATAGTTCTCGAACCCGTAGGGTCCGCACGCTTAACGTTTGATGACGATCGGTATTATGAGTTTATGAGTTTTGATGTACCGAAGGAGTTCGGAGTCCCGGATGAGACCGGGGACATGACGAGGAGTCTCGAAATGGTCGAGATGTAAAGATCGATATATTGGACGACTATATTCGGATATCGGAAAGGTTCCGAGTGATTCGGGTATTTTTCGGAGTATATGGGCCTTATTTGGCCATATAGGAAAAGAGGAGAAAGGCCAAAAGGAAGGAGGCGCGCGCCCCCCCTCTGGTCCGAATTGGACAAGGGGTGCAGCCCCCTTTTCCTTCTCCCTCTCCACCTCTTTCCTTCTCTCCTACTCCGGAAAGGAAAGGGGAATCCTACTAGGACTTGGGAGTCCTAGTAGGACTCCCCACACTTGGCCCGCCCCCTCTAGGGCCGGCCTCTCCCTTGCTCCTTTATATACGAGGGCAGGGGGCACCCTAGGACACATAAGTTGAATTGTTTTAGCCGTGTGCGGTGCCCCCCTCCACAGAAACACACCTCGGTCATACCGTTGCAGTGCTTAGGCGAAGCCCTGCGCCGGTAGATACATCATATCCGTCACCACGCCGTCGTGCTGACGAAACTCTCCCGTGAAGCTCAACTGGATCAAGAGCTCGTGGGACGTCATCAAGCTGAATGTGTGCTGAACGCGGAGGTGCCGTACGTTCGGTGCTTGATCGGTTGGATCGCGAAGAAGTTCAACTACATCAACCGCGTCACTTGACGCTTCTGCTCCCGGTCTACGAGGGTACGTAGACACACTCTTCCCCTCGTTGCTATACATCTGGTAGATAGATCTTGCGTGATCGTAGGAAAATTTTAAAATACTACGTTCCCCAACACATTATGCCAATGACTGCCCTGAAGCTAAGAATGGGAACGGCGATGGAAGTGCCGGGAAGAAGCCCAACCCGTTCAACAAAGGACAAGTGAACCACGTGACCGTGGAGGAGGTAGAAGAGCAACCAGATGCTGTTGTCGGTAAGTTTTTGGTTAAGACATTTACCGCAATAGTTCTTTTCGATACTGGTGCATCACATTCATACATTTCGAGGGGATTCGTAAATAGACATAGGATGTCCACCTGAGTCCTTAAGACCCCCATGTTAGTAAGTTCACCAGGAGCAGAGTATATGGCACACCAAGGATGTTTTCAGACGCCATTGACCATCGGACGCCACACTTTCCCCTCTGACCTAATAGTTCTGGAGTCACAAGGATTGGATGTGATATTAGGTATGGATTAGCTATCGAAGTATGGAGGTAACATTGATTGTGCCAGTAAGTCTATTTTGCTCACCACCCCGGAGGGAAAAAGGATTAAGTATGTATCTAGGCATTCGCTTACAAGGACGCAAGTACATTCTCTCATGGGAGTTGTTCAAGAGGGAGTGCCAGTAGTAAAGGATTATCCGGATGTGTTTCCAGAGGAGTTACCTGGCATGCCACCGGATAGAGATATTGAGTTTTTGATTGAGTTGTTGCCTGGCACCAGACCAATATCTAAGAGACCGTATCGGATGCCAGCGAAAGATCTGGAGGAGATCAAGAAGCAGATTAAGGAGTTATTGGAGAAAGGTTTTATTCGCCGAAGGTCATCACCTTGGGGAGCCCCAGTGCTTTTGGCCGAGAAGAAGGATGGATCTTTAAGAATGGTCGTTGATTATCGTGCGCTGAATGAAGTGACAATTAAGAATAAGTACCCGCTGCCGATGATCAATGATCTGTTCGACCAACTCCAGGGAGCGAAAGTATTCTCCAAGATAGATCTACGATCTGGATACCACCAATTGAAGATCCGAGAGAAGGATATACCTAAGACGGCCTTCACCACACGGTACGGGCTATATGAGTATACGGTTATGTCATTTGGATTGACTAACGCGCCTGCCTATTTCATGAGTATGATGAACAAGGTGTTCATGGAGTTCTTGGATAAGTTCGTCGTGGTATTCATAGATGATATTCTGGTGTACTCGAAGGATGAGGAGGAACATGCAGAGCATTTGTGTTTGGTATTGGAGAAGCTCAGAGAACATCAGTTGTATGCCAAGTTTAGCAAATGCGAGTTTTGGTTGAAGGAAGTTGGATTCCTAGGGCATGTTATATCGGGAGAAGGTATAGCAGTGGACCCCGTCAAGGTGCAAGCAGTCACAGAGTGGTTGGCACCCACTTCAGTTGGAGAGATTCGCAGTTTTCTTGGACTCGCGGGATACTACCGGAGGTTCATAGAAAATTTCTCCAAGATTGCAAAGCCAATGACGACATTGTTGAAGAAGGAGACAAAGTTTGATTGGACTGAAGAGTGTGAAGAAAGTTTCCAGGAGTTGAAGAAACGGTTGACGATAGCCCCAATGCTGATATTGCCAGATATACGTAAGGATTTCCAAGTGTACTGCGATGCTTCACGCTTAGGACTTGGAGGAGTACTTATGCAGGATGGAAGAGTTGTTTCCTATGCATCCTGTCAACTGCGACCGCACGAGTTGAATTACGCGACGCACGATCTGGAGTTAGCAGCTGTAGTGCACGCACTGAAAACCTGGAGACATTTCCTTATTGGAAATCGTTGTGATGTGTACACAGATCACAAGAGTTTGAAGTACATTTTCACACAGAAGGAGCTGAACCTCAGACAGAGGAGATGGTTGGAGCTTATAAAGGATTATGATATGAAGCTGCACTATCACCGAGGAAAGGCCAACGTCGTGGCAAACGCTTTGAGCCGGAAGAGTTATACACATACCTTAATAAAAGGGGGATTGCCATAGGAGCTAGTAGAACATCTGAGGGAGCTTCGTTTGGAGATAGTCCCTAGAGGTTTCGTGGCAACGTTGGAGGTTCAGTCGACATTGCTGGGAAAGATACGTGAAGCCCAGAAGGATGACAAGGAAATCCCAGAGATAAGGAAACGGATGAGTGAAGGAAAAGCCAAGGGATTTCGTGAGGACAAACACGACACCTTGTGGTTTGAGGATCGAATCTATGTGCCCAACGACCCGGAGATCAGGAAGTTGATACTGCAGGAAGCACATGATTCGCCATACTCGATACACCCCGGAAACACCAAGATGTATTTGGATTTGAAGGAACGTTTCTGGTGGACAGGAATGAAGAAGGATATTGCCGAGTATGTAGCCGTATGCGATGTATGCGAAAGAGTAAAGGCAGAGCATCAGAAGCCAGCAGGATTGCAGCAGCCTATGCCGATACCCGAATGGAACTGGGAGAAGCTTGGCATGGATTTTATCACCGGATTGCCCAGGACCAAATCGGGATATGACTCAATCTGGGTAGTAGTGGATCGATTGAAAAAAGTAGCCCACTTTATCCCTGTGAAAACCACATACACCAGTGCAAAGTTGGCCAAGATATACATGACCAGGATAGTATGTCTGCACGGAGTTCCGAGGACCATTGTATCAGATAGAGGAACACAGTTCACCTCAAAGTTTTGGCATCAGCTACACCAAACTTTGGGAACGAGGCTGGAATTCAGCACCGCTTTTCATCCGCAGACCGATGGACAGACCAAGAGAGTCAACCAGATCCTGGAGGACATGTTGAGAGCCTGTGCGTTAGATTATGGAGTTACGTGGAGTTCTCGTACAGCAATAGTTACCAGGCCAGTTTGGAGATGGCACCGTTCGAGGCATTGTATGGAAGGAGATGCTGAACACCGTTAATGTGGGATGAAGTTGGAGACCGACAGTTGTTTGGACCAGACTTGATCAAAGGTTCTGAGGAGAAGGTGAAGTTGATTCGAGATAGATTGAAGGTAGCTCAGTCCAGGCAGAAGAGTTAAGTAGATTCGAAGTGCAAGGAGATAGCCTACGAAATCAGAGACATAGCGTACTTGAGAGTATCGCCTCTGCGAGGAGTTAAACGTTTCGGAGTTAAGGGAAAGCTAGCCCCGATATTTGTGGGACCTTACCGTGTTTTGGAACGCATGAGAGAGGTTGCCTATAAGTTGGAATTGCCTGAAGGATTGTCAGGAGTGCACGACGTGTTTCACGTTTCGCAGCTTAAGAGGTGCCACGCGGAGATGGCCGATATCCCGCTTAGAGACACAGTGCCCCAAGAAGCAATTCAGTTGGACAGTGATCTGACCTACGAGGAGAGCCTGTTAAGATTCTCGAATTTTCGAGTAGACTCACCCGCAGTAAGGTTATCAAGTTTTGCAAAGTTCAGTGGAGTCACCACACCATGGAAGAAGCCACCTGGGAACGAGAAGATGATCTACGCAAGGACCACCCACACCTGTTCTCTAGCCAAGTCGAATCTCGAGAGCGAAATTCATTCTAAGGGGGGTAGGTTTGTAACATCCCAAATTTTCAATTTGGAATGTTATACATAGAACATACTGCATTGCATGTTTCTTTGCATTTTTGTTCGTAGCGTTCCTCGGAATTCTAAGCAACTCAAGGACCTACGGAGAGAGTTGGGAATTCTACCGTTTTGTATTTGAGTTTACTCGAATACCGGTACGAGGACAGTGTTGGTTTTAATTATTTTTCTCTCCTAAAAATATTTCTAAATACAATATATGAGCGGAGATAATATGACTTCTCCAAAATAACAGAAATATTGGAGGAAAAATGTTAAAATCACTTTTGGTATTTTTCTGGATTTATTTGCGATTTTATTTGCATAGGAAAAATGCACGTTTTTCAAAATTGCATTTAGGTCCGGGAAAAAATGTTCACTTTGTCCTAAATATTATTAGAGGACGGTGAAAATTTATTTCGGGATTTTTCGAGTCCGTTTAGTATTTCTTTCGTTAGATTTGCTACGTCATGACTCTTTTAGAAAAAAAGGAGAGCGAACCGACTCCGGGCCGTGTTAGCCCAGGACTCTGGGCTTTATAAGCCGCCTCCGCGGCCCGAGGCAGTCCAGCCGCCGCCCGCCTCGCCCCATGGGGGCGGTGGACTCAAGGGTGATCCGCTCTGTAGGCGCGGGGCGAGCTGCCGCGGCAAGGGTCTTGCCGGGGCTGCGAGAGCCGGCTCCCGGCAAGGACCTTGTTGGGGGAAGCCGCTTCGTCCCTTTGCTCATTGTGGTCTTGTTCTTGGTGTTGCTCCAGTCTCCATCAAGCTTCGATCTTACCCTGGCTCACCTCCTGTGCCATGCTTGGTGTGGTGGTGCCCGTGGCTCAGACTGCCCGTGCACAGTCATAGGGGTACAAAAAGTGTACCCCTCTTTTTGTACACCGGCAGTAGATTTATGATCAAGATTATCTACGAGAAATATTTGGTTCTTTTCTGAATTCTTTTATGTATGATTATAATATCCTTGCAAGTCTCTTCGAATTATTGGTTTGGTTTGGCCTACTAGATATATAGTTCTTGCAATGGGAGAAGTGCTTGGCTTTAGGTTCAATCTTGCGGTGTCCTTCCCCAGTGACAGCAGGGGCAACAAGGCACATATTTGTTGCTATCGAGGATAAAAAGATGGGGTTTATATCATATTGCTTGAGTTTATCCCTCTACATCATGTCATCTTGCTTAAAGCATTACTCTGTTCTTATGGACTTAATACTCTAGATGCATGCTGGATAGCGGTCGATGTCTGGAGTAATAGTAGTAGATGCAGAATCGTTTCGGTCTACTTGTCACCGATGTGATGCCTATATATAATGATCATGCCTAGATATTCTCATAACTATGCGCTTTTCTATCAATTGCTCAACAATAATTTGTTCACCCACCGCATAACTGCTATCATGAGAGAAGCCACTAGTGAAACCTATGGCCCCCGAGTCTATTCTCAACATATTAATCTCCAATCTACTTTACTTTGCTTTATTTACTTTCTGTTCTTATATCCAAAAATACCAAAAATATCAAACTATCCTATATATCAGATCTCACTTTCGTAATTGACCGTAAAGGGATTGACAACCCCTTATCGCGTTGGCTGCGAAGTTCTTATTTGTTTGTGCAGGTGCGAGGGACTCGCGCATGGTCTCCTACTGGATTGATACCTTGGTTCTAAAAAACTGAGGGAAATACTTACGCTACTGTGCTGCATCACCCTTTCCTCTTCGAGGGAATACAATGCAAGCTCGAGAAGTAGCAGATATCCACTGGTTCACTATCTTAAAGCACCTTTTTAGCATTGTGTGCTTCTAATAGTATTTTAGACTTACCATATCCTCTCTGGCTAGGTCTTCCTCACCGGCGATGGCAGGAGCGTATGATAGACTTCTAAATGGACAAGTATCTGCAACGTTCAGTGTCAATGATGATGCTTACCAAATGTTCTACAGCTGCCCCATCCATATCATCGACATGAAGTCACGTATCTACTTGTCCTGAAGTTGATGGCCTGAAGCTTGATACACATATCATGTGACACACATTAGGAAATTTGAATAACTTTGACATGGTTGCTCTGTTATCTTGCACTAGGTTGATACTTACCAGTTGCCGTTACAATATATTTCATATTTTCTTTTATGGGAATGTTATTTGCATGGTTTCTTATTAGATCTCAAATTCTACAGCTATTTTTCATTTTTATGAGGAAAATGTTATATGCACGGCTTCACTTGATTATGTTCCTAACTTTTCTGATTTATAACACGCATCTGCTGGCCTTTATTGGTCAAAAGTTGGTGTACACGAACTCCAGGATAAGAATCCCAAAGAAAACATGCACCCAGCAATGTGTTCTAGCTCACTGGAGCATCGTTGTAAAGTAACTAATTTATGGCTGAGTACCTGATTTGTATTGTGCATTATTGTAAAGTAATTTGTTTGGCTGTTGTATGAAAATATTATGTGTTTTTGACTCTTTTTGACTCAAATTATTTGTTATTACACAAATAGTGAACTGATGCGTGGGGCCTACAAATCTCACCTGTTAATTGGGACCCATTTGAATTGTGTATCTTTTAAAATGGGAAAGGACAAAAGAAAATGGACAAATGGGACCTAATTGGATGACCTGACTAGTTGGACCTGCTCCTAAATGGACCATAAAAAGGCTAAGGCCCAAGCAAGAAATTTTCGTATTACGGGCTCTGCAAACCCAAGAAGTTCGAACACAGGGGCATGAACGAAGATCTCTCTCACTCATGTCTACCTAGCGTCTCGCCCTCATCCAGTGAAGAAATTCAAGCAAACAACGAGTGAAGCACGCAAGAATTTACCCAGGTTCAGGCCACCTTGTGGTGTAAAAACCCTACTTCCTGCTTTGGTGGATTGGCCCCAGGAGGGCTAGAATATGAACTAGTATAGTGGTTCCTGAGCTCAGGAGGGTCAGGAGGCAAGAGTTCTTGCTCCGTTGCGTGAAGGCAGAGTTTATGAATCTGCTCCATCTCCACTTGTCGTCCACTTCATGGTGGAGATCCTAGCTGCTTATATTGGCGGCCAGGGTCCTCTTCCCCCGAAATATTTAGGCGGGAAGGGATCCCACAATGGCCATTTTTGAGCGGGACCACAAGGACATTCCTATCCTGACAAAAGCAGTCTTCGCCTGCAAAAGGATCAGGTGGTGACGCGGTGGTGGGCTCGGTGGTGACATCCTCCCTGTTGTCCTTGCGGTCTTCGGTCTTGTTGCACCAATGGAGAAACCTTTGTCCTGCTCCTCGGGAACCCGCGCCCGCGCTGTCCCCCTTGCACCAGAATGGCAACTGCGCCGCTGGCAAGCGCAGGCACCCGCTGGTGCAGTGCGTCATTGCTTGTGTCACTGCCTCCTCCTATGGCAGGCTCGGCCTTGGATTCTCCGCTCCTTCGGAGCGACCTGGCCGAGGCCGCTCCTGAAGAGGTCTTGACGTCGTTCTCCTTGCGAGGTCTAGCCCCCTTGCGAGGGTCTTGAGTAGCTGGTCGATCAGCTGGGCCGTACCAGGCCGTGGTAGGAGCGCGCCGCGGCCCGCAGACAGGCAAGTCCGGGTACCCTGGTTCCCAGGACGCCGACAGTAGCCCCCGGGCCCAAGGCACACGCGGACGAAGCGCTGCGGGCCCCAAAAGGCTGCAGGCCAGGCTGTCGCGTGACGGTTGGATGGGTTGTGGGTGACTCCGCTTCCCATGCAGTCTAGGCAGTCGTGCGTTTTGCCAATCGCACAACTGATAGATGGACTTCTTGCTGCCGCCCCTGCTTTCCTTCCCTCAATCGCTTTCTCCCCTTACTTGCCCTCTTTGCCCCCTCCTTCCTTGCCGCCATGCCGCGCAGGGCGAAGAAGAGGGGGGATGGCGAGCCTGCCATGCCACAGCTGGCGTTTGAGCCGGCGCTGGGACACTCCCTCGTGGTGAGCCAGGAGGGTCTGGACGAGGTGCGTCGTGCCTTGGCTGACGCATCTAATGAGTGGGGGCCGACCCGGGTCTGGCTTGCCTCCCGGCCGATGGCGGAGCTAGGCGCCAACGACATCCAGCTCCATCTCCACGCCATCTTCGGGGGTCTCCTCCCCCCTTTTCCGCCTTCTTCTATGCAGTGCTCATGCATTACCGGATTCGGGCGCTGCACCTGGACCCTGGGTCCATCGTCCTCCTCTCCGGCTTCACGTTTCTGTGCGAAGCTTTCGTTGGCATTTCCCCATCTGTGGCCCTGCTTCGCCACTTCTTCTCCCTCTCCTTGGTCGACAGGGGGCAGCGCTCGGGGTGTGTGTCACTGCACGTGGTGGAAGCGACTGCTGCCTCTGGAATCGACTTCTCGCTCCACCCGACCACAACAGGATTTCGCCGGCAGTGGGTGTACGTTGATGCTGTTGCGTACAGCCCCCAGTTCCACCTTCCCGATGCGCCGGCGGTGCCGAACTCGGGCTAGGGGCACGAGGCCCCCTCGGATCTGCGGGCGGAGCCGGTTATATGTCGGCTGGCCAGCCTGAGGAGAAACGGATTGACCTAGCCGATGGTGGTGAAGGACTTCCTTGTTCTCGTGTCGCCCCACTTCAGCGCCATTCTCGCCCAATGTGGGCCCTCTCAGGTCTTCATGATCGTGCGTGTCTTCAGTGGAAGCAGCTCCCCCCTGAGACGCTCCAGGGGCTGCTGCGGCTGCTCGTCGGTGGGGTGCCCGAAGCACGCCCTGTCTCCGCGGCTCCTTTGTACTTGGCTCCTATGGCCGGAAGAGCTTTCGCTGAAAAGATGCCCCGCTTCGATGCGTGGGGACTGTTGCCAGGGGGTGCCTCTGATCCTCATGACGATCCCTTGGTGGTGGCGCCAGGGCTCGAGGGCCCATCCTTCCCTTCCAAGGCGGACGCGTCAAGCGGAGCCCCTGGCCTAGGGTCCACTCCGTCCCCGGAGCAAGCGGATGAAGCACGGGCGCCGGTGTTGACGTTGGTGGCGGAAGGTACCGAGGCGCCGCTAGCTCCTGAGGTGACTGAATGGGAGGCGCAACAGTCTCCGGTCGAGGCGAGTCCGGACGACGTCGCATCGGGGAACGAAGCATCGGCCGTGGGCGTTCGCCGTGGCCCTGCCCCGGGCCTAGGAGCATCTGCCTCAAGCGGCCTCTTGTCGTCCTTCGCGGCGCAAGGCAAGAGGTGGAGGTTGAGGGGCAGCTACGACCCTGCCCCGAGGGCTCTGAAGAGGATGAAGCTGACTGCACTGGGCAGGTGCGTGTCCCTCAGTCCTTCCTGTCTTTCCCAATATGGTTCTCCTGACCCCTTGCTCCGCAGGGTCTCCTCTGGCTTACTCTCGGGCCGCTCGGCGAGGCTCGCAGAAGCCTCTGCCCGCATCCCTCCTCCGGACCATGCTGGGTCTTCGGGAGGCCTCGCGCGGGTTCTCGAGGCCGCGCTCGAACCTTATCACGTAGGTCATTTTCCCAGCCCCCGAGTGCTTCTGGGGCAAAGCAACTCTTGGTGCGTCGGGGGCCCGTCTCATGCCCCGGGGCTTGTCTTTACCGTGGATCAGCAAGCTCTTGAGGCGGCCCGGACGGCTGACCGCCCATCAGGGCCACGCCTGCCCCTCGCGCCGGAGGCGGCGCACGCTCCTGAGGTTAACCCCGAGGCGCACGCTGAAGGAGAGGGAGAAGGGGAGCCCCCTTTGGGCTGCGCGGATGTCGAGGACGAGCCCGGTCGCCTCCTGGAACTTGCGCTGCGGAGGAGCGCGGTCCGTAATGGTCTTGTGCGGGAGGCGTCAGACGCCCTGAAGCGTCTGGAGGTCGAGGTTGCTGAAGTGGATAGGCGCGTTGAGGCCGAGGGTCTGCTTCTGGTGAAGGGCTAGCGCCAGTTGAGGACCACCATTAACCTGAGCCAGTTGCAACACGAAACCGCCCTAAAGAAGGCGGAAGCGTCCACCGCCGCTGCTCAGGAGGCTTGCGACCGTGCCCTGGAGGAGGCCCGAGACGCCGACCGCCACCGCGCAGCAGCCGAGGAGCGAGAGCGCGAGTCTGAAGCCTCAAACGCCGCGCTCGAGCGTCAGGTTCGTGCATGAAGGGCTGACCTAGCGGCACCTGCGGCCGATGACGACAGCCCGACAGGCCTCTCTGCGCGAGAGGAGGCGCTGGCACTCGAGGCGATGGAGCTGAACATGGATCGCGAACGCCTGGAGACGATGGAGCGCCAGATAGCCGAAGCCGAGGGCAACCTTGATGATCGCGAGGACGTCGCGAGGAAGGCTGCCAGGGAGGCAGAGCGTCTGCGGAAGGATTACCGTGAGAAGCTGGGGCTTCACGAGAATCGCTTTGCTGATAAGTGCAAGGAGCTCCAGAAGGAGGTCGTGGCTCTCAAGAGCAAACTGGCGAATGTCAAGCGCCGTCTGCATGTGTGGGAGAAGGCTCGCACCGCAGCCGAGCGTCGTGAGCAGGTGTCGAAGGAGGCATGTGCCGCGGCGGAGCGCCGCGAGCGGGCGTCGGAGAAGGCTCGCAGCACTGCCAGGGCGGAACTGTCCTGCTTTCACAAGCAAGTGGAAGAAATTTCCACCCTAGCGGCCCGGAATTCTGAGGAGGCCGCGTGAGCCCGTGGAATGCAACACACCCGCTCGAAGGTGTTCGAGGCCCTGCGGCACCGGGCCGACCGAGCCCTGAGTGAGCTTCTTGACTCGAGGGTCGACGACCCTCTGGTTGACGATGATGTCGGGTATCTCGAGTTCTTCACCAGAGTGGTGGAACGTCTTGAAGGCGGGGTCATGAAGGCTCGGCAGCTTGTCGAGGAGCAGAGCCGCGGCGTCCTCAGGCGTGCGGTCTCCCGCATCTTTGGCAACTTGCTCCATCTTGACTCTCGTACGGACTTCGGGGCCTTGCTGAAGCCTGCACCTGAGGCGGTCGCCGGCCCCTTAGAGGGATGGGTGAGCGATCACATAGATGTGTTGGTGACGGAGCTCGTTCCAGCCATCGATGACGCGCCGGTGCTTGAGGGGGGCGACGCTGACGATTCTGGCGAAGATGTCGTTGCTTAGTCTAGCTCCTGCTATAAGTTTGTTTTTGGTTATTGCTCCAGAGCCAGGTAAGATGAATGCGACAAGACTTAAGATTTTGATGATGAAAGAATGGGTTTAGGCACTCCCTTGTGACATTTGTCCCTGAGGCTAAGATCTCAGGCCCTTGTTGCGTTTCCGAGAGGAGCGTCTGCTGACCTTGTCCGGGCACGCCTCATGAGTAAATGTAGTGGGCGCAAGAGTGATTGGCGGTTCGGCTGCGGACCAGACAGAACGTGCGCCCGCGCCTCGGCCCCAGCTCGCGGGGAGTGATTGGGCGAGGTCGAGGACATAGTCCGGCTCAGCCGAGCAAGGCAAAAAATGGACTGGGCGAAGGAAAACTCAGTGAAAATCACAAAACACGGATGAAAACTCTCCCCCTTTATTTCAAGAAACGATTCACGCATCATCGGCTTGAAAAAGGAGATACAGAGGAGGCAAAGGAAAATGGCAAAAGGGAGGGGCCGCGTTCGACCCCTGAGCAGGTCTTTGGTTTTCTCCCCAGCGTGGAGCATAGGGATACCATCGGCGGGTGTGGGCATAGCCATTGGAGGGCAGTATCGACGGCCAGCGTGGAGCATGGTGCATCCACTAGGACGTGGGAGGGAGCCCCCGAGGCCCTAGGGCGACGCTCCGGGGACTTCGGGGTGTGTACAGCCCCACTCATTATTACATGAGAGTGTCACGAGCGGAGATCTTCTGACATGCCCGCCCCTTCGCTTCGAGGGCCCCGCCCCGCGCTAGTCCACTCCCGCCATGAACTCACCAGAAGGCGGTATTCATGAGGTGGGACACTGCGCATGGTGGGGGGATTGGACCTTGGCTATAGGCCCCCCTCCCAAGCACTAGGTACACCACTTACGCAATCTCCGAGCATGCTTCGCCCCTGGAGGCTAACGTCGTCCGGAGACGCAGCGTCCTGAGGTGCGAGGGGGACCCCACCATACTCATGCTACTAATGGCCCCTGAGCCCTTCCTGATCAGGGCTGGGCCCAGCGGATACGGGATTTCGTGAGCAGGGGGACGGAGCTGCGGTCTTGGGCCCTCCCGGTGTGTGTAGGACGGGCCGCCATACTGCCTCTAGACGCACCCTCCACAGCCCGGGAGATGGTGCGCCGGGAGGCGCGGCGTCTTGAGGCTGAACGGAGGGAGAGAAGGCCCCTCCCTACGCGCATCATACCCGCCACCGGCGAGCCCCTGGTGAAATCCAGGGCAGGCTCATGCGCAGCGGGTGACGCGTGAGGGGACGAGGGTCTGACCCGGGACAGACCTGGGGTGTCTCCTTGGCCTACCGAGGCCCGGGGCCAGAGATGCTGGCAGCCTGAGGCCTACGGCCAGTGCCACGTGTGCCGGCCCTTGCAGGCACCCGCTGTGCTTCATTCGTGTTCAGGCCGTCGATGTCGATGGCAGAGGGTCGAGGGCTAAGAGCGGGAGGTCTGTCCCCCACCATCGCACGCCGAACACAGTGGTGACGCTCTCCACCTTCATCCTCCTCTTCGAGGGATACCTCGGGGTGCTCCCCACGCTCAAGCTATGGAGCGAGCTCTTCTACTTGAAGCTCAACACCGCCGTCCGGGGCGAAGCTGCCTAGTGCGGCGAGTGTGTTGCCGTGCAGCGCACCGGGGCCAGGAACTACTTCCCGAAGCTCGCTCTCGTGCATTCGGCGAAGCAGTGGTAGAAGACGTACTTCTACGTCTCCAATGTCCAGCCGGAGCAAGACTACACCAACATGCCGAACTACACAGCCGGCCCGCTGGCCGAGCCCGCGCCTCCTAGAAGTTCCGGCCTGTATCCCTCATGCATGGCACCTCCATCACCGTGAGCCGCCTTCGGGAGAGGAAGGAAATGGAGGGCCTGGTGTTCTCGGACTTCCTGGCCAGTTTTGCAGAGCGCCGAGTGCTGCCACTGCAGTCCCGTCCGCATCTGATCTGTGACATGAGCGGGCCCCAGGACCCAAGCCGGACCTGCACCAAGCGGATGTCGTACGTGGAGGTGGCCCATCTAGTGAACTCCATCTCCAACTGCAAGATGTCCGATTCGTGCTGGGCGTTCTGCAAACTGCCGTATAGCCGGAACAACCCGCCGCCTATGGTAAGCCCCCTTCTCATTTCTTTTTTACTTCTTCCGCCTGCTCCCACCGCCTGACCTTTGTGCCGCTCTGCAGCTCTTCCCGGGCCAGCCGGAGCCGGGCTCAGGGCAGTCGGCTTGCCCGTTGATGCCGGACCGCTCCCAGAGCGATACGAGCGACCCCGATCTAGGGGTGGCCGCCCTGGAGGACGAGGAGGTCACAGGCGGCGGAGGTCAGCCAGCAAGCGGCTCGTCTGGTGGCGGCGTCGGGAACTAGCAAGATGATGGCGAGGAGGACGAAGTGCCGCCTCGCGTCCATGAGGCGGACCCGATTGGGGGGAGTAGATTGTGGATGGCGCCACCCACCACCGTCGGTGGATCGAAACGCCGGGCCACCGCTAAGCCCAAGGCCTCGGTTGCCACCACCAAACTCCAGGAGGCGGCAGCCAAGGCGGCCCTTCTTAGGGTCCTTAAGCTCAGGCCGACCGTGTCCGCGTAAGTGCCGCACTCTTCTTTTTCTTTCGTGTCTGCTTTGGTTTTTTGTCTTCTTTATGATTGAGCTTATTATCTTCTTGGGGCCCCTTGGATAGAGCCCCGCTCTCCCTCTCGCGGGCTCCTGTAGGTTCGCTGGTCGGCGGTCCGGACGCCTCCTCTGCTCCACGCCGCGTGGACCATGGCGCCACCTTCCGAGAGGCGACGAAAAGGAATGCGCGCGAGGCGCGGGAGGAGCGGGAGGCTGCGGCCCGCCGGGAGGTGGAGTTATCCCAAGCAGCGCAGGCGGAGGCCGACTCCGCAGCCAAGGCTGAAGCCGAGGCGGCCGCCAAGGCGCAAGTGGACGTCGCTGTCAGGGCCCTAGAGCAGGAGGCAGCCCTCCAGCAGTCGGCGAACTGCGCCGATCCTCAGCATGCGGCTCCTCCGGAGCCGTCTGTTCAAGTGTCGGCTGGTGGCGACCAGCCGGCTCTTGAAAAGGACGGGGACGGCCATGCCGTCATGGAGGCGGAGGCAACTCCTCCCGTGCCGTCTGCTGAAGCACGGGACAGCTGGCCCGGGGGGCAGGAGGCGGCGCCGGCGGAAGGCGTGTTGGTGGTGGGCCCGCTGCCCACCACCCAGGTTCCAGCTCGTCTGCATCAGGCGAGGGCGGCCTCAGCCCCACAACAGGTAGAGGTCGGCGCTGCCAGCTCATCTTCGTCGGACAATGAGGCTACTAGCGCAGCGCCACCAGGCTGGACGTCTGGTAGCGGCGGCGTCCTGAACATCGCTTCCCGGGACGTCCTCGACCGGTTCAACACCCAAGGCGAGACCCTGCAGAGGGCCTTGCGGGAGTTCTTGGCCATGTGGACTGCCGTCTGGGTATGTTGATTTCTCCTTTGATTTTTATTCCTTCATTTTCTCTCGTGGGGGCGTGTCAGCGCACCCACTGGGTGTAGTCCCCGAGTTCCGAGCCGGCTGCCGAGCAGGCGGCTTGGAACTCCAAGGTGCTGCTTTGTAACTAACTTGTTTCTTGCCTCCCTTGTTGCAGGATTATCACAATCTTTGGGTGGCCGCTTACAACTCCCAGCATCAGGAGCTGGCTCAGCTGAGAGCCGCCCTGGCCGAGAGCCAGAGTAAGTGTCTCCCCTTTTTCTCCTTCCAGGGGCGCGTCAGCGCACCCGCTGGGTGTGGTCCCCGAGTTCCGGGCCGGCTGCTGAGTAGGCGGCCTGGAACTCCAAGGTTACTTTGTCTCCTAACTGAAGCTAACGCCTCCTCCTCCTTTCTTGCCAGCAACCGCAACCGACCTCCACAATCAGCTAGGCGGGGTCCAGGCTGAGCTTGTCATCAAGGAGTAGGAGCGCAGTCTAGTCGTCCAAGAGCGCGACCGCCTGGCCGAGGAGTTGGCTGACCAGGCGGTGGCGCACAAGGCGGAGCTCAAAAAGCTGGCAGATGTTGAGGAGCTTCTTCGGGCCGAGTTTGAGACTGAACGCTCGAACTGGGCCGAAACGGAGATGGGCCCTGCAGGATGGTTATGGGGCCATTGAAGACATGGTCGATGGTGAGATACCTTTTCTTTGCTTCATATGCTTGCCATATGCTGTGTGAGCCAGCTTCCTTTTCCTGATTCTCTGTCTTCTTCTTGGCGCAGATTACTTCCTGTGCCACTCTGTTGCCGCCAACCAGGCCATTGAGGCCCAGCGCGACGAGAGGCGCCCGACGGGTCGGGTGATTGCACCCAACGCGCCCCGGACTCCCAACGAGCAACTTCTCGCCGTGAGAGCGTGCCTGCAGCCGGCCGACCGTTTGATCCGTTGTCTTCAACGCGCCGAGTCCCAGGTGTTGGTCGCGCTCTGGCCAGGCGTCCCGGCACCCCGCACTCCTAGGCGGGCTGCCGAATGGCTAGAGGCGGCCGTCAGCCGCTTCGAGGCTTGGAAGGGCGCTGCAGCGAGAGCCGGTACGCGGGTCGCCTTTGAATTTGCCAAGGGCTGGTACCCCTATCTAGATCTCGCTCAGCTGGGGACCTTCTGCCTGGAAGCCGAGCCTGAGCTGGCAGCGGCACGAGGAGATCTCGTCAAGCGTGCCGCCGCGATTGCTGACTACACCGACACTACCGTCTTCATCACGGAGTTGGATGAAAACGGCCATGTGGTGCCGCCTGGCCACTTTGGGCTGGACCTGGCGGCGCCGGAGGAGCTGGATGAGGAGATCGGCTCGAGCGACGAGGGTGAGGACGAGGAGGACGACGACGAGGAAGGCGGCTTTCTGGAGGAAGAGTCGTCTGCTCATCATCAACCCGACCAGGCCTCGATGAGCGAGCCCCGTGGGACCGCGCCGTCTGCCACAAAAGGTGACCAGGCCGAGACCCACCAGGCAGCCCCCTCAGCAGCTGGCCCAGCGGACCCCATGGTGCCATCCGATCCGCCTGCTGCACCTCTGGCCTAGGCGGCCGTGCTATTTTTTTTATTTCCTGTTCCCTTTATGACTTGGTAGAGTTAGTCTTGCACAATTCCTCCCGCTAGGTGTATCCAAAACATTTGCTGGAAGGCTGCCCTGGAGGCCTTTTGTTATGTAAATATTCTTTTAATCCTGCACATGTTTATGCTATTTGCCGGGTTCTAGAGTTAGCACTGCCCTTTTATCCTTCGGACGTTTTCCTTTTGCCATCTCCTTTAACCACTACCCTGCCAGCCAGGCAGCCACTATGTGGTCTGAGGCTTGGTCAGGGACTTGGTTGTTTTTCTGGATATGCAAGTATCCCGCCCTTTGGAACGTGGTTTGGCTAAGCTAGAACCCAGCAGGCGAACTTGTCTCAAGGGCCGTCGTGCCCTATGCTTATTTTTTATATAGCCATTTTTCATGTGGGCATCACTTCCTGCCTTTGACTCCCGCCAGTCAGACAACCGCGTTCTGTGAGTCTGTGACCTTTAGGTGGGATAAGGCTTGGATGCCGACACATTACTTGTCCGACTGTTGGAAAAAAAATAAACATAGGGCCAGGCGGCAAGCCCCCGGGCCGTATGTTCGGTCCCGGTGCCGGGCGAAGGAATGAAAATAACACATTCACATGCATAAAACTTATCATATAGATAAAGGAGGGGCAGTCCCCGAGTGCTCCTCGGGGGTCCCATTGTTTCTCAAAATACAGTAGATGGTACGATACATACTGCCTTTTAGCTGTATAAGCGGCAAAGGAGATTTGCATTCCATGGGCGCTCTGATTCCTTGCCTGAGTCATCTCTTTTGTGTGCTCTTGGCTTCTGCGCGTCGATATGGTAGTAGGCACCGTTGCCTAGTACCTTGCTGATGATGAAGGGCCCTTCCCAAGGGGCTGAGAGCTTGTGCTGGCCGGCTGTTCGTTTGATCAGCCGGAGCACAAGGTCCCCCTCGTGAAAAGATCGCGGCCTGACTCGCCGGCTGTGATAGCGACGGAGACCCTACTGGTAGATGGCGGATCGGCGGAGTGCTACCAGCCAGGCCTCCTCCAGCAGGTCGACGCCGTCTTCTCGTGCTTCTTTTGCTTCAGCTTCTGTGTACATGGTGACACGAGGTGAGTCAAACTCAACGTCTGTTGGGATGATGGCCTCGGACCCATAGACGAGGAAGAAGGGAGTGAAGCCGGTTGATTTGTTTAGGTCGTTCTGAGGCCCCAGAGGACAGATGGCAACTCCTCGATCCAGCAGCCGGCCAACCGCTTCAACGGCTCGACCAGCCGGGGCTTGATGCCGGAAAAATGAGGCCGTTTGCACGCTCAACTTGGCCATTTGACTGCGGGTGAGCAACGGACGCTAAGTCCAGTCGGATGCCTTGTGTTGCGCAGAAACGGGCTAATGCTCCTTTGGCAAAGTTTGTGCCGTTGTCGGTGATGATTCTGTGTGGTATGCCATACCAGACTGTAATGTCCGTGATGAAGGTCACAGCAGTCGGGCCGTTGAGTTTCTTGATTGGCTTCGCCTCGATCCATTTGGTGAACTTGTCCACAGCAACGAGCAAGTGAGTCATGTTGCCGAGTGCCGTCTTGAAAGGGCCCACCATGTCCAGTCCCCAAACTTAAAACAGCCATGTGATCGGAATGGTCTTGAGTGTAGAAGCCGGCAGATGTTGCTTGGAGCTGAAGCGCTGACATCCATTGCATTTCTTGACTAGGTCTTTGGCGTCGTCCGAAGCAGTCGGCCAGAAGAAACCGTGGAGGAAGGCTTTGGCGACGAGGGATCTGGAAGCCACATGGTGGCCACATTCGCCTTGATGAATATTTTTTAAAATGGCCAGATCCTTTTCTGCTTCTACACAGCGCTGGAAGATGCCGGTTGCATTGCGTTTGACGAGCTCTTTGTTTACTCTTGTATATACTGAAGCTCTGCACTTAACTTGCCGTGCCAAGGTCTCATCTGCTGGCAACTCTCATCTGAGTAGAAAATTGAGGATTGGTTGTGCCCATGATGGCGCTGTGACTCCTGTTACTTCTACCACTGAAACCAGGGTGGTTGGGCCGGGAGGTGGAGAGCTGGAGCTAGCCGCCACTTGCTGTGCTCTTGAAGTCCCCGGGCCGGCTGCACCAGTCCCCGGGCTGGGTGCTGGTGCAGCAGTCCCTTGGCCGCCTGCTGAAGCTCCTAAGCCGGCCACAGCAGTCCCCAGGCCGGGTTCTGAAATCCCCGGGCCGGGTGCTGGTGCAGCAGTCCCGGGCCGCTTGCTGAGGTCTTCGGGCCATCAACTCCAGGGTCAGCTGGCATGAATATTGATTCTGACTCTGGTGACAGCTGGATAGACGGCTTACGCAAGCATTGGAGGGACACGCCTGCCGGTACTGCTTGCCGAGTTGATCCAATTCATGCCAAGGCATTAGCTTGATCGTTGTCCGCTCGTGGTACATGGAGGAACTCGCAGCCGTCCAAATGCCCACTGAACTTCTGGACGAGGAAGCGGTAACTTGCCACGTTTGCATCCTTGGCGTCCCAATCGCCAGACGACTGCTGGACCACCAAGTCCAAGTAACTATAGGACAACACTCGGCGGATGCCAATCTCTTTGGCCATCCAGAGCCCGTGAATGAGCGCCTTGTACTCGGCCACGTTGTTGGAGGCGGCAAAGTGGATTTGCAATGTGTACTTGAGCTGGTCGCCTTTGGGGGAGGTAAGAACGACGCCGGCTCCCAAGCCAGTGCGCATCTTTGATCCATCAAAGTGCATCCGCCAATGGGTTGAATCTGGAGCAGGCGGCATGTACTGGGTCTTGGCCCAGTCGATGAGGAAGTCGGCCAGCGCTTGTGACTTAATGGTGGTGCGGGGCTGGTAGAAGATGGTGATGGGGGCCAACTCAATGGCCCACATCGCCACTCGGCCAAAAGCATCTCTGTTGCCCATGATCTCAGCAAGCGGGGCCATGCATACGATCATGATCGGATGCTCTTGGAAGTATTGCTTGAGTTTCTTTGCGGCAAAGTACACACCATAGCACATCTTCTGTTAATGGGGATAATTCTGCTTGGAAGCTGACAGCACCTCGCTCAAGTAATAGACGGGCCTTTGGACAGGCAGGGCTCTGTCATCCTCTAGGCGCTCAACTACAATCACAGTGCTGACCACCCGGCTGGTGGCGGCTATGTAAAGGAACATGGGTTTCTTGTTCGTTGGTGCCGCTAGGACAGGCGGCGTGGAAAGTACTTTCTTGAGCTGGTGGAAAGCTTCGTCCGCCTTGTCATTCCACTCAAAGCAGGTGGTCTTCTTCATCAACTGGTACAAAGGGAGTGCCTTCTCGCCCAGTCGGCTGATGAATCGGCTGAGCGGTGACAAGCACCTAGTAAACTTCTAGATGTCTCGTATGCCAGTTGGCCTCTCCATCCTCTCGATGGCCTTGATCTTTGTTGGGTTGCACTCGATGCTGCGCTCAGACACCAGGAAGCCAAGGAGCTGGCCTGCTGGTACCCTGAAGACACATTTCTCCAGGTTTAGCTTGATCTGAAAGCGGTGCAGGTTTTCGAAGGTCTCTTGGAGGTCCTCTCGGAGAGTTCCCCACTTCTCTATCTTCACCATGATATCGTCCACGTAAACGTGGGCGTTTTTGCCAAGTTGCTTGAGGAGACACTTCTGCATGCAACGCTGAAAGGTGGCACCGGCATTTCTCAAGCCGAACGTCATAGTTAGGTAGCAGAAGGCTCCAAATGGCATGAGGAAGGCGGTCTTCAAGCAATCAGCCGGATCCAGTTTGATCTGGTGGTATCTGGAATAAGCATCAAGGAATCACATCAGCTCGCATCCGGCTGTGGAGTCAATCACTTGATCTATTCGCGGCAGAGCAAACAGATCTTTAGGGCAAGCTTTGTTGAGGCTGGTGTAGTCAATGCACATGCCCCACTTGTTGTTCTTCTTCAGCACTAGGACAGGGTTGGAGAGCCACTCTGGGTAGAACACCTCCATAATGAAGCCGGCTGCTAGCAGGCGGGCGACTTCTTCTCCGATAACTCTTCTTTTTTCTTCTGACAGGCAGCAAAGTGGGTGCCTGACCAGCTTTGCGTCTTCTCTTACATGTAGCTTGTGCTCGGCGAAATCCGTCGGGACACCCGACATGTCCTTGGGGGACCATGCAAAGATGTCCTGATTCTGTAGGAATAAATCGATGAGCTCGCTTTCCTATTTCTGTCTAGATTCGACCCTATGACGGCAAATCGCTCCGGGTGTGATGGGTCCAAAGCAATCTTCTTGGTTTCTTTGGCCGGCTGGAATGAGCCTTGGGGTTCCGCCTCCTTGGGATCGGATGGTACGGCTGGTTGCTCGCTAGCCATTTCCACCAACCGATCAAGGCGGTGCTTCTCTTAATCTATGACAAGGGACTCGGCCAGCCGGCTGCTGGCTGTGGCACATGCGATGGACTTCTCATAGTCCCCGACTATGGTGATTATTCCTTTGGGACCCTGCATCTTCATCTTGAGGTATGCATAATGGGGTACCGCCATGAATTTGGCGAGGGCTGGCCGGACCAATATCACATGATAAGGGCTTTCCAGATTCACCACATCAAACCACATGGGCTCCCGTCGGAAATGCTTCTTGTCACCAAACAGGACATCAATCTTGACCTTGCCGATTGGTGAGCAAGAGAGGCCGGGGACGATGCCGTGGAACACAGTCCAGGTAGGCTGAAGCTGCTACTCTTCGATTCCCAACTTCTCCATGTTGTCCCGGTACATGATGTTGATGCTGCTGCCGCCGTCTATTAGCACTCGGGAGAACCGGCAAGCCTGCCTATCGGTGGAGAAAGTTGCGTCCAGAACCATGGCATAGGCGCCTGGTGAGGGCATGATGGTCGGATGATCTTCCCGGCTCCAGCTGATGGGCCTCTCGGACCAATGCATGAATTCTAGGTCTTCTATGGCAACGGCATGGACTTTGCTATGCTGCTGACGCCGGCTGTACCTGTCGCCCGCCTGGGTCGCGAAGACGACATAGGCTCCGTTCTCTTCTGGGAATTTGTCCTGAACCTGGACGCCTGGGCGAGCTACCGGCGGTTTTGGAGGCAGAACCGCCTGCCCAAAAGGCGGCGGGGGCAGAGCCACGCCTCTGGCAATCCGAGTGAGCCAATTGCACTTTCGCGTGACATGGTTGGATGGCTTTGCACCGCTGTGAAACTTGCAAGGGGCATCCAGGGCTTGCTCAAAGGGGAAGGCGGGCTGGCAGGCCGGCTTGCCGCCCTTCTGGTGCTTGGGACCGGCTTGAGCTTCTGGCTCCTGGCGTTCAGCGGCTGCCACCAGCCGGCTGTTGGAAGACTGGGGGGGCTTTGTGCTTGTTGTCTGTCTGCTGCTAGCTCCGACTGGACTCTCTAGCCAGGGTCCGAGGAGCCGGTGGAGCCATCTTTTCGGAAGCATCTACGTGCAGCTCGGACTTCATGGAAGATTTTGCTGTAGCATACTTGTCCGCTATGCTCAATAGCTCATCCAGCGTGGTGGGCTCATCACAGAGGAGCTTGTGCTTGAGTAAGGTGCCTTCTCTACAGTCGGCAGTGAAGTACTCGATGGCTTGCACCTCATGCACCCCTTCGCATGAATTGCGTAGCTCGGCCCAATGCGTCAGGTAATCACGAGCGGACTCGTTCGGACCTTGGACGCATAGGGAGAGCTGTCGTGGCTTGGGCGGCCACTTGTAGGTGCTGGTGAAGTTGCAAGTGAAGACGTCGGTGAAGTCCAGCCAGCTATTGATGCTGTTGGGCTTGACGCTATTTAACCACGTCCGGGCCGTGCCTTGGAGCATGACTGGTACATACTTCACCGCGACGCGCTTGTTGCTGGTTGGTATGTTGTCGGCGTGGAATAATCCACCAGCCAGTCCTCTGGCTTCACGGATCCATTGTACTTGGGAGAGTCTCGGTAAAGTAAGAAGCCTTTAGGAAAAGGCTCGTCATGGATGCGGGGGCGAAACAAGCCGGGCCAAGTGCGTCTTCTTCCTCGACCGCCTGGGACCGGGCCAGTCGGTCAAGGCGGTGGCGGGCATCGTTCTCCCCAACTCCCTCGCGGTGGCCCAAGCGGCCTCCGAGGGACGGATGGTCGATAGGCGGCAAGGATACACGCCTCTCCCGGCGAGGGGGGGGGGCGAGCGCTCGTTTTGCCACTCTATAGCTCGTGGGCGGCCGTCTTGATCGCGCTCGATGGTGATGCGAGTCTGTTGGATGCGGCTAGCAGCCGTCTCTGAGTCGCGCTGACTGCGAGCGCCGACAATTGGTAAACGAGACGTAGCCCCTTCCTCCTGCCGAGGAGCACGGTTGTCTGCTTGCGCGTTGGCTTCTAGAGCCCGGCGGCGCGCCTCCTGCTGTTCAGCAGTCGTGTCGGGGAGCTGCTAGACGCGCTGTGTCACGCAGCGAAGCTCATCTCGTTCCAAATGGTTCAACTCGTCAACTGCCGCCTGGACAACACTTAGGTTCTCCAACGGGGTACCGTATACCGGTCGTGGGGCGCCCAGCATGCTGGCAAGGACTCCGCCTCGACCACGGACGGCGCCGGCTTGGCTGGGCTCGCCAACAGCCGGCATGCCGCCTATGGCACAGTCGATCTCGCGGCGGTAGGCTTCGGTGAGGTGTCAAGAGGCAGCTAACTTGTTGGCGTTGTTGAGGAGCGAGACGCGGAGTGCTTCCAGCGCCGCACCGTCTGTCCCCGCGGCGATGGGAGTAGAAAGACTCCGCATTGCTGCCTGTAATGGGTCCTAGCCGGACCCGTTGGAAGGCTCGTCATGGCTGGCGGCCATCACCTCCGTGACAGTGCTGACACTTGTGTCGTAGGTCGCAGGGGGGAGGGGGTCGTCGATGACCACCAGGTGACCAGGGAAGGAATCAGCGGATGCCGTGTTAGGGTCGACGATCATGTCGACGGGTGGATTAGATGAGCCAATGGACTCCAAGTCGGAGGCGCGCTCTTCGACGATGTGCAGCTTGTCGAGGAGATCGATGAGGCAGCTCTCCGAGCCGATGGTCCCCGCGACCGGAGAGGGCCCATCGTGGAGGTGGACCTCGTCGAGAAGGTCGGCAAGCTTTCTCGTGGCGCATGCGGCTTCAGCGCCGCAAAGCATCCCGGCATCCACGCCATTGGGCGTGCCGGGCTGGCTACGCTCGCCAGGGAGGAACAAATTTCTTGTCCAGAACATGTCTCCGGACGACGGTGCACCTTGCCCCACGGTGGGCGCCAAATGTTAGAGTTTTGGTGCGACATATGCCAAAGGATGGCTTATCATGCATGGGGACAAGAAAACATCGCCGGGCCCTGGAAGTGAGATAAGGCGATACTTAGGAAGCCTACGAATCTTACACAGGTTTGGGGCTCTCCGTGGAGATAACACCCCTAGTCCTGCTCTGCGGGGACTCCGCGTCATGACTAATGTCAATATGGTAGCTACAAGGTTCCTCCTTGAGCCGTGTCGTCTAGAGGAAGAAGAAGGGCAAGGCTAGTTCTCTACCTTCACTCTAGGTAACGCGAGTTGCCGCTAGGATTTCTCCCATTGGTGTCTCTCTCTTTGTGTCTCTCTCAAAGTCCAACCTCTCTGCATGGAGGATCCTAGGGGGTTTATATAGGCCTACCCCCAGGGCTACAACAGTAATCTGGGCGGGGTGGATCCCGACCGTGAGTGTCTTTGGGCGCCGGCTTCTCCGCCGGCTGTTGGGCCCCACCGTCTATGGGCCCGTGTGATTGCCTTTTACTGTTGGCGTCCTTCTGCTGACGGGAGCATCGTCAGGGGGAAGTGGCTACAGTGCCGCCGCCTCTCGGTCGTACACTGCTGCCATATCCCGTCTTGTCATCTTGATGGAGATCAGACTCCTAGGGGACGGTTGGCCGCCTGCTACAGGGCGGCCCGTCCCTCGGGACGTCTGCAAAAGGTCGGTCGCTCCTGGGCGGCTCACTGGCAAGTGGGGCCTGCCGCCTGCTGGCCATTCCGCTAGCGGGTAGTGGGATCATGGCTTCCTCTAACCAAAGCTAGGTCATCGATAACATGGCTACAGTGATGCGCCGACTAGGTTGTGTCCGCAGGGTACACTCACACTGTAGCCATGCTTCGGTGGATTCTTTAGGGACATGTTTAACTGTAGCCATGCCTTAGTCTCGTTGTGGATCTCCAGTGCACACTCCGAGGGGGAGGTATGGGACCGTCTTCCAGATGCTGGCCGTTGGGCTGCCGCCTGTTAGGGTTCCGCCGCCTGTTGGCAGCCAGCTCCTTGGCATGGCGGCCCTAGGAGGCGGCCTGACACGCAGGCGGTCGGAGGATGACAGGCGGCCCTTGTTTGTCTTGAAACGCAATGGGTGTTCGATGAAGACACCCGTGGTCAATATCTCAGACCAGCTTGACTCTGTGGTAGAGCTTTTCGACCTCGCTGACAAGTGCGCCAAGGCTGAAGAGGGCCATCTCTTCACCCACAATGACCCTGATGCCGAGCTTGACCTTACCAAGCCCAAGGCCCGGGACATCAAGCACAAGGGCCCCGCCATGCTTGCTGCGGAGACTAAGCAGAAGTGTGGTCGTGGCTGCGACGAGCCCAAGTGCAGAATGTGATGGCAGAGTACCAGCATCATCACAAGTTTAATTTATAATAGAAGTGGCATCATTAATTACTTGCGACATATCATAATGAATAGTAGGTGCTGGTGTCGTGAGCCTACTCAAAACAAAAAGTGAATCAAGTGCAGAGTCCGATGGTAGTTCCTTACCTCCCCTCGTCTTAGAGGGTGCGATCTTGGTCTTAGCGGTTTTTAGATTCCTCATAGTGATCAATAGATATAATTCCCGCGTGACTCAACAAATAGAGCTATGATCCCCGCCAACGGCGCCAGAAAAAGGTCTTGATAACCCACAAGTATAGGGGATCGTGATAGTCTTCGACGATAGTATTTCACCCAAAATTATTGATTTGACACAATGGGAGCCAAAGATTATTTTTGAGTATTACTAGTTGAGTTGTCAACTCAAGCACACCTAAAGAACTAAACATCTGCAGTAAAGCGATTAGTAGCACAGTAGTATGATAGTGTGATAGAAGTTGTAATAGTAGCAATAGTAACATGGATAGTAACACTAACAATTTTGCAGTGTTTGTAACAACATCAACATTAGTAGTAACTTAGCAAAGATCAATATGAGCAAAGCATAGCCATTGGATCAATGATGGATATTTGTCTTGGATGGCATTCATCATGTAACAGTCACAACCTAGAGCGATACACACGAACTCCTATTCATTAATGTAATGTAGGCATATATTTCTTATACAGTCATACGTGCTTATAATAAGAACTTGTGTCACAAGTTTTGTCCCACCCTCCCGTGGCATCGGGTCCATAAGGAAACTAAGGGATATTAAGGCCTCCTTTTAATAGAGAATAGGAACAGATAATTAACACATGGTGTACATGAACTCCTCAAATTACAGTCATCCCCGCAGAGCATCCCAACTATTGTCACTTTGAGTCTACCGATTAGAACAATTACAAGTGCATATAACTAGAAGATAGGATCAAGAATTCAAATATATTTACACACATTAAGCATAGCAAAGTCATAGCAACATCATCTCAAAACATAGTGGATACATGTATCAAGCCCTAATAAACTAACCCGATTACATAATAAATTTCATCCAACTCCACCATCATCCATCAAGCCTACAAATGAATTACTCGCTCCCAGCGGTGAGCATCATGAAATTGGTGATGAAGAAGGGTTGGCGATGAATCCCCCTCTCCGAATCCTCAAACGGACTCTAGAATAGCCCTCATGATGAATATCAGGAGGTGGCATCGGTTGTCATTATCAAAACCGGCTGATCTCGGGAAGGGGTCCCGAAGTATGGATCTTGGACAGGAAACATAAAGATAGCGTTTACCCAGGTTCGGGCCCTCTCAAGGAGGTAAAACCCTACATCCTTCTTGGTTGTATTGATGTGTTTGTATGACAATTACATAGTACATCTACCACAAGATCGAATGAACTAAACCCTAGGTAGGTATGGCAATGATAGTCCCCCCACTACGAGCTAAACCCTCTGGTTTATATAGACACCTGGGGTACCTAGGGTTACATACGACCGGTCACTATCAGGGGATAAACATGCCGGTTTTGCTATCCTGACTTGGAGTATGCGCCAAGTCTTCGGAGGTTTCCATATGGAGCACGGGGTCAGGTGTAGTCTGGCCTTCCAATGATGAATCAAGAGCGGCCCACCAGTCTGGCCCATGAGAGATAGGCCGGCCGCCTGGGGACCCCTTAGTCCAGGACACCCTCAGTAGCCCCTGAAATAATCTTTGAAGCCGAGGTATGTGCAAACATTATCGGATTTGTGGACCGGATCCTTCCCTTCTGTGGTTGCTTTAATCATTTCTCGCCACATGTCCCTTGATCCATGTCATAGCTTCCGAAATGTATAAGTAACTTAGCCCCGAAGACCAGTTGCTCAAGTGTGAACAGTGCCCCCATCTGATAACTTTTGCCGAAGCGTCACGACCCGCCATAACCACAAGCCTGCTATGAAAACTTGATGCGCGGTTCGAAGTGGTTTCTTCATTGGCACGTCCCATCAAGATGAATATTGTGCCCTTTAAGGGATATGATCAATGATTCGCGATATCCCTGTTGGGGAACGTAGTATTTCAAAAAAAAATCCTATGATCACGCAAGATATATCTAGGAGAAGCATAGCAATGAGTGGGGAGAGTGTGTCCACATACCCTCGTAGATCGAAAGCGAAAGCGTTTAGTAATGCGGTTGATTTAGTCGAACATCTTCACGATCCAACCGATGGCATGGTGATGGTGATGATGAAGTTACCGGCGCAGGGCTTCACCTAAGCACTATGACGATATGACCGAGGTGTGTAACTGTGGAGGGGGCACCGCACATGGCTAAAACAATTGTCAACTTGTGTGTTCTAGGGTGCCCCTCTGCCCCTGTATATAAAGGAGCAAGGGGGAGGCCTGCCGGCCCTCATGGGGCACGCCTCAAGTGAATGCTAGTAGGATTCCACCAAGAGGGGGAGAGTGGGAAGGAAGGAGAGGGAGAGGGAGAGGGAAAGAGGTGCCGCGCCCCCTCCCCTAGTCCCATTAGAACTCCCCTTGGGGGGGCGGGGCGCCACCTCCTGGCTGCTGCCCTCTCTCTCCCCTAAGGCCCACTAAGGTCCATTACTTCCCTGGTGGGTTCCGGTAACCCCTCCGGTACTCCGGTTTTATCCGAAACTATCCGGAACACTTCCGGTGTCCGAATAACATGGTCCAATATATCAATATTCATGTCTTGACCATTTTGAGACTCCTCGTCATGTCTGTGATCTCATCCGGGACATCGAACAATCTTCAGTCATCAAAAACACATAACTCATAATATAAATTGTTAACGAACGTTAAGCGTGCGGACCCTACGGGTTGGAGAACTATGTAGACATGACCGAGACACATCTCTGATCAATAACCAATAGCGGAACTTGGATGATCATATTGGCTCCTACATATTCTACGAAGATCTTTATCGGTCAAACCGCATAACAACATATGCTATTCCTTTTGTCATCGGTATGTTACTTGCCCGAGATTCGATCATCGGTATCATCATACCAAGTTCAATCTCGTTACTGGCAAGTCTGTTTACTCATTCTGTAATACATCATCTCGTGACTAACTCATTAGTCATTTGCTTGCAAGGCTTATTATGATGTGTATTACCGAGAGGGCCCAGAGATACCTCTCCGACATTCGGAGTGACAAATCCTTCTTGATCTATACCAACACCACAAACACTTTTGGAAACACCTGTAGAGCATCTGTATAATGACCCAGTTACGTTGTGAAGTTTGATAGCACACAAGGTCTTCTTCTGGTATTCGGGAGTTGCATAATCTCATAGTCAGAGGAACATGTATATGTGATGAAGAAAACAATAGCAATAAAACTAAACGATCATTATGCTCAGCTAACAGATGGGTCTTGTCGGATTTTGGGTTCCGCAAATCCATGAGAGGTTCGAACCCTGGGGTGCACACGAAGAACACTCTCTCCCTAGCGCGCTCGCCCTAAGATTCCACAGCCTAGCTCGACGAACTCAAAGAACAAGGGACACAGAGGATTAGATTGGTTCGGGCCACCTTCCGGTGTAATACCCTACTCCACTGTGTGTGGTGGATTGCCTTGTGGGGTTGAGGATGAACTAATACATGTGATGAACAGCCTCTGGAGGAGAGGTGTTCTTGCGCTCGGATGAGCTTGTGGTGTTTGTGTGGTGGAATGGATCCGATCCCTTCTAAGGTTGGATCAACTCACAATGAGATGTTTTTCCCTCTATGGTGGTGGCTAGGTCCTATTTATAGTGGCCTTGGTCCTATTCCCAAATATCGGCAGGAAGGGATCCCACAACAACCAAATTTGAAGGGGAATAGATGGTACAACTTATCCTAACAAAAGTGGTCTTCGCCTGCCAAAGGCTCTGGTGACGCCGTGCCGGGCTCCACAATGACCTCCATTCTGCCACCCTGACTGTCCTTGGTCTTGTTGCACTGATATGGAAACCTTTGCCTGATCCCTCGGGACTCCGCGCCTGCGCATGCCCCCTTAGCACCAAAGGGGAAACTGGTACACAGCGCCAGCTGGCGCCCGCCTTGTCGGTGTACTAAGGTAGGGGTACCTCAGTACCCCAACTTGTGCACGGGCAGTTGCAGCTTCCCGCGGCAGGGTTTACCACGCGCTCGCCGGAGACCTTCCTGCTCCATATTAAACCATTCAAAAACAAAGTATACAAGACAGAAGGTCGAGACCCCGGCAAGTGGAGCTTGCCGGGAAGGCCGTACCAGGCTCAAGACTGCCTCACTAGCACAAGGCCCTGGCAAGAGGAGCTTGCCAGGAAGACTAGAAGATCTCATCATAGAAGACACGCCTCGGCGCTATATGTGTCCCGGCAAGGGCCCGGGGAGCGGCAAGCTCCTGGGCCCGGCAAAATCGAGGCCCCGGCAAGGTGCTTGCCGGGAGAGTTGCGCCGTGTGTCCGCGCTCCAGCTCATCGGCCCACGCGTCGCCCTGGGGCTTATCCAGGGACGCGTGGCGGATGGCTGTGCAGCCTGGGGGACACGGTGGCACTCCACGGTGGTGGATCCATCGCCGTGGCAGACGGAGACGCAATGGCGGGAGCTTTTGGGGTCGACGGCGACGGGCATTAAATGCCCTTGTCCCCCACTGTCAAAGTAGGTAGCACTGTTCACGCACTGTAGCTCCACTATTCCCGCACTGTTACAACTACCACCTCTTTTACATTTTTACCCCTTTCTCCTACGTTGACACCTGTCAGTGACCCCTTGTACTATAAAAGGAGGCCCATGCACAAC
>LR738713.1:749682487-749770455 GCA_902687465.1 Secale cereale
GGGGGTTCGGAACCTAGATCACTCATACGCTCGGTGTAGCTGCTTCTTCAAGCTCTCGAGCACTCCAACTCAATACACAACTAAGCAGGAGTAGGGTTTTACGCGTCTACCGCGGCCCGAACCTGGGTAAAACTGCCCGCGTGCTCGCTACGATCTGCTCTTCGTGCTCCCTCCGCCCTCGTACCGCACAGACAAGGGGCTCCGGTCCCATAGGTGTTCGTGGCGGACAGTTTCCCCCGACATCTTTGGCGCGCCAGGTAGGGGGCGTCGAGGTTGTGCGAACCTGATCCGGCGTTCGCGCGGGCGCATTCTTCATCAACCTCTCCGAATTCATCAGCAACTTCATCAGCAACAGCATCATGGCCCCGAAGAAGAAGGCTTCGGAGGTCGGAGGCCCGTCCGCGTCTCATCCGCCGCCACCGGAGCCAACGGTGGGCGGGGGAGGTGCCGTCGGAAGGGTGGTCGCCGGCGAGGACACTCGCGGCGCCACCAAATCCAAGGATAGAACGGACGACCGAGCCTCGGTCTCCGTGGACGCGCCGCGTCCCTCTCAGCACACAACAACCCAGCAGCGCCATGTCACAGGAGGTGGCATCCGTTTGCTGGGCCAAGGCCAAACTGGAGGCTCGCGGGACGCCCCGGACCTCCGTCCGGGCACCAGCAAAGCGAAAGCGCCGGCGCGGGACCCCGCTCCTTCTAACGCCGTTAGAAGTCCGAGCGTATCCCGCTCCTCGCGCCGCTCGCCCCCGCTCCCCTCCACTCCGGCAGAAGCGCTCGCAAGGGCGCAACTGCTCCTCGACTTCCCTCCAGCGGCGGACAAGGCCGAAGACTGGAGGGCCACCATCCAGAGCCCGATCGCCTTCGCCAACAACGATTCTCCACAGCAGCCGGTGACCTCGCGGCCGCGGCAAGCTGAGAAGACGAAGGCCGACGGCGACAAGACTGCCGGGGGTGCAACCACTGTGCACTCCCAGCCGCTGAAGCAGAAGACGCCGCCCCGCCGGAACAATGCCGACGACGGCTCCACAGCCTCGTCGGATCCGCGGGCTCGTCGGGACCAGCGCCAGGTCCTTGACGACCGGCGAGAAGAAGACGCTCGGACCACGATCGAGCGCCGCTGAGAAGCTCGGCGACAATCAGACAAGAGAGCTGGGAACGCTGTTGACGCACACGCGCCCGGTGAACCAGGCGACTTGCCGTATGCGGCAGGCTGCCCTGCGTTCACCCGCGAGCTGCGGCGCGTCCAGTGGCCCAGCATGAAGAATTTCAAGCCTGACGTACCGGAGAAGTACGACGGCAAGACGCACCCCTCGGAGTTCCTCAGCATCTACACCATCGCGGTGCAGGCTGCCGGGGGGCGCGACGAGAAGATCTTGGCAAATTACTTCCCGCTCGTGCTTAAGCCGAACGTTCGTTCCTGGCTTATGCACTTGCCGGAAGGTTCCATTTCTTCTTGGGCAGACCTTTGTCACCAGTTTGTTGGCGCCTTCACCGGCGGCCACAAACCCCATGGCCAGGAGAGCGATCTCCACATTTTGGCCCAGAAGGAAGGGGAGTCCCTGCGCAAGTACATCCAACGCTTCAGCCGTGTGCAGCACAACATCCCCGACGTTCACCCTGCCGCGGTTATCAGCGCGTTCCATCAGAACGTGCGTAACCGCCGCATGCGTGAAGAGATGGCCATGACCAAGATTCGAGATGTCAGCGAGCTTTATGCTCTAGCTGACAAGTGCGCACGCGCAGAAGAGGGGAGGAGACTCCCCGGGGAGGATGCTGGCGCAGGAGGAAGCGACAGCGACGACACCGCCCCGGCAAAGAAGAGCCGGCGGCGGAACAACAGAAGAAAGGGCAAGAAGGAAGTGCTTGCCGTCGAGAAGTCCGGCAAGGAGGCTCCCGCCAAGCAAACGCAGGCTGGCGGCTCCGGCAAGGAGCCTGCCCCTGTAGCGGCAGCCGACAAGCAGGACGGCTCCGACAAGCAATACTGTAAGATCCACCGCACCAAGGGCCACGACCTCTCCAACTGCAAGCGCGTCGAGTACCTCGTCGAGCAGCAGAAAGCTGAGTACGAGAGGCGCGACAAGGAGAAGGCCCAAGGTGGCGGGGAAGAGCCAAGCAAGAAGCGGCCGTTCAACGGCCGGGGAGGACGCCGCGGCAAGGCCAAGCAGCGGCAAGGAGATCGACCTCCCCGGGGCCGCGACAAGGACGAAGACGACGACGAAGACATGGAGGACGAGGATAACAGCGAGCAGGAGTTCCAGAAGGCCACGGAGGTCCTGTGCGTCGACGGTGGCGCCTCTCTGCACATCTCCCACCGCCAACTCAAGCAGTGGGTGCGTGAGGTGAATGCAGCTGAGCCGCCCGTGGAGTCGCGCAGGCTCCTCAAATGGTCCAGCACGCCCATCATTTTTGATCTTGAGGATCACCCTGACCGCACCACTACGGTCGGGTGCTTGCCGATGCTGGTCTCCCCCACCATCCGCAACCTCAAGGTCACCAAAATGTTGGTTGACGGCGGGGCCGGGCTGAACTTGATCTCCTCTGCTGTGATCAAGAAACTCCAAATCCCAGATGGCGAGCTCGAAGAAACCGGTTCTTTCCAAGGAATCAACCCGGGGAGGAGCAAGCCCAAGGGGAAGATAACTCTGCCGGTGACCTTTGGCGGGGAGCTCAACTTCAGAACTGAGCGTATCACTTTCGACGTCGCTGATATTCCATTGCCATACAATGGAATACTCGGCCGTCCCGCCCTCGCCAAGTTCATGGCAGCTTCCCACTTTGCTTACAACGTACTCAAGATGCCGGGGCCGATAAGCGTTATCACTGTCCATGGCGACAAGAAGGATGCGCTTGTCTGCGCCGACAAGATCTACCGGGATGCGGCAGCCGCGGCAGAGAAAGACACACTTGCCGCTGAAGCTCCCGGGGGGAAGAGGACGAAGACCAAGTCCGGCAAGTGCTCTGGGGCCCACTCCGACAACCGCACCTCTTCGGAGTGCTGCGCTGCCGTCGAGGACGTCCCATCGAGCTCCACCGGCAAGAGTAAGAAAGGGATGGCCGCTCCTCCGGCAACCAAGAAGGTGTCCGCCAAGGAGGACGGCACTGGTGGTACCTTCACCATCAGTGCCACACTTGACAGCAAATAGGAAAGCGCGCTCGTTGCCTTCCTGCGGGCGAATGTCGATGTGTTTGCCTGGCAACCATCTGACATCCCCGGTGTTCCCAGGAAGGTAATTGAGCACAAGCTTGCTGTTTGTCCTCATGCACGGCCCATCAAGCAGAAAGTGAGGAAGCAAGCCGTGGAGCGCCAAGAATTCATCAACGAAGAAATCAAGAAGCTAGAGGCAGCAGGCCTAGTTAGAGGTGTGATCCATCCAACGTGGTTGGCAAACCCAGTCGTCGTGCTCAAGGCCAATGGGAAGTGGAGACTGTGTATAGACTTCACCGATGTGAATAAAGCATGTCCCAAGGATCCATTCCCTTTGCCGCGCATTGACCAGATCGTTGACTCCACTGCCGGATGTGAGCTACTCTGTTTTCTTGATGCATATTCAGGCTATCATCAGATTTTCATGGCCAAAGAGGATGAAGAGAAGACTGCATTTATCACTCCATGTGGCACTTATTGCTTCATACGCATGCCATTTGGATTGAAGAATGCAGGCTCAACCTTTGCAAGGGTAGTATACACTGCTTTTGAGCCACAGATCCACAGAAATGTAGAGGCTTACATGGATGACATCGTGGTGAAGAGCAAGAGCAAGGATACCCTGGTCCAAGATTTGGAGGAAACATTCCAGAACCTGCGCAAGATCCAGCTCAAGTTGAACCCCGAGAAGTGCGTCTTTGGAGTCCCCTCCGGCAAGCTTCTCGGGTTCTTTGTGTCACAAAGGGGGATTGAAGCCAACCCCGACAAGATTAAAGCCATTGAGCAGATAGAGGCCCCAAAGCGCGTCAAGGATGTCAGAAGGCTTGCAGGTTGTGTGGCTGCCCTCAGTAGGTTCATTTCAAAATCTGCAGAACGCGCCCTACCTTTCTTCAAAATCTTGAAGAAGGCAGGTCCCATGAAGTGGACTCCGGAAGCGGAGGCAGCGCTGCAGGATTTGAAACGGTACCTGTCCTCCACTCCAATACTTGTCGCACCTAGACCACAGGAAAAGTTGTTGCTATACCTAGCGGCAACCAACCAAGTGGTTAGTGCTGCGTTAGTAGCGGAGAGGGAGTCCGACGAGGAGTCAGCACCACCGGCAAGCGAATCCAGCGACAAGCAGGGGGCTGCTCCGGCAAGCTCTGGCCCCGACAAGGACAGCTCTGCGCAGGAACAGGAAGAAGTGCGGAAGAAGATGGTGCAGCGCCCAGTGTATTTTGTAAGTTCCCTTCTCCAGGGAGCTAGATCAAGATATTCTGGTGTGCAAAAGTTGCTTTTCGGCCTCCTCATGGCCTCGAGAAAACTGCGCCATTACTTCCAAGCACATGAGATAACCGTGGTCACTCGCTTTCCGCTAAAGAGGATATTGCACAACCCAGAAGCAACAGGCAGGATCGTTGAGTGGGCACTGGAGCTGTCGAGCTTTGGACTCAAGTTTGAAAGTACTTCAACCATACAGAGCCGAGCTTTGGCAGAATTCATAGCTGAGTGGACCCCAACACCCGATGAGGAAGTCCAAGAAACAAGTACACCCGTACAAGAAGCGACAAGTGAATGGGTAATGTATTTTGATGGTGCCTTCTCGCTGCAAGGCGCCGGTGCCGGCGTGGTACTCATCGCGCCCACCGGAGAGCACCTCAAATATGTTATCCAGATGCACTTTCCCAGGGAGCAAGCGACAAACAATACTGCTGAGTATGAAGGCTTGCTTGCCGGCCTCAGAATTGCGGCCGAACTTGGGATCAGGAAGCTGATTGTACGGGGAGATTCTCAGTTGGTGGTCCGGCAAGTCAACAAGAGTTACCAGAGCCCTTTGATGGAAGCTTATGTAGATGAAGTGAGGAAGCTTGAAGAGCACTTTGAAGGTCTGCAAATGGAGCACGTCCCAAGAGCTCAGAATGAAATTGCAGATGGCCTTTCAAAGTGTGCTTCGATGAAGTTACCTGTGGAACCAGGGACCTTCTTGCTCAAGCTGACTCAACCGTCCGTTACACCATCAATTGGGCAGTCCAAGAAAAGAAAGTTGGTCTCCGGCGACTACTTACCGGCGGATCTTCCCGAAACCGCCCCTAAGGTCCCCAAGATCAACGAGCAGAACGCTGAGGAACAGTTTGCTCCTGCAGATCCTCCTATCTGTACAGTTGAAGCAAATGTTCCCGACAAGCCTCGCCCCGGCGAGCTTGCCGGGGGACCCTCAGCTCCGGCAGAACCAGAGGTCCTTGCCGTAGAAGCTGAGGTTCCCGCAGCGGCCCTCGAGCCTTTAGTCCTCGCCGTCGAGCCTCAGGCTCCGGCATGGGCGCAGCAGATCGTCCGTTTTCTGCAAACTGGAGAACTTCCAGACGACCCTCAAGAGATAGAGAAGATAACCAGGCAGTCAAGTATGTATCAGTTCGTGGATAACGAGCTGTACAGAAGAAGACTCAATGGTGTCAGATTGAAGTGCATTTCCAGAGAAGATGGACAGAGGCTGTTGGCAGAAATACACGGAGGCATATGCGGCCACCACATTGGCGCAAGGGCGCTTGCCGGGAAAGCTTTCCGGCAAGGGTTCTTTTGGCAAGAAGCCCTCCAAGATGCAACTGCACTAGTAACCAAGTGTGAAGCGTGCCAGTTCCATGCAAAGAAAATTCATCAGCCAGCTCAAGCTCTCCAAACAATCCCTTTGTCCTGGCCCTTCTCGGTCTGGGGGCTCGATATCCTCGGCCCCTTCCCCCGCGCTGTCGGGGGCTTTGAGTACTTGTACGTTGCAATCGACAAGTTCACAAAGTGGCCAGAAGTGGAAGCAGTGAGAAAGGTGACAGCACAGTCAGCGGTCAGGTTCTTCAGGTCAATTGTTTGCCGTTTCGGAATCCCTAACAGGATCATCACCGACAACGGTACACAATTTACTAGTCGCACCTTCATGCAGTACGTCCAAGACCTTGGCGCCAAGGTCTGTTTCGCTTCTGTTGCTCACCCGAGGAGCAACGGTCAAGCGGAGAGAGCCAATGCTGAAGTGCTGCGCGGACTCAAGACAAGGACCTTTGACAGGCTGCGCAGGTGCGGAAGAAATTGGATAGAGGAGCTACCGGCGGCTCTTTGGTCAATCAGAACGACACCAAGTCGAGCCACCGGACAGACACCCTTTGCTCTAGTCTATGGAGCAGAGGCAGTTCTCCCCACGGAACTCGCATACGGATCTCCTCGAGTGCTCGCTTATGATGAGCTCGAGCAAGAGCAACTGCGACAAGATGATGCATTGCTCCTCGAGGAGGGACGTCTCCAGGCTGCTGTACGAGCTGCTCGATACCAGCAAGCCTTGCGTCGCTACCACAGCCGCAAGGTTAAGGCCAGGAGTCTCGAGGAAGGCGACCTTGTTCTTCGGCGTGTTCAGTCCGCCAAGAATTCCAACAAGTTGATGCCGAAGTGGGAAGGCCCTTATCGGGTGAGACAAGTCACAAGGCCCGGCGCTGTCCGCCTTGAGACCGAAGAAGGCTTACCGGTGAGTAACTCCTGGAACATAGAGCATCTTCGCAAGTTTCACCCATAAGGCGCGGTTGCCGTGATCCGCTCCGGCAACCACCTTTTGTACAAGCTTTGCCGCTGTTGCATGTAACCCTTTGTACAAAGCCGGGCGCAGACCCCGTGCATCAGTAAAGTTTTTGTGTTTTGCGCTGATTGCCTTTTGCATGCTTTTCTTTGCTATTTGCATGTTTTGTTTGGCATTCGGTGCAATACTCAAGCATCCGGTAAGCATTACAACGCCGAAAGGCCATATACTTGTTTCCCTCTTCTTCTTCCTTGCTTCTTAAGCAGAAGGAACGTTCCTCGCGCACAAGTTTGCTGGGGGGGAAGGAGGTGGAGGAGGAACCAAGTGCTGTTAAACAAAGAGAAGCCTTACCGGGAAGCAAGCAATATATGAAAGCTAAGTTATTAGAATTTGACCAGTTCAAATTTTAAATTTTTTTTAGTTGTCTTCCTTGAACAATCACACTTTGTATGGAAAACCTGTGCGCGGAGGAACTTTCCCGTAGCTTGCCGCACCCTTATCTTGTTTCCGAGTTCGCTCAACGATTTAAGTGAGCTGCAACAAGTGTCGCGCCCTTGCTTCGTTTCCGAGTACGCTCAGCAAGCTAAGTGCGTTGCGACTAGCTGCGGCAAGGTTGCTTGCCGGTGAGACCTTGGCCAGCAGGCTGCTTAGAGTCCAGCACTCAGCGCTCGCGGCAAAGGCCCCTTGCCGGCAAGCTCCCCGGGAGCGTAGGGTGAAAAACATACAAAGTCAAGGATTAAGACAAGGAAGATAACATTGCACCGATTGATCAAAATAAGATGAATATCTTACAAAGGATAACTTGTCGTAATGGACTAATGAGTTTATAACTTCATATGCAGCTAACAAAAAGTGATAAAGATAAAGGAGGCCCAGTCTACGCGGTCGCCCTCCTTCCTGGAGATCTTAGCCACCTTGGCAATGATGTGGGCGACCTGCTCCTTCAGAGCCTCCATGTTTGCGTCGGCCGGCAGGCTGCGAAGAACGTTGGTGAGATTGATGCCGGGATTACGGTACACAATCTTCGTCAGCACGCGCTCCAGAGTTCCCGTGCAGAGTAGGCGCGTCTCCTCGGCCAGTTGCGCGGGGATCTTCTTCCGCAGATCTGCAAGGGCCGGCGCGATTCCCCTGAAGAAGAGGCTGAGCTTGGCGCTGTGAGGGAGGTTTGGATCCGGGGAGTAGATGAGGTGCTCCAGCTTCAACGCCAGCAGCTCCTGGTCGATGTTGGACGCACAAGACACTAAGTCCTCGGTCCATACCTCAACAGTTTTGCGGAAGAGCTCAGCCGCTTTGTTGGCGCTGTCCACCAAGGTCCGCTCCTTGCGGAGCTCCTCCTCCAGCTTGGTCTCCCGAGCCCGGGCAGCGTCGAGTGAATCCTTCAGTGTAGAGACCTTCAACTCCAAGTCTTCGATTGAGTCCTTGGCGGCCTTCAACTCGTCGCCCCTCTTAGAAAGACGCACCTGGAGTTCTGAATTGGTGTGGGCGTCCTTCTCACGCTCCGTGATGAGCGCGGCGACCTTCTCCGCGCTTACCTTCAGCGACTTCTCCAGCTGCGCGACCTTGGCGGCAAGCTCCTCCTTGGCGGTCACCGCGGCAGCCGCGGCGGCTTTCGCCTCCTTCAGTTCCCCGCCAAGGGCCTCCTCCCGAGCGGCAAGGTCCTCCTCGTGGGAGTCGAGGTTGACCTTCCGCTGCGCGAGTTCTCCTTCTCGCCGGGACAGCTCCACCCCGGCAAGCCGCTGCTGCTCTTCGGCCTCAGCCTTCTCCAGCACCCACTCCTGATATTCGCCGGCGAGCCGCTCGCGCTCCTCCGCCACCTCGCGGAGGGCCGCCTGGTTGGCGGCGCTGAGCTCCGCCGCGCGCTTCTCCATCTCTGCGGCGGCCTTGGCGGCAAGGGCTTCCCGGGAAGCGAGCTTCGCCTGCCTGGCCCGGTAAAGGGCCAGGAGCTGGTGAAGCAGCTTCTCCTCCTCGGGCCCTTCACTCCCGCCGGGCGCCTCGACGATCTTCAAGCCCGCGGAGGCGAGGACCTCCCCGTCAAATGCCTCGCCCTCCGCGGGAGCTCGCGACGAAGAACCCCACGGCATCTGGATGAAGACGCCATTGGGGGCTTCAAGATAGTAGCCCTGCTCCTTGCCGGCGGAGGGGTCGGCGGCCGGCGCAGCACTCGATGCTCCCGCCGCCTCCGGGCCGGCGGTGCGGTCGCCGTCCCCCTCCCCGGCCGCTGCGCCCGCAGCCGGAGCGGTCTCCTGCGCAGCTGGCTCGGCGGCCTCAGCCATCTCCTCGGTGGCAGGGGCACCGCCGCCGTCGCCCTGCGCGCCCTCCTCCTCAAGGTTGATGACCTCCGTCTCCATCGGCTCGGGGGGAGGAAGATCTAGAAGAAGAAGAAAAAGAAGCTCAAGCAAATATCCAAAAAGAAACAACGCCAAGAAGGCAAAGTACAAGACCTACCTTGACGGACGTCGTCAGCGGCGGGCTCCCTCGCCGGGGAGCTCTGCCTTGGCGGAGTGGCCACCCTCGCCGGGCTGCTCGCCCTTGGCGGGGTACTCGCCCTTGGCGGAGTACCCGCCCTTGGCGGAGCACTCTCCCTTGCCGGAGAGTTCGGCCTTGGCGGGGACGGCGGGGCCTGCGGCTCCTCGGGGGCGGTCTCCGGACGCTCCTGCGGCTGTGGCTCCACCTCTGCACAAGTCAAGACAAAGACATCAAGATATTGAAACAAGACAAAATCCCCAAGCGCATCCCGACGAGCGGAAGGATGGAACCCAGACTTACGCTGGGGGCTGCGCTGGGGGCTGCTCCTCGGAGCAGCGCTCGGGTCCGGCAGGCTTGGCTCCGGCACGTCTCCAGTTGCCGCGGCGGCCGAGTTTTCTGCTACCTCGACCACAGGCGCCTTGGCTTTCTTCGCCACGCGCTGAACCAAGGTCCTGAAATCAAAGCAACAAACAGAATTAGCATCAACAATAATCAAGGTGAAACTCGAGAAGGTGTAAGATTGGGGATTCTTACTCCTGGTCCTCCTCGTCGTCCTCGCTCAAGGCGGAGAAGTCATACTCCACCTGGGGCGCGTCTGCACGAGGAGCGGAAGACGAAGATTCCCTCGGGCGCTTGGCGGTCCCTGGGGCTGGGGGCTGCGAAGACCCAGCCCCTGTGGTAGCCGGAGCCCGGGGAGCGGGCGGAGCCGCTGCTCCGCTCCGAGAAGACTCCCGCCGGCGGGGCGCCTCTGCCGTGGCCTGCGCGCGGGCCGCCTCCGCTGTGGCTGGTGCGCCGGTCGCCCCCGGCGCAGCTTGGCTCCCCCGGGGAGCTGCCCGGCGAGCTGGTTGTTGCCGGGGCGCCTGCGCCCTTGCTCCCGTCGCCGCCTTACGAAGACGCTTCGGGGGAGACCGCCTTGGGCTTGCCGGGGGCGGGGAGGTCTCCGACGAGGAGAGGTCGTCGGCGTAGAGCTCCGTAGATCCGCCGGAGTCCTCGGCCTCCTCATCCCCCTCCTCCCCGGCTGGCTCGCTGGGCCCAGCGCCCTGCGCTGCGGCCTCCTTTCCTTTGGCGCCTCCGCTCCCTCCGGCGCCTCCGCTCCCCGCGGTGCCCCTGTTCCCTCCGGCAGCGCCATCCCTTGCCGCGGCCTCGGCCACGATTCCGTGGATCCCTGAGTGCCTCAGAGAGGGGACCCCGGCGAGCGCGTCGGGAGGAAGTTGCAGCAGTCTGCGGATCTCCGCCTCCTCCGCCTGGTTGGACGCATCCGCAGCCTCCGCCTCTTCAGGCGTGTACCCGAAATCTCCTGCCGCTGCGGCTGCAGCGGCCTCTTCAGCCCGAGAAGCCATGTAGGCAATCTCCTGGTCGGTGGTGTCCCGCGTGTGCTCCTTGATGTCATCCTTGTTCTTCGCCACCTCCACGAGGTTGTCGAAGAAGCTGATGACGTCTATGGGTTCGGGCGCAATCCACGTGCGGTCCACGCCGTGCGAATCACACGCGGGCATCATGGCGCAGAGACGGTCCCGGACTGTGCTGTTGCAGAGGGGCACCACTCCCCGGGGAGCTCTGAACCACTCAGGGTGTGCCGGGTCATATTTGAAGAGTTCCCGGACCATCCCCTTCAGCTCCAGCGTCGTGAAGTTGAAGTTGAGCCCGGGGCGCAGCCTCATTATATCCGCCGGGCCGCCGTACTCCCAGGCCGGCCTTTTCCTGTCTTGGAGAGGGGCGATGCGGCGGCGGAGGAAATCTGCGCCTACCTCTGCAACGGACAACCTAGCGGTCCGAAGACGAAGAATCCGGATGAGGGCGATGTCGAGCTTGATGTCGTCCGAGTCTAGCTCGCTCCAATCCCTGCCGCGCACGATGGGCGTTGTGCGCGGCGCGGTGAAGGGCTGCGGCTCGTCCTCAACGATCCAGCACCATTCAGCACGCCATTCCTCCCACTTGCCGCGGAGCTCCCCCGGCAAGTAGGACTCCTTCTTGTTCAGACGGAAGACCCAAGAAATTCCTCCGGAGAGGGGGGCGCCGGCCTCTGCTCTAGGAGGGAAGAAGTGCCTAAACAACGCTACGTTTGGGTGTATCCCTATGAAGTTTTCGCACATGTGTGCGAAAACCGCCATGGTGAGGATGGCGTTGGGGGTGAAGTCGAGAAGGTGGAAGCCATAGGTGTGCATGATGTCGCAGAAGAAAGCAGAGAAAGGAGGGCAAAGACCGCAGTGAAAGAAGGCTGCGAAAAAGTAGTACCCGCCGGGGTAGATGTCCTTGGCGGCGGCCGGATAAGCTTGAGTGCGGGGGTGCGCCTTGGTTTCCTTGGCCCAGAACAAGTAGTACTTGTTCCAGAGCTCCCGCACGCCGAGCTTCGGCGGGAAGACGAGGTTCCGCTTCCGGTACGCGGTAAGCTTCGCTGCTTGCTCCGACTTCTCCCTCTTGGCTTTCTCCGCCTTCGCTTTCTCGGTCTTCGGGGCCATGGCGGAGGCGGCGGAGGAAGTGGGGAACGGCGGCGGCGGAGGTCTGGATGCGGAGCGCAAAGGTGATTTCTGGAGGAAGGAGAAGATGCAATGAAAGCGCAAGGAGGGGAACCGCTCCTGCTTCCTCTGCTTTTATGGGGAAGTGGGGGGGCGTTTCGCTCTTTCCATTGATGGAACGTGGGCACGTCCCATCCCACGACGCCGCAATCGACGCGTGCCGTTACAGGGGGATGCGGCGGATACGGGAGTGGATTCGGCGCGCCGTGGGCCGCGTGTGCCCGTGCACTGTTTTGGGCCTGGCCCAACAGCGCTCGGCACCGTGTGTGACCCAGGCCCGGGGGCTCCTGTCGGTGTACTAAGGTAGGGGTACCTCAGTACCCCAACTTGTGCACGGGCAGTTGCAGCTTCCCGCGGCAGGGTTTACCACGCGCTCGCCGGAGACCTTCCTGCTCCATATTAAACCATTCAAAAACAAAGTATACAAGACAGAAGGTCGAGACCCCGGCAAGTGTAGCTTGCCGGGAAGGCCGTACCAGGCTCAAGACTGCCTCACTAGCACAAGGCCCTGGCAAGAGGAGCTTGCCAGGAAGACTAGAAGATCTCATCATAGAAGACACGCCTCAGCGCTATATGTGTCCCGGCAAGGGCCCGGGGAGCGGCAAGCTCCTGGGCCCGGCAAAATCGAGGCCCCGGCAAGGTGCTTGCCGGGAGAGTTGCGCCGTGTGTCCGCGCTCCAGCTCATCGGCCCACGCGTCGCCCTGGGGCTTATCCAGGGACGCGTGGCGGATGGCTGTGCAGCCTGGGGGACACGGTGGCACTCCACGGTGGTGGATCCATCGCCGTGGCAGACGGAGACGCAATGGCGGGAGCTTTTGGGGTCGACGGCGACGGGCATTAAATGCCCTTGTCCCCCACTGTCAAAGTAGGTAGCACTGTTCACGCACTGTAGCTCCACTATTCCCGCACTGTTACAACTACCACCTCTTTTACATTTTTACCCCTTTCTCCTACGTTGACACCTGTCGGTGACCCCTTGTACTATAAAAGGAGGCCCATGCACAACGTGGGGGGGGGGGGTTCGGAACCTAGATCACTCATACGCTCGGTGTAGCTGCTTCTTCAAGCTCTCGAGCACTCCAACTCAATACACAACTAAGCAGGAGTAGGGTTTTACGCGTCTACCGCGGCCCGAACCTGGGTAAAACTGCCCGCGTGCTCGCTACGATCTGCTCTTCGTGCTCCCTCCGCCCTCGTACCGCACAGACAAGGGGCTCCGGTCCCATAGGTGTTCATGGCGGACAGTTTCCCCCGACACGCCTGGCCTTGGATGTCATGGCTCACGTCACGCGAACCTCGCGAGGTGCTCCTTGAATAGATATCTCCGCTCCTCGGGAGCCAACCTAGTGAGACTGCCCCTAAGGAGGTCTTGCTATCGCCCGCCTCGCGAGGCTTGGCCCCTCGTGAGGGTCTTGAGTCGTGGTTGCTGATGTTGGGTCGTATCAGGCCGCTGATGGAGCCATGTCAAGGGTCGCACGTAGGCTAGTCTTGGTACCCCCATTCCCAGGACGCCGACAGCAGCCCCCGAGCCCAAGGCGCACTCGGACTTGGCTTCGAAGAAAAGCCAAATGGGCATGGGAGAAGCGCCGCGGCCCCCAATCGCCCGCATCCTTGGTCGACGCGTGGCGACTTGATTGGACGTGGGCATCTCCGCTTCCCCACGCTGCCTTGGCAACCGCTCGACTTGACGAGACCCTGCTGCATGCATAGAAAACCATCATTACGCGAGATCATGGAGGCCGGCGGTTGGCCTCCTTCAGGCTATAAATGGGGAGAGGGTGAAGGCCCCATTTCTCATCTCCTTCTTGTCGCCCTCCTTTTCTTCTTCCTCCTTGCCGTGCTGGCTTACCATGACGACCATGGCACCAATAAGGAGATTCTCTACTACTAGGAAAGGAAAAACCCCTGCCAGGAGCGGTAACCACTTCCGCTGAAGAAGAGGTTCAGCCGCCCCCGTGGCGTCGACAAGAGGCGGGAGGTGACAAGGCCTTGGTGCGACCGGCCTCCTCCTGGCTACCCGTTTCCTTGTACGCCGAAGAGCAAGGGAATTGCGCCCAGTGCCGCTTGCGTCGTGGTCGATGTCGTCTAGTTGTGGCCGCTCGGGCTGCCGGTCCCTGTACCCACGCGCGAGGGCTCCTCGTGTGAGTTCGTGGTGTGGACAACGATGCCACCGCCTTCTTGGATCCAGCTCCCGAGGTTCTTCGCTGAGCTGATACCGATGAGGGGTCCTGCCAAGCTATGGTTGCAGCACGCCAGGTGCTGCAGCCAGTCTTCGGAGGCGGAGGTCGAGGTCGTCCACCCGGCCAGTGTCTTCATGACTCGCGGATGGGGCGAAATCGCCCGCGTGTGCCGTCCTGATGGAGCTTCCGTCATCCAATTCGAGTTTGACGGTGCCTCCACGTTGTTCTTCAAGGTCTACAACGGGGAAGGACGCCGCTAGGAGTGCTGCTCTGGTGGGAGCCGCCAGGGTGGAGAATTGCCCCCAAGCTCACGCCGTGCCCGGAGAATTGCAGCTTCACCAGCTCATCATCGCTGGTGACCTGAGCGGGGTCGGAGACGGCCTCTCGTGGCCCATTGTTGATGATGGCGTCGGCGTTGGCTGCCACAGTTAGTGTCTCCTGGAATCTCCTTCTTTTGCTCCCAGCGAGGAATAAAAGCGAACCCCGTGGGGGTGTGTAAAGAACCTGTAATGCTTTTGCTCTGATGCTTATTATTCTTGCTATGAAACCGTGTTTGCAAGTCTTGCTTCGACACTCTCCCACCTTTTTATCTTTTTAGTAGCTTTGCGCTCTACGCCGGCGGGTCCCATTCCCAAGGCAAGCTTCAGCTGTCGCTGGTATGCCAGGTCGTGATGTCGTGGTCAAGGCCAGGAGGTGAGCGGCCCGGGGTCTGGTAAGAGCTCCTGAGGCGCGATGCTCAAGAGGTCCCCCTTGGCGTGCAAGTAGCTTCTAGAGGCTAAAAAGGAAGGCGGCATTGCTAGAGCAAGACTACAGAGATCAAACTTGTCGAGTAGTGGCGTTGTGCCAATTGAATGCGTGATTTATCTTGACGGGTCTGAGGTGACTCTCCACGCGGTGCGCCTAGTTTGCTCCTGCGACAGCGTGACCGAGATTTCGCGATTTCCTTCTAGCTTGCCTTAGTGTTCCGTGTTGGCAGAGACCGGCCCCGCGCATACCTCAACTGCCGCTGGCTCGTCCGGATCGCTAGGACGAGGCCAGGGGGTGAGGGGCTACATGACCAGTTAGGATCCTGAGTCGCGATGCTCAGGAGTCCCCCTTGACGTACGAACAGCCCTCAAGAAGGAAATGCTAGACTAGGCCTTGGTGTTCTGCGTCGGTAGGGCTCAACCCCGCGCATACCTCAACCGCCGTTGGTTCGTCCAGATCGCCAGGACGAGGCCAGGGGGTGAGGGGCTACGTCGGCAGTTAGGCCCTTGAGACGCGATGCTCAGGGGTCCCCCTTGACGTACGAACATACATTAGCGCTCGTCTTCGGTTCCCGACCCTCGAGCGGAGCTCAGCCGTCGCTGGTATGCCAGGTCGCGATGCCGTGGTCAAGGCCAGGGGTGAGGGCTGGAGAGTCGGTAGGAGTCCCTGAGACGCGATGCTCAGGAGCCCCCCCTTTAACGCGCAAGAGAATTACGTCAAAAAGGAAAAACCGACAAGGCCGCATGTTGCTAGGTTCCGGAGATTCCTACGAGTTAGTCCGACGAAACAACCCAATTTACAATCGCGCCTACCATTGGGCCGCCGATCTTTCCACAGGAAGACAAAGGAACTGAGGACCTGGTGAGGTGATGTGCGCGAGGCGGGCTGCGAGTCAGAGCTCGATCTCTCAGATTTGTCAGCGTTGCAGGGACGGACCCGAGCACAAGCGCCGCGCCAACGTGTCTAGGCCCCGTTGCTGGATGAGCAGGGGTCCGTTCGGCAGCGAGGGAGGCCAAAAGAGGTGGTGAGTGAGCAGGTGATGATCATATGGTAATCCATAGGAGGAAACGAGCTATTCCAGGTGATGGAAAACACGATACATGCCACAGGGATGGACCCGTGCGGCCTGGGGATGATGCAGCCCGAGGGGCGCCCCCCACAAGGTAAGCTAAAGATGTAAAAAGGATACACGTCGCAGGGGCAAGCCCGTGCGACTTGGGGACGATGCAGCCCGAGGGGTGCCCCCAACTGAACAAATTGAAACAAAGTCACCTGTCACCGATGCTGGAGAGATGTCGATGCAGTTGAAGATGCTCGCTGTAGATGCCGTTCCTCGTGAGACACCCGACTCTGGGGCCTCGCGAGGCTCCCGAGGTTCCGATAGCTCGCGAAGAACCAATGCCACTTCTGCCAGGATCTCTTGATGCCTAGCTTCGCGAGTCGCCAGGACTTCCCGCATGTGGCGCTGGTACGGGGCCGCCTAGTTCGGCAAGCCGAAGGGCATGCGAACGTAGCTTTGAGGAGGGCCCTCGCACCGGCCCACCTGAGATGGCCAGTAGAGTTCCTGAGATGCGATCCAGTTGAGTCCTGCGATGTTGACGCAGACGCGCAGCCCGTTGTCTGAGCCTGGGAGGGAGCTGCACTTCGCGGTGCACGGCGGTGCTCGCCCCGCATCGCCCTTAGTACCTGCAATTCTTCGATGGTCTAGTCGATGAACTCCTGAGCGCTTGGAGCCACCTCCACATGGTGCCCGAGCGCCTCCCTCATGAAATTGGCTAGGTCGGAGGCCCTCCAGAGGAGATCCCCTGAGACCAGCCTGAGTGGGGCGCCGGGCGCGCCTTCCTATGCGAGGGAGGGAGGCACCCCACCCATGGACACTGATCCTGATGCCCGGCCGCTGGGTGCCGCATCTTCATGAGGCTCCAGGGCGAGCAGCTGCTTCTTCTTCTTTGGGGTAGCGTCAGAGGGGTAGATGTCGTTTTCGTTGTCTGGGTCCTCGACTGCCGCAACCTGGTAAGCGCGCTCGAGGGAGCACACTGCGTCCTTTTCTTCGCAAGCGATGGTGATGATGTCATGGCTCCCCGGCATCTTGAGGACATTGTAACCTTGGTGTGTCACTGCCATGAACTTGGCTAGGGCTGGATACCCAAGGATGGCATTGTATAGGAGACGGATGTGAGCGACATCAAAGTCGATGAGCTCGGTGTGGTAGTTGTCGCGAGTGCCGAAAGTAACGGGGAGCGGGATCTTCCCGATTGGGGTGGTGGAGCCGTCGGTCACTCCTGAGAAAGGCCTGGTGGGTTGCAGCTGGTCATACGACACTTGGAGACGGTCAAATGTGTCGACGGAGAGAACGTTGAGCCCCGCAACGCCATGGATGATGGTCTTTGTGACTTGGATGTTGCTGATGATGGGTGAGCAGGGAATTGGGAGAGTACCAGCAGTCATCGCGCACTTGAGCTGGTCAGCTGAGAAGAAGGTGATGGCACACTCAGACTTCTTGAGCGGTCGTGTGGCTTCTATCCTGGGAAGAATTGCGTTTACTTATTGGGCGAACTGCTTGAAGATGCACTGAGAGGCTGGAGCCTACGCACCGCCCAAGAAACAGGCGATGGCGCGAGGCTCCTGGAAGCCCCCAGCCCCCTCGTCTTGGTCGTCGTTCCTCCTTGGCGGTGGCACCGGACGGAGGCCGGCCTTGCCCTGAGGACGGTCCTAACGAGGCTGGTCCCTCTAGGCACCCTCGCAAGGCTGGTCCCTCCAGGCGATCACGAGGCTAATCGTGCCAGCGTTCCTCACGAGGCTGATCGCGCCACTCCTGACGGGGCCCGTGGTCGTCCCAGCACCCCCAGTTCGGCTTCCTCCACGGCCGTAGCCCCGGTCGTTGCACTCGGGGCGTCGGCCGATGCGTCCGTCGCGGATATCTCTGAGCTCTTGGCAGTCGTTGTTGTTGTGGATGTGCATGTTGTGGAAGGCGCAGAATGGACGGCTGCTCTTGGATGACTCTAGGTGGCCGTGACCGCACTACATCTCTGGTTCAGCCGCAAGCACGGCCACCCCCTTGCGCTTCACGTCTTTAGCCTTGGCCTTCTTGTCTTCTGGGTCAGCAGCTGGGAGCTTGACGAGGGAAAGGCGCCCCTCCTTAGCTCTGGCGCACTTGGTCGCGAGGTTGAACAGCTCCAGGGCTGTGCATAGAACTTTATGGATGACGAGCTCCTCCTTCATCTTGACATCGCGGACGCCATCGGATAATGCTGAGATGATGGCCTCGTCCGTTACCTTGAGGATCTTGAGGCGGACGCTGTTAAAGCGCTGGATGTACTTCTGCAGGGTTTCCCCCGGTTGCTGCTTGACGCGCCACAGGTCACCTACGGCTGGCGGGCGGTCGCGGGTGCCTTGGAAATTGGCGATGAAACGCTCGCGCATCTCACCCCAGGAGGAGATCGATCCCGCGGTTAGGTTCAGGAGCCACGAGCGCGCGCCGTCCTTGAGAGCCATGGGGAACCAGTTCGCCATAATCTTCTCGTCGCCTTTGGATGCCTTGATGCTCAGCTCGTAGAGCTGCAGGAACTCGGCGGGGTTGGGGGTGCCGTCGTAGCATGGAGGCAGGTCAGGCTTGAACTTCCCGGGCCAGTTGACGTTGCGCAGCTTAGTGGTGAAGGCCCGGTAGCCTGCTGTGGACACCGGAGCCTGTTGAGGAGGCGGAGCTTGGTCTTGGTTTTCGCGCGCCGCCACTGCTGGGGGCGCACAGTCTTGACGCGGCAGTGGAGGGAGCGCGGGAACTCCTCCTTGCGGCCGCTGGATCTCTTGGTAGCTCCTTCTTCATGCACAGACGCCCGGCGCGATGGGTCGCACCGCGGGGCCGCGTGCCTTGGAGTGTGGACGACGTCTGGATGTAGAGGTGGTGGAGGCGCTTCATGGGCTAGGTCGCCCGCGAGGGGAGGCAGGTGAGGTAGTGAGAGGGACGGGGAAAGAGAGCCCCCAGCAACGCTGACGAGCTCGGCGATGCGATCTAGCCAGTCTTGGTAGAGGTCTTCGATGGGATGATAGAGCAGGAGCTCACGCGCCATGAGCAGCGCAGCCTGCGCGTCCGCGACTGCTGTTGGACGACGAGTCAGCGGGGATCAGCGTCGGGGTTGCGGTGCATCCATCCCGCCGCACCGAGGGGTGTAGTGATGAGGCCTACTGCTCGTGCCTCGCCGGGCCGGTGGCTGCGTTGGCAGAGGGCGATAGAGAACGGTGACGAGGTCCGCCGGCGGGAGCTATCTAAATGACGCGGGCGGCGATGGCGGCCCGTCGCTCAGCACGAGCACAGGGACCGTCAGGCATGGAAGCGGTGGAGTTATGACACGTCAACCGATGGAAGAGAGGTTTCGGCACCACCTACTTGGTGTGCAAAATGTCAGATTTCGGGTTCCGCAAACCCTTGAGAGGTTCGAACACTGGGGTGCGCACGAAGAACACTTTCTCCCCAGCGCGCTCGCCAAACGATTTCATAGCCTAGCTCGACGAACTCAAAGAACAAGGGACACAGAGGATTATACTGGTTTGGGCCACCTTGCAGTGTAATACCCTACTCCAGTGTGTGTGGTGGATTGCCTTGTGGGGCTGAGCATGAACTAATACAAGGGATGAACAGCCTCCGGAGGAGAGGTGTTCTTGGGCTCGGATGAGCTTGTGGTGTGTGTGGGGTGGAATGGATCTTATCCCTTCTAATGTTAGATCAGCTCAAGATGAGAAGTTTTTCCCTCTATGGTGGTGGCTAGGTCCTATTTATAGTGGCATTAGTCCTCTTCCCAAATATCGGTGGGAAGGGATCCTACAATGGCCAAATTTGAAGGGGAACAACTGGTACAAGTTATCCTGACAAAAGTGGTCTTCACCTAGCAAAGGCTCTGGTGGCGACGCCGCGCCTGGCTCCACGATGACCTCCATTCTTCCGCCCTGACGGTCCTTGGTCTTGTTGCACCGATATGGAAACCTTTGCTTGATCCCTCGGGACTCCGCGCCTGCGCTTGCCCCCTTAGCAACAAAGGTGAAATTTGTACACTTCAGCCGCTGGCGCCTACCTGGCCTTGGACGTCATGGCTCACATCACATGAACCTCGCGAGGTGCTCCTTGCATAGATATCTCCACTTCTCGGGAGCCAGCCTAGGGAGATTGCCCCTAGGGAGGACTTGTTGTCGCCCGCCTCGCGAGGGTCTTGATTTGCGGTTGCTGAATTTGAGTCGTACCAGGCCGCTAATGGAGCCACGTCATGGGCCACAGGAAGGCACAACTGGATACCCCCGTTCCCAGGACGCCGACAGGTCTTGTCCATCACATCATTCTCCTAAGAGCATGGTTAATAGTATAGCCGGCCGCTGGCTATAAGATGTTCCCACATCATCTATAGCCAAGCTTATAGCGGACAAGTATAATTATCAGATACAAATAAGTAGTACTTCTTTGATACATAGCCCACCTCTCTACCTCACAAAGTGTCTAGGAGTACGTGCTACAGCCAGCTGTTAGTTAGTAGCTCGCTTCTCTTCTCTCTCCTCTTCTCTCTCCGCCAACTCAGCAGCAATATGTTATTTTAAGTCTTACAGTCCGCCCACGTCACCTTATTATACTTTCTCTAATGATGTGATCCCGTTGAGCAAATGACAACACATGTCTATGGTTAGGAAACTCAACCATCTTTGATTAACAAGATAGTCAAGTAGTAGAGGCATACTGGGGACACTTTGTTTTTACTATGTATTCACACATCTATCAAGATTTTGGTTAATATAGTTCTAGCATGAATAAAAGACATTTATCATGATATATAAAGAAATATAAATAACAACTTTATTATTGCCTCTAGGGAATATTTCATTCAATCCCATGCGCGCATAACAGAACAATTATATCGGGAAGCGGCGAGGTCTACGGCGTAGTAAAATGACTTTTGGCCTTATCGTGGCCCATAAAAGGGAGGCGGCCACCATTTCCTTCGCACACTCACACTTCCTCACGCGCCATTGCTTTCCCAATATCTAGGCTCTAGCACCCAGATTAATTCTCCCCTCCAAGAAACTCTCCGGCCATCTCCTCAATCCAACCATGGCCGGCTCCGGGTCTAAGGGCAAGTGGGAGGCCTCCATCTGAAGGAAATATGCCCTAGAGACAATAATAAAGTTGTTATTTTATATTTCCTTATATCACGATAAATGTTTATTATTCATGCTAGAACTATATTAACCGGAAACTTGATATATGTGTGGATACGTAGAGAAAACACCATGTCCCTAGTAAGCCTCTACTAAACTAGCTCGTTAATCAAAGATGGTTAAGTTTCCTAACCATAGATATGTGTTGTCATTTGATGAACGAGATCACATGTCGGGACCCTGATCCTAAGTCACACTGATCTATCATGTAACACATCAAATCACTTTGCAACCACACGCACGGTATCCCCATGGGTGCCACCTTACCTGGCTCGGGACCATTTGCGCATTTTGGCTCACGTATATGATAGTATCGCAAGCATCCATATGACAGAGAACCTGGGCTGGCATGGCTAGTTATAAACCAAAAGTGGCGCTAAATTACAGGGACATGCATACATGACCCAACAATGCACGTGCCAGTCAGCAACGAGTGTTGCCGGGCTGTAGCAAGCTAACAGGACTCCGGTATACACGACGTCACATTTCCCGATAGGGTCAAGCACAGGAGTAAGGAAGGACACATGTCGGTCATTCCATGTGTTTCGGAGCAGTAGCAAGCTACCAAGGTTCAGTGGAAGCACTAGGAGGTATTTCCCCATAAGATAGGCTACCAAGGGTAAACAACTACCTGTCGGATCCCACACATACCAAGCATTTCAATAACATACACACAATATGCTTGATATGTGCAAATACAACATGGCATCACAACAAAACTCTTTGAATCAAAGTATTTATTCATTAGGCTCCCAGGAGCCAGATATTACAGACATGGGTCTCATGACCCAACATACAGAGCATACAAGCAACGGAAGCATAACATGTCTGAGTACAGACAACTACAAATGAAAAAGGCAGAGAAGCCTGACAATCTACAAGACCCTCCCAAGGGTACAAGATCGTAGCTGAGGTAGAAAGCTAAACGTCGAAGTCCACGCGGAACTACTAGTGAGACTGAAGACTCCTCTGCAAAAACATAAATTAAGCAAACGTGAGTACAAATGTACTCAGCAAGACTTACATCAGAACTAGCTACATATGCATCAGTATCGACAAAGGGGTAGTGGAGTTTAACTGCAGCAAGCCAGCTTTGACTCAGTGGCTAACCTATACTATGACTGCAAGTAACTCTTTTGAGGTGGCGCACACAAGTCCACATATTCACCATATCAATACACCACTATGGATCCACTCCCGTCTCCCTACGAGAAGGCCATCCATAACACTCACGCTTATCTTGTGCATTTTAGAGTATCCACTTTCACTTCTCTGTGAACTGCATAGGAAACCTAGAAGTCCTTTACCGTGGAGACGGCTTTCCGGATAGATCATTTATAACCCTACGGGGGTGTACATCTTCACACACGTTTCCACCACTTACCGTCTGCACACAACATGTGCTCGGCAGACTTCAAGCAAAAGCCGACGTGGGTGTAGACCATGACCTGAGTGACCACACAAGTCCCTAGTCCAGGTTTATCGCCTATTCAGGTTCCATCTGCAGGGAGTCCGGCTGAGGTTTCCACTATGGCCCCGAACGATGTGTACAGGGTTCCCGAGGCACCAAATGGGTGACTCGGTACACCGGGCCACGTGCCTACTGCATCACAGCCCACCCCTTGGGTATGCGCTGCGCACGGCCTCCAGCATACTACAAACAACAGAAACTACTTGCAACTCCTGGACAGAGGGCAAAGGGGTTAATAAGTCGAGCGGGGTCATATTTCAGGTGCCAACATGTGGTAATAGCTGTTCATGGATCACAATCGCAGAACTCAGTTCCTGAGGACGGTTTCAATGAGACAACCCACCATGTACTCCTACATGGCCTCTCTCTGCTACCTTTACCAAATCGTGTTCACACACTTAGCTCTCAACAGTAGGACATGTTCACCACATTCCAATTCATCCCCGATGAATCATACCAGACTCAACTCTAAGCAGTAGCCGGCATGACAACAAGCATGAATGAGTAGGCACATTAGGGCTCAAACAACTCCTACTCATGCTAGTGGGTTTCATCTATTTACTATGGCAATGACAGGTCATGCAGAGGAAAGGGGTTCAACTACCGCAACATGTAACAGTTGAATCGTTGTTGTCCGAATGAAGTAAAAGAGAGCAGAAGCGAGAGAGTGGGATTGTATCAGAATGATCAAAGGGGTTTTGCTTGCCTGGCACTCCTGAAGATAGTATAGCTATTCATCGGTGTCATCGAACTCATCGTCGGAACTACGTCCACTGAGAGGGAACAAACACCGGCAAACAAGAGGGAACACCATCAATGCAATGCAACAATATGATGCATGATCATGACATGGCAATATGCTGTGATTTGAGCTAATGCAACTAGCAGCAATTTAAATGAAGTTGTTCGAACACAAGATTCAAATTCAAACTCCATGTAAGGCATTTCAAATGCCATTTAACCAAATTGTCATATACAGCAACTTTAAGTTATTCAAACATGCATGACAATGCCATAAACAGATTCTTCATATTTTTTGGTTATTTTTTCATATATAAATAATTTCATTTGTAGTTACGGTTGATTTTCTATGACTTTTAGAAGTTTACACTAATTTCTGGAAATTTCCTGAAAAATAATAAATCCAGAAAATCCTATTAGTGCGTCATGCTGACCTCAGCAGGTCAACAGACTAGGTCCAGGTCAGACCTGACCAGTGGGACCCATTGGTCAGTGACCAATGTCAGTTAGGGACACAGACATGTGGGTTCGGTCAAGGACCACGTCAGCGAGGTCAACGCTGACGCGTGGGGCCACTGTGATTAACTTAAACTAAACTGGGGTTAAACCATGGTTTGTTAAGGGCGTGGGGCCCATATGTCATCGACACGGGACACTAACTAAGCGCGATTAGCACCTAAACTAATGGTGCCACGTCAGCCACCGGAGCTTCGCCGGCGATGACCACGGCCGACGGCGGAGCTGCACTGTGCGCTCGCTACGCAGCACCATTCGATGCGCGGTTTGCTCCTACGGGTTCCTGGGAGTGTGGCACATCCAAAGCAACAAGCGGCAGCAGCTGGGGTAGCTGGAGCTGATGGTGGCAAGCTCTTTTGCGGCCGCCGGCGTAGAGGCGTTCATGGGATCAGTGCCGCGGTGTGCAAACGGGCGCAGTGAGGTGCTAGTGAGGCTCTACGCGCGGTGGTGAGCATGTTGGATGCACGCCCGTGACCAAATGGTCACCGGAGCATCATCGGCGACGAGCACAGGCGACGGTGCATTCAGTCTCAGGCGAGACGGCGGCTACGGCATGCAAACGAAACAGAGGAGAGGGGGGTTAGGGTGAGTTGCTCATGGCGGTTGCAGTACGCGTCTCAGCGTTCTCGGGGAAGGCCGAACGTCGTCGGAGCATCTCCGACGATCTGGGGAGCTGGAGGTTGAAGACGACGTCATCGACGGCGTTTGGGGGCATCCTGCATTGCTTGACTTGGTGGAGAAGGCATAGGCGACAGAGGAGGACCTCATGGACTTGTTGGGGAGGCGAGTTGGCGGCTGTGGGCACGCGGATATCGAGCGGTGGCGATGGCTATGCTCGGGCTACGTGGGAGAGACAGCCAAGGGAGAGGGAGGATGTCCAGCAAGAGAAGGGAGAGATGCAGGGGTCGAGGGGAGTGCGTGGCGCCCTCGGGTGCCTCCAGTGGCTAGTAGTAAAGCAGGAGGTGGCCGGCGCATGTCAGCGCGCGGCGACCACACGCCTCTCGTCCTTCTGGCGAGAGGAAGAGGACGACTGGCACTGGGCCAGGACAGTGCTGGGCCAGCCATTGGCTTCTAGGTAAGTGGGCTGCTGCTAGGTTAGTTCCTTTCTCTCTCTCTTTTCTATTTTATTTACTGTTTTCTATTTATTTCAATCTGTTTTGGTTTGTTTTAAATAACAAACCATTTCATAAACTTCTGAAAATTATTATGTGGCCTTATTTTAAGTATTCAAAGCCACTCACAGACTTTCAGAATTATGGGAGGAATAAAAATATTTATAGGATTTATTTGCTACAACTCAAATACAATAGGGAATTAAATCAAAGCCCAAATAATTCCCTAAAAATGTTCAATATTTTTGGTTTGGATCAAAACCCTTGCCAAAATTATCAAACATTAATGAAGGCATTTTTGGGTGTATTGAAAATATTTTTAGGTTGAACCTGTTTGATTTGATTTGGTGCTAGGGTTTGATCATCCCCCATTTCAAAATCAAATTTAACTAGACATGATGCATGGATGCAATGCCACTAGTTACAAGCAAACTCTAGGTCTGTGACAACTCACCCCAACTAAACAAGAATCTCGTCCCGAGATTCAAGACGTGAGGTAAGAAGAGAGAGGGGACACAACGCTAACACAAACTTCATAATCCAATTGCCCTTCTCGAGGATGCTGATTCACTCCATCATCTTGGTCTCGACGTCTTGCTCTGAGAACCTCATCCAACACGATAACGAGAAGAAAGGAAACTCTACATTATCCGATCCTCACAAAGATCGGGCGACTCACGATCAACTTAGGGAATGAGACATTGAACATCTCTTGAGACAAGACAGAAAACACACATCAGACTGATGGACGGAAGTAGATGACGTAGGTTCGACTCGGTGGGCAATAATTCCATGCTTGAGAAGATGGTGAATAAATGTCACAGTGGTGAGGAGATAGATTGCCATAATTCCCTAACAAGACACTTTAGGGAAGGTGACTCGTAGAATTATTCTCCTAAGTGGCAAAAAGAATTACTTTTGATACAAAGATCATTGAAACTCTCTATACCAGCCTAGGGAAAATCACAATCGATTATTTGAAGGAGTTCGCAGGAGTGGCATACTCAGGCTAGATTGGATGATGTGGACTACCTTGTAGAAGACAAAGCAATGAGTGATCTTTCTTATCACCGGAAATGGATGGGACCCATGGTAGGACCACTTTTGAAGATGACCTTGAAGGACGACCATAGTAAAATGGCACAACGCGGGTGCAAGATGGGAACAAAATGCAAATGCTGGAATGTTTCAACCATCATATCTACCTGAGATTCAGATCTGGTTGGTAACGGGATATTTCAGACAGCTTGTCTGGAAAAGAACGACAGCAACACATATCAACGAGATGGTGTTGCGAGATTCTCGGGAATGAACTACGATAGCAAGCTCCAAAACATGAGCTAGTTCTGCTACGTACATGTGGACACGCTGTCCAAGACAAGCATGTCCACATAGTAGTTTTATAATAAAACACTACCAAGTTCTGGTTGGGAATCATCATCGAGGGTATCGAAGTCCTTACATAAGTCTAGCTCTTAAGAAGGAACTTCTTCTTCTTGAACAAGTCAATTAGTGGCTTGGTGTGCTAGGAAACACATATAGAACAGAGGTGGCCAACCTATCAAAAACCATAGAGTACCTCGCACATGCATGACTGATTTGGGACGACTCCAGAGGAAGCAACGTTGACTTTCTCGAATTCATTGTGGCAACTTGCATCAAATGATCATGAATTAGAGGAAGTAACTTCTTACATCAAAACATCTACTTCATGAGCTAACACAAAGATGATGCTTACAAAATTTTCCAATGCTAGCTATAATGTGCAACTTGAATCATGGAGAAGATAAATATGTTTTCTATGGGCTCCACAACAATTCATCCAGGTTTCCATATAGATGGAATTCCATGACAGTGTGAACAAAGTGATATCATTGGTCAGACCAAAAGATGTAATGGTGTATGCTCGAGGGATCAACCATGAGTAAGACAACATTATGAATAGCGTTGGTTGTGATTTGACTTGACAATAGCCCACAATCAAATCAAAGTTTGGATAAGATGATAGGTCCAACGACTGATCACGAGGATCAATCGATGAAGATATCATCTTTCTTCGTCAAACACACAAACCAAAGTTATCCCTTCAAAATGAACTATGTTAGATCAAGCTTTTATCTTCCAACTCTCCAGGTTGTTGTTTAGCTTAACCAACTAGCTCAGGGTATGCAACACAGATTCTTGGAGAAGGGGTGGTTTATAAGAAAACCAACACGATCAAGAGCTCAACATAGCGGTCAGGGGACAACCCGGCGATACTTCCGAGAAGATATTTGGAAAATCACGAACCACCGATATGTTATTAAGCTCGAGAACAATCTTGCTTTTCAGGGCAAGACGATATGATCAAAAGAGCCAGAGATTGATACAATGCTAACTCATTGATCGAAGAATGGAACGGAAAAATGGAGTAGGTAGCACGATCAATCTTAGAATGGTGATTTAGTAACCAACACACTGACAACCCACAAGTATAGGGGATCACAACAGTTTTTGAGGGTAGAGTATTCAACCCAAATTTATAGATTCGACACAAGGGGAGCCAAAGAATATTTGAAGGTATTAGCAGCTGAGTTGTCAATTCAACCACACCTGGAGATTAATTATATGCAACAAAGTGATCAGTAGCAAAGTAGTTTGATAGTTTTGATAGTAGTGACAGCAACAATAGTAACAGTAACAATGATAGCAGTAATTTTTGTAGCAGTAGTAACTTAGCAACATCAATATAGGACAAATTTGTAGGCATTGTATTGGTGACTTGTTGGATGATATTCGTCATGAGACACTTACAACCTAGGGCGATACGGCACTAGCTCCAGTTCATCGATATAATGAAGGCTTCTATTCCGTAAATAGTGATACGTGCTTTATTAAAAGAACTTGCATGACATCTTTTGTCCTACCCTCTGATAACCCACAAGTATAGGGGATCAATTGTAGCATCTTTCGATAAGTGAGAGTGTCGAACCCAACGAGGAGCTAAAGGTTGAACAAATATTCCCTCAAGTTCTATCGACCGCCGATACAACTCTACGCACACTTGACGTTCGCTTTACCTAGAACAAGTATAAAACTAGAAGTACTTTGTATGTATAACGGGGTAGGTTTGCAAGAATATAAAGAGCACGTAAATAAAGATTAGGGGCTGTTAAGATAAAGAAGCAATAAAGTTAGTGATAGCGTGCGTGGAAAAGTGGTGGTAGGAGTTGCGAAATTTCCCCTAAGCAATTGACAACGTTACTAGACCGATAGCATGTTTTATGTGGGAGAGGCCACTGCCAGCATGCCATCCCTTACTTGGCATTCTATGAACTTATGATTGGAACTATTAGCAAGCATCTGCAACTACTAACGTTCATTAAGGTAAAACCCAAACATAGCATTAAGATATATTGGCCCCTTCAATCCCGTATGCATCAATTTCTACGCTAGGTTGAAGCTTCTGTCACTCTTGCCCTCCAATACGTAGTCCTATCAAAATACAACTAACCTATGGTGTGATCCACGCGTGCGCTCATATGATGGGCACCAAAGGACAACAACATAACCACAAGAAATTTAAACCAATCATACCAATTCACCAATCACTAATAGGACAACGATAATCTACTCAGACATCATAGGATGGCAACACATCATTGGATAACAATATGAAGCCTAAAGCACCATGTTCAAGTAGAGGGTACAGCAGGTTGCGGGAGAGTGGACCATTGTAGATAGATGGGGGAAGGTGATGGAGATGTTGGTGAAGATGACGGAGGTGTTGGCGTAGATCGCTGTCACATGATGATGGCCCCGGTGGCACTCTGGCGCCACCGGAAGCAAGGGGAAGAGAGCCCCCCTCCTTCTTATTCTTCCTTGACCTTCTCCCTAGATGGTAGAAGGGTTTCCCCTCTGGTCCATGGCCTCCATGGCGGCGGAGGGGCGAGAGCCCCTCCGAGATTGGATCTGTCTCTCTCTATTTCTGCGTTCCCAGATTATGGCCTTTCACAGTTTCTTAAATTTTCCCGGAGATCCGTAACTCCGATTGGGCTGAATTTTGGACACGATTTTTATCCGGATATTAGCTTTCTTGCAGCGAGAGAAGGGCATCAATCGCCTTATGGAGTAGCCACGAGGGCCCAGGGCGCGCCTGCCCCCCTGGGCGTGCCCCTCACCCTCGTGGGCCACTCGGGCATTGTCTCACGTTGATTCCACTTCCCAAAATTCACATATATTCCAAAAAAATCTCCGTCCGTTTTTATCCTGTTTGTACTCTGTTTGATATGGATATTCTGCGAAACAAAAAACATGCAACAAACAGGAACTGGCACAGGGCACTGGATCAATATGTTAGTCCCAAAAATAGTACAAAAAGTTGCTAAAAGTATATGAAAGTTGTAGAATATTGGCATGGAACAATAAAAAATTATAGATACGACGGAGACGTATCAGCATCACTAAGCTTAATTCCTGCTCGTCCTCGACTAGTTAAATGATAAAAAAGATAATTTTCGATGTGGAATGCTACCTAGCATAATCTTGATCATGTAGTCTAATCATGGCATGAATATTAAGACACGAGTGATTCAAAGCAATAGTCTATCATTTGACATAAAATAATTTAATACTCGGGCATCCCAACAAACAATCAAGTGTTTCAAAATATCAATGCTAAAGAACGTTATCCCTACAAAATTATATAGTCTTTTATGCTCCCTTTTCTTAACACAAGGTACCCCTCTTTCCTATCCCGGTGTCAGCCAAGCAATTGTTTTCATACTTTACTTTTTCGAACCTTTTCAACTCTTCACGCAATACATGAGCGTGAGCCATGGACATAGCACTATGGGTGGAATAGAAGGTGGTAGTAGACAAAAGTAGGGAAAAAGTCTCACATCGACTAGGAAAATCAATGGACTATGGAGATGTCCGTCAATTGATATCAATGTGAGGGAGTAGGGACTGCCAAGTAACAGATGCACTTGAGCTATAAGTGTATGAAAGCTCAAAAGAAAACTAGTGGGTGTGCATCAACTTGCTTGCTCACGAAGACCTAGGGCATTTGAGGAAGCCCGTCGTTGGAATATACAAGCCAAGTTCTATAATGAAAATTTCCTCTAGTATATGGAAGTGACAACATAGGAGACCACTAGTATATGGCATGAATATACAAGCACAAGTGTGGAAAAAAATATAGTAGCATTGTCCCCCTTTTTATTTTCTTTATTTTCTTTATTGTCTTTTTTTGGGCCTTCCTTTTTTTATTTGGCCTTTATCTTTCTTTATTTGGCCTTTTTTTTATTTGGCCTTTCTTTTTCTTTTTCTTTTTCTTTTTTCAAGGGACAATGCTCTAATAATGATGACATCACACTTCTATTTACTTACAACTCAATATTACAACTGGATGCTGGAACAAAAATATGACTCTATATGGATGACTCCGGCGGTGTACCGGGATGTGCAATGATCTAGCATAGCAATGCCATCAAAAAACGGACAAGCGATGAAAACATCATGCTAGCTGTCTTACGATCATGCAAGGCAATATGACAATGATGGTGCATGTCATAATAAACGGAATGGTGGAGTTACATGGAAATATATCTCGGAATGGCTATGGAAATGACATAATAGGTTGGTATGGTGGCTGTTTTGATGAAGGATATAAGGTGGTTTGATGCACCAGCGAAAATTGCGCGATACTAGAGTGGCTAGCAAGGTGGAAGGGTGAGAGTGCGTATAATCCATCGACTCAACATTAGTCATAAAGAACTCACATACTTATTGCGAAAAATCTATTAGCCCTTGAAGAAAAAATAATACGACTCATGCTCCTAGGGGGGAGGTTGGTAGGAGTTAACCATCGCACACCCCCGACCTTCTCGCAAAGATAAACAATCAAAACACAATGCACGCCAATTTGGTTACATAGTTAGTAGACCATACGTGCATGCTTCGGGTATCAAAAACCTTAACTCAAATATTTTTACTAAACTACAATCATTCACTAGTACCTCCCACATATTAGCATCTCTATATCGCAAAACTATTGCAAGGAATCAAACATATCATATTTAACGATCTACAAGTTTATGTAGGATTTTATGACTAACCATGTGAATGACCAATTCCTTTGAACTATCTAAATAGATATAAGTGAAGCAAGAGAGTTTTATTTCCTTCTACAAAAGATATGCCCACACTCTAACAAATATAAGTGAAGCAAAAGAGCATTCTACAAATGGCGGTTTTCTATGTGAGGAGAAATAGGCAATCCAAACTTCAAATGATATAAGTGAAGCACATGAAGCATTCCATAAAGCCATACTCAAAAGATATAAGTGAAGTGCAAAGATCATTCTATAAATCAACCAAGGATTATCTCATACCAGCATGGTGCATTTATTAAAAGGAAAATAAAAAGCACACGACGCTCCAAGAGTTTACGCATATCATGTGAGCGAAACGAATCCGAAAACATACCGATACTTGTTGAAGAAAGATGGGATGCCTTCCGGGGCATCCCCAAGCTTAGACGCTTGAGTCTCCTTGAATATTTACTTGGGTTGCCTTGGGCATCCCCAAGCTTGAGCTCTTGCCTCTCCTCCTTCTTATCGCATTGAGACCTCCTCGATCTTCGAACACTTCATTCACACAAAACTTAACCAAACTTTTAGTGGTGGGGTTAGTGAATATGATTAATGAAATCCCATCTTGTACGGCTCTAACATTACTGTATAATTATCAACAAACATTACCTACTGTATGCTATCACAATTCGATGGCCAAAAGTCAAGGAGGCTTCAACAAGAATTCAAACATATGCAAATAATGAAGCTATAAAAGCAATCTATGGAAACAGGACAGTCTGTAGTAATCTTAACATTAACCATACTTTTCTAACTCTTAAAATTATGGAAAAATTAGGAAAAATCGAAAATTTGTATAGCAAGACTTTGCAAAAAGTTTCAGATCCTTTCGACGTTCTAGCAAAAAATGTAAAACCGCGCACTACAGCCAAAGTTTCTGTTTTTGCACCGCATAAACCAACAAGTAGTTTAATCATCATAAAGGAAACTCTTGGCACATTATTTTTATAATACAATGGAATTGTACAAGGGGATAATTATTTTTGTTGAAAAGTTTCTATAATTAAGATGTGCAAAGTTTCCATGGGCATGAACAAAGTTCAAGGAGCTCCCCCATTTCAACGGTGCTCATCCTTCTTACTTTCACTCTTCTTTTTGAAAAAGTTTTAGGTTTCCCTCTTTTTTTTTTTTAAACGTTATAACAACGCAGAACAGAAATAAATGACTATCTAAACCTTCTTGGTTGTCTCCCTGGCAGGGCTTTCTTTAAAGCCATTAAGCTAGGCATATAGTGCTCAAGTAATGGATCCACCCGGATCCCAAGGTATATCAAAGCCAATTTTAATTAGCAATGATTTGGCATTTAGTAGTGAGCACAAAGTGATATGTGTCATGCAAAAACGAAGTCTAACTCTCTGTCGGTGTACTAAGATAGGGGTACCTTAGTACCCCAACTTGTGCACGGGCAGTAGCAGCTTCCCTTGGCAGGGTTTACCACGTGCTCGCCAAGAACCGTTCTGGTCCCTATGAAGCCATTCAAGAACAAAGTATACAAGTCAGAAGATCAAGGCCCCGGCAAGAGGAGCTTGCCGGGAAGGCCGCACCAGGCTCAAGGTTATCACTTTAGCACAAGACCCTGGCAAGAGGAGCTTGCCAGGAAGGCCAAGGAACACATACCCCAAGAGATACCTCGGCGCATCATGCGCCCCGGCAGGACCCGGAGAGCGACGAGCTTCCGGGCCCGGCAAGATCACGACCCCGGCAAGGTGCTTGCCGGGGAAACCTACGCTGTGTGCCCGCGCTCCAGCTCATCTGCCCACGCGTCGCCCTGGAGCCCTTCCAGGGGCGCGTGGCAGACGGCTGTGCAGCCTGGGGCACACGGTGGCAAGCCACGGTGACGAGGCTACCGCCGTGGTGAACGGAGACGCATGGACAGACGCTTTTGGGGGCGACGGCGACGGGAATTTAATGCCCTTGTCCCCCACTGTCAAAGTTAGGTGAAGACCACTGTTCATATACTGTTCATGCACTGTTGCAACTACCACCAAATTTACACTTTTACCCTCCTCTACGTTGACACCTGTCGGTGACCCCTTTGAGCTATAAAAGGAGGCCCATGCACAACGTAGAGGGGGTTCGAAACCTAGACAACTCTCTCGCTCGGTGTAGCTAGTACTGTAGATCTTCAAGCTCCTGAGCCCAAGAACTCAATACAACCTAAGCAGGAGTAGGGTTTTACGCGTACGCGCGGCCCGAACCTGGGTAAAACTGCCCGCGTGTGCCCCTCGATCTGCTCTCCGTGCTCCCTCCGCTCCCTTACCGCAACGTAGCAAGGGGCTCCGGTCCCATAGGTGCTCGTGGGAGGACAGTTTCCCCCGACATCTTTGGCGCGCCAGGTAGGGGGCGTCGAGGTTGTGCGAACCTGATCCGGCGCTCACGCGGGCGCAACCTTCAGCAACTTCACCAGCTTCATCAACCTCATCGACAGCATCAACATGCCTCCGAAGAAGAAGGCTTCGGAGGTCGGAGGCCCGTCTGCGTCAATCCCACCGGCACCAGAACCAACGGTTGGTCGAGGAGACGCCGGCGGAAGGGTGGTCGCCGGCGAGGAAACTCACGGCGCCACCAAGTCCAAGGACAAGACTGACGACCGGGCGAACTCCAAAGCCTCGGTGTCAGTACACGCCCCACGTCCCTCCCAGGAGGTGCAAGACCAGCAGCGGCGTGGTACGGGAGGTACCATACGCTTGCTGGGGCGTGGCCAAGCCGGAGGATCGCGGGATGCTCAAGGCCAGCGCACTGGTACGAGCAAGGCGCGGTCACCGGGGCGGGAACATGCTCCTTCTAACGCGGTTAGAAGTCCGAGCGTGTCCCGCTCCTCGCACCGTTCGCCACCGTTCCCCTCTTCTCCAGCAGAGGCCCTGGCCAGGGCCCAGCTGCTCCTCGATTTCCCTCCAGCGGCAGACAAGGCCGAAGACTGGAGGGCAACGATCCAGAGTCTCATCGCCTTCGCCAACAACGACGCGCCTCAGCAGCCGGCAACTTCGCGGCCACGGCAAGTCGACCAAGCGAATGCCAATGGAGACAAGACCGCCGGGGGTGCAACTACCGTGCACTCCCCGCCGCGGAAGCAGAAATCGCCACCCCGCCGGATCAATGTCGACGACGACTCTACGGCGTCGTCGGATCCGCGGGCTCGCCGCGATCAGCGCCAAGTCCTAGACGACAGGCGGCAAGAGGACGCTCGTACTCGCATCGAGCGTCGACGAGAAGCCCGAAGACAGTCAGATCAGCGCGCTGGGACCGCTGTCGACACGCACGCGCCCGGTGAACCAGGCGACTTGCTGTACGCGGCAGGTTGCCCTGCGTTCACCCGTGAGCTGCGGCAAGTCCAGTGGCCCAGCATGAATAATTTCAAGCCCGACGTACCCGAGAAGTACGACGGCAAGACACACCCCTCGGAGTTCCTCAGCATCTACACCATTGCGGTGCATGCTGCCGGGGGACGCGACGAGAAGATTCTAGCCAACTATTTCCCGCTTGTGCTTAAGCCAAACGTTCGGTCTTGGCTTATGCACTTGCCGGAGAACTCCATCTCTTCATGGGCGGATTTGTGCCACCAGTTTGTTGGCGCCTTCACGGGCGGCCACAAACCCCACGGCCAGGAGAGCGATCTCCACATCCTCGCCCAGAAGGAGGGAGAGTCCCTGCGCAAATACATCCAAAGATTCAGCCGCGTCCAGCACAACATTCCCGACGTCCACCCTGCCGCGGTTATCAGCGCGTTTCACCAGAACGTGCGTAACCGCCGGATGAGGGAGGAGATGGCCATGACCAAGATCCGGGATGTCAGCGAGCTCTACGCTCTGGCTGACAAGTGCGCGCGCGCTGAATAGGGGAGGAGACTCCCCGGAGAGGATACTGGCGCAGGAGGAAGCGACAGCGAGGATGCCGCCCCGGCAAGGAAAAACCGGCGGCGGAATAACAGAAAGAAGAAGAGCAAGGAGGTGCTGGTTGTCGAGCAGTCCGGCAAGGAGGCTCCCGCCAAGAAGGCACAGGCTGGCGGTTCCGGCAAGGAGCCCGCCCCTGTAGCGGCAGCCGACAAGCAGGACGGCTCCGACAAGCAGTACTGCAAGATCCACCGCACCAAGGGCCACGATCTTCAGAACTGCAAGAGAGTCGAGTACCTCGTAGAGCAGCAGAAGGCTGAATACGAGCGTCGCGACAAGGAGAAGGCCCAAGGAGGCGGAGGAGAGCCCAGCAAGAAGCGGCCGTTCAACGGTTGGGGAGGACGCCGCGGCAAGGCCAAGCAGCGGCAAGGTGACAGACCTCCCCGGGGCCGCGACAAGGATGAGGAAGAAGACGACGATGATGACATGGAAGAAGGAGACAACAGCGAGCAGGAGTTCCAGAAGGCCACAGAGGTTCTGTGTGTCGACGGAGGTGCCTCTCTGCACACTTCCCACCGCCAGCTCAAGCAGTGGGTGCGAGAAGTGAATGCAGCTGAGCCGCCCGTCGAGTCACGCAGGCTGCTGAAGTGGTCCAGCACGCCTATCATCTTTGACCTTGAGGACCACCCTGACCGCACAACTGCGGTCGGGTGCTTGCCGATGTTGGTCTCACCAACTATCCGCAACCTCAAGGTCACCAAGATGTTGGTTGACGGCGGGGCCGGCCTGAACTTGATCTCCTCAGCTGTGATCAAGAAGCTACAGATCCCCGACATCGAGCTCGAGGAAACCGGGTCGTTCCAAGGGATCAACCCGGGAAGGAGCAAGCCGAAGGGGAAGATTACGCTGCCAGTGACCTTTGGCGGGGAACTCAACTTCAGGACAGAGAGGATCACGTTTGATGTTACTGATATCCCATTACCATACAATGGGATACTTGGCCGTCCTGCCCTCGCCAAGTTCATGGCAGCTTCACACTATGCATACAACATGCTCAAGATGCCGGGGACGATAAGCATCATCTCTGTCCCCGGCGACAAGAAGGACGCGCTTATCTGCGCCGACAAGATTTACCGGGATGCAGCAGCCGCAGCAGAAAGCAACACACTTGCCGCTGAAGCTCCCGGGGGGAAGAACAAGACCAAGTCCGGCAAGAGCTCTGGAGCCCACTCCGGCAAACGCACCTCCTCGGAGTGCTGCGCTGCCGTCGAGGACGCACCATCGAGCTCCACCGGCAAGTGCAAGAAAGGAATGGCAGCTCCACCGGCAACCAAGAAGGTGTCCGCTAAGGAGGACGGCACTGGTGGTACCTTCACCATCAGTGCTACACTCGACCACAAATAGGAAAGCGCGCTCGTTGCCTTCCTGCGGGCGAATGTCGACGTGTTTGCATGGCAACCGTCTGACATCCCCGGCGTTCCCAGGAAGGTAATGGAGCACAAGCTTGCTGTTTGTCCTCACGCGCGGCCCGTCAAGCAGAAGGTCAGGAAGCAAGCCATGGAGCGGCAAGAGTTCATAGCTGAAGAGATAAAGAAGTTAGAAGCAGCAGGCCTGGTTAGATGCGTAATACATCCCACGTGGTTGGCCAATCCAGTTGTCGTGCGAAAGGCTAATGGAAAGTGGAGACTTTGTATAGACTTCACCGACGTGAACAAAGCTTGTCCCAAGGATCCCTTTCCCCCTCCGCGCATCGACCAAATTGTTGATTCCACAGCTGGATGTGAGTTGCTCTCATTCCTTGATGCATACTCAGGTTACCACCAGATATTCATGGCCAAGGAAGATGAAGAGAAGACTGCATTCATTACTCCATGCGGCACATATTGCTTCATACGCATGCCCTTTGGATTGAAGAATGCAGGCTCCACATTTGCGAGGGTGGTGCACACTGCTTTTGAGCCACAGATCCACTAGAATATAGAGGCCTACATGGATGATATAGTGGTCAAGAGCAAGAGCAAGGATACCCTGATCCAAGACTTAGAGGAAACCTTTGAGAATCTGCGCAAGATACAGCTCAAGTTGAACCCCGAGAAGTGCGTCTTCGGAGTCCCCTCCGGCAAGCTTCTCGGTTTCTTTGTGTCCCAGAGGGGGATTGAAGCCAATCCCGACAAGATAAAAGCCATCGAGCAGATTGAAGCCCCGAAGCGCGTCAAAGACGTAAGAAGACTTGCTGGTTGTGTGGCTGCCCTCAGCAGGTTCATTTCAAAGTCTGCAGAACGCGCCCTGCCTATCTTCAAAATCTTGAAAAAGGCAGGTCCTATGAAATGGACTCCGGAAGCGGAGGCAGCGCTGCAAGACTTGAAAGGATACCTGTCCTCCACTCCGATACTTGTCGCACCTAGGCCACAAGAGAAGTTGCTGCTGTACCTAGCGGCAACCAATCAAGTGGTTAGTGCTGCGTTGGTAGCGGAGAGGGAGGCGGACGAGGAACCCACATCCCCGGCAAGCGAATCCAGCGACAAGCAGGGGGCTTCCCCAACAAGCTCTGGCCCCGACAAGGACAAGTCTGCGAAGGAACAAGGAGAAGTGCGAAAGAAGATGGTGCAGCGCCCAGTGTATTTTGTAAGTTCCCTCTTACAGGGGGCTAGATCAAGATACTCTGGGGTGCAGAAGTTGCTTTTCGGCCTCCTCATGGCCTCAAGAAAGCTGCGCCATTACTTCCAAGCACATGAGATAACAGTGGTCACTCGCTTTCCGTTGAAAAGGATATTGCAAAATCCCGAAGCAACAGGCAGGATCGTCGAGTGGGCACTCGGGCTGTCAAGCTTTGGTCTCAAGTTTGAGAGTACTTCAACCATACAGAGCAGAGCTTTGGCAGAATTCATAGCAGAATGGACCCCAACGCCAGATGAAGAAGTCCCAGAGACAAGCGTCCCCGTCCAAGAAGCGAGCAACGAGTGGATAATGTACTTTGATGGTGCTTTCTCGCTGCAAGGCGCTGGTGCCGGCGTGGTACTCATAGCGCCACCGGAGAGCACCTCAAGTATTTTGTCCAGATGCACTTTCCCAAGGAGCAAGCGACAAACAATACTGCTGAGTATGAAGGTTTGCTTGCCGGCCTCAGAATTGCGGCCGAGCTTGGGATCAAGAAGTTGATTGTGCGGGGAGATTCACAGTTGATGGTCCGACAAGTGAACAAGAGTTACCAGAGCACTTTGATGGAAGCTTATGTCGATGAAGTGAGGAAGCTTGAAGAGCACTTTGAAGGTCTGCAAATGGAGCACGTCCCAAGAGCTCAGAATGACATTGCAGATGGCCTCTCGAAGTGTGCTGCAATGAAGTTACCTATGGAACCAGGGACCTTCGTGCTCAAGTTAACTCAGCCATCCGTTACACCATCAGTTGGGCAAAACAAGAAGAGAAAGTTGGTCTCCGGCGACTACTTGTCGGCGGATCTTCCCGAAGCCGCCGCCAAGGTCCCCAAGATCAACAGCCAAGATGCTGAGGAATAGCTTGCTCCTGCAGACCCAAGTGTCTGTACAGTTGAAGCAGGCGTTCCCGACAAGCCTTGCCCCGGCAGGCTTGCCGGGGGATCATCAGCTCCGGCAGAGCCGCAGGTTCTTGCCGTAGAAGCTGAGGTTCCCGTAGCAGCCCTCATGCCTTTAGTCCTTGTTGTTGAGCCTCAGGCTCCAGCATGGGCATAGCAAATCGTCCGCTTTCTGCAAACTGGAGGACTTCCCGACGAGCTAGAAGAGATAGAGAAAATAACCAGGCAGTCAAGTATGTACCAGTTCGTTGGCAATGAACTGTACAGAAGAAGACTCAATGGTGTCAGGTTGAAGTGCATCTCCAGGGAAGATGGACAGAAGCTGTTGGCAGAGATACATGGAGGCATATGTGGCCACCACATTGGCGCAAGGGCACTTGCCGAGAAGGCGTTCCGGCAAGGGTTCTTCTGGCCAGAAGCCCTCCAAGATGCAACTGCACAAGTAACCAAGTGTGAAGCGTGCCAGTTCCATGCCAAGCAAATTCACCAGCCAGCTCAAGCTCTCCAGACGATCCCTTTGTCCTGGCCCTTCTCGGTCTGGGGGCTCGATATTCTCGGCCCCTTTCCCCGCGCAGTCGGGGGCTTTGAGTACTTGTACGTAGCAATCGACAAGTTCACAAAGTGGCCAGAAGTGGAGCCAGTGAGAAAGGTGACAGCACAGTCAGCAGTCAGGTTCTTCAGATCGATTGTTTGCCGTTTCGGGATCCCTAACAGGATCATCACCGACAACGGCATACAGTTTACAAGTCGCACCTTCATGCAGTATGTCCAAGACCTTGGCGCCAAGGGCTGCTTCGCTTCTGTTGCTCACCCGAGGAGCAATGGTCAAGCGGAGAGGGCCAATGCTGAAGTGCTGCGCGGACTCAAGACAAGAACCTTCGACAGGCTGCACAAGTGCGGAAGAAACTGGATAGAGGAGTTGCCGGCGGCTCTTTGGTCAATCAGGACGACACCAAATCGAGCCACCGGACAGACACCCTTTGCTCTTGTCTATGGAGCAGAGACAGTTCTCCCCACGGAACTCGTATACGGGTCTCCTCGAGTGCTCGCTTATGATGAGCTCGAGCAAGAGCAACTGCGACAAGATGATGCATTGCTCCTCGAGGAGGAACGTCTCCAGGCTGCTGTACGAGCTGCTCAATACCAGCAAGCCTTGCGTCGCTATCATAGCCGCAAGGTCAAGGCCAGGAGTCTCGAGGAAGGCGACCTTGTTCTTCGGCGTGTTTAGTCCGCCAAGAATTCCAACAAGTTGACGCCAAAGTGGGAAGGCCCTTATCGGGTGAGACAAGTCACAAGGCCCGGCGCTGTCCGCCTTGAGACCGAAGAAGGCTTACCGGTGAGCAACTCCTGGAACATAGAGCATCTTCGCAAGTTTCACCCATAAGGCACGGTTGCCGTGATCCGCTCCGGCAACCACCTTTTGTACAAGTCTTGCCGCTGTTGCATGTAAACCTTTGTACAAAGCTGGGTGCAGATCCCGTGCATCAGTAAAGCTTTTGTGCTTTGCACTATTTGTCATTTCCATGCTTTTCTTTGTTATTTGCATGCATCATCTGACACCATACGCGACGCACATCCCCGGTAAGCACTAGCAAGCCATAAGACCCTATACTTGTTTTTCCTCTTCTTTTTTCCCTCTTAAGCAGAAGGAGTATTCCTCGCGCACAAGTTTGCCGGGGGGGAAGGAGATGGAGGCATGAACCAAGTACTGTTCAACAAAGAGAAGCCTTGTCGGGGAGCAAACAATCTATGAAAGCTAAGTTACCAAAGTTTGAGTAATTCAAATTTTTTTCAAATTTTTTAGTTGTCTTCCTTGAACAACCACACTTTGTATGGAAAACCTGTGCGCGGAGGAACCTACCCGTGGCTAGCCGCACCCTTACTTTGTTTCGAGCATGCTCAATGACTTAAGTGAGCTGCGACAAGTGTCGCGCCCTCACTTCGTTTTCGAGTTCACTAAGCAATCTAAGTGTGCTGCGACTGGCTGCGGCAAGGTTTCTTGCCGACAAAGGTATTGCCAGCAGGCTGCTAAGAGTCCAGCACTCAGCGCTCGCGGCAAGGGTCCTTTGCCGGCAAGTTCCCTAAAAACGTAGGGTGGAATGCATACAAAGTGAAGGGACCAAAGCAAGGGAGATAACACTGCATTGGTTGCTCAAAATAAGATTGTATATTACAAAGATAACTTGCCGCAATACTAATAGATTCTTGCCCGTAACATGCTTTGCAGCGGCAAAGGAGGCAGAAAGAAAGGAATCTAATCTACGCGGTCGCCTTCACGCCTCGTGATCTTGCCCACCTTGGCGACGATGTGGGCAACCTGCGCCTTCAACGCCTCCTGATCAGCTTCGGGCGGCAGGGTGCGGAGGACGTTGACGAGGTTGATGCCGGGGTTGCGGTAGACGATCTTCGATAAGACCCGCTCCATGGTGCCCATGCAGAGCCGACGCGCCTCGTCGGCCAGCTGCACGGGGATCTTCTCCCGCAGCCACGCAAGCGCCGGCGCAATCCCCCTGAAGAACAGACTCAACTTGGCGCTGTGGGGGAGACTCTCGTCCGGGGAGTACATGAGATGCTCCGCCCTCAGCGCCATCATCTCCATGTCAATATTGGCAGCGGAGGTGACCAGATCATCAGTCCACTGCTCCACTGCCCGGTTGAAGTTGTTCGCCGAGACGGCGGCGCTCTCCACCAAGGCCCTTTCCTTGCGGAGTTCGTCCTTCAGCTTCGTCTCGCGGTCCCGGACGGCGTCTAGCGAGTCAGTCAAGGTGGAAACCTTCAGCTCTAAGTCAGCGATGGAGTTCCTGGCGTCTGAGAGCTCTTTGCCCTTCTCGGAGAGGCGTACCTGCAGCTCAGAGTTGGTGTGGGCATCTTTCTCCCGCTCCACGTTGAGCGCAGTGACCCTCTCCTCGCTCGCCTTCAGGTACAGCTCCGTCTGCGCCACCTTGGCCTCCATATCCTTCTTGGCGGTCTCTGCGGCGGCTGCGGCGTTCCTCGCCTCCTTCAGAGCCCCGCCAATGGCCTGCTCCCGGGCGGCGAGGTCGTCCTCGTGGGCATCGAGGTCGACCTTCCGCTTGTTGAGTACTCCTTCCCGCCGAGACAGCTCCTCGGCGGCCAATCGTTGCTGCTCCTCGGCCTCAGCTTTTTCAAGGAGGAAGGCTTGCTGCGCCCCGGCAAGCTCTTCACGCTCCTCCGCCAAGTTGCGGAGGGCCGCCTGGTTGGCGGCGCGGAACTCCGCGGAGCGCTTCTCCAGATCAGCTCCAGCCTTGGCAGCCAGAGCCTCTCGAGACTCCAACTTCGCTTGCCTGGCCCGATACAAGGCCAGGAGCCGACGAAGGAGTCTCTCCTCTTCGGGCTCGTCGCTGCTGCCGGGCGCTTCAACAACCTTCAATCCGGCGGAGGCGAGGACCTCTCCGTCAAAGGTCTCTCCCTCCGCGGGTGCTCAAGACGAGGACGCCCACGGGACTTGAATAAAGACCCCGTTGGCGGCCTCCAAGTAGACGCCCGACCGGTCCGCGGAGGCGGAGGGGTCGGCGGCCGGTGCAGCGTCCGGCGCTCCCGCAGCCTCCGGGCCAGCGGTATGATCGCCGGTCCCTTCCCCAGCCGCGGCATCGGCGGTTGGGGCGGTCTCCTCGACGGCCGGCTCGTCGGCTCCGGCCACCTCCTCGGCGGTAGTGGCGTTGCCGCCGTCGCCATGCACGCCCTCCTCGCCGGTGGTTTCCGTTTCCATCCGCTCCGGTGCAGGAGGATCTAGTGGAAGAAAAAGAAAAGAAAGGATTAAGCAAATATCCAAAAAGACAAATCCAAGGAGAAGAAGTTGCAAGGTTTACCTTCGCGGACTTCTTCAACGACGGGGTCCCTCGCCGGGGAATTCTCCCTTGGCGGCGGAGTAGTGGCCCCTGCTGGCGGAGGGCCGCCTGCGCCCTCCCTTGTCGGGCTGCTCACCCTTGTCGGGCTGCTCACCCTTGGCGGGGTACTCGCCCTTGGCGGAGTGCCCGTCCTTGGCGGAGCGTTCTCCCTTGCCGGGGAGTTCATCCTTGGCGGGGAGGGTGGAGCAAGTGGCTTGTCGGGGGCGACCTCCTGGTGCTCCTGCAGCTGCGGCTCCACTTCTGCACAAGACAACAAGACATCAACCAAGATGATAACCTCAAGCGCACCCGTCAAGCGGAAAGATAAATACCAGACTTACGCTGGGGGCTGCGCTGGGGGCTGCTCCTCGGAGCAGCAGGCTTATCCGGCAAGCTCGTCGCTGGCGCGTCGCTCGTCGCCGCGACGGGCTCGTCGTCCTCGATATTGACCACAGGGATCTTGGCCCTCTTCGCCATCCGCTGGGTCAAGGTCCTGCGAAGCAAAACAAAAGCAAGATCAGAACCAAGCGAGGAAAATCAAGACAAAATCAAAGAAACTAAAAGAATTGCAAGTACTTACTCCTCTTCTTCTTCGTCGGAGCTGAGGGCGGAGAAGTCAAACTCCGCCTGGTGCGCTTCCGCGCGAGGAGCAGGAGGAGAAGGCTCCCTCGGGCGCTTGGCGGTCTCCGAGGCTGTGGGCTGTGAAGACCCGGCCCCCGTCGTCGCCGAGGACCGAGGGGCAGAAGGAGCACCCGTTCCGCTCCGGGAAGATCCCCCTCCGCTTGGCGCTCGAGCACGGGGCGCCTCCTTGACGACTTCGCTCGTCTTGGTGGTGCGCGTCGCACGGCGCGTCGGCTGCTGTCGAGGCGCCTGCGGCCTCGCCGTCTCAGTTGCCTTGCGGAGGCGCTTCTTCGGTTGCTGCGGAGGGCTTGGCGGAGGCGGAGAGTTCTCCGAGGATGAGGAGGCATCGTCGATAAGATTCAGAGATCCACCAGAGTCTTCAACGGAATCTCCAGCCTCGGCGTCCTCCTCCTCCCCGGTAGGCCCGCTGGACTCAGTGCCATGCCCGGCGGCCTCGCTCCCCCCGGCAACCTCGCTCGTCCCGGCAAGCTTCACGGAAGGGGATACGGCTTGCCGTGGGCCGCGCGTGCCCGTGCACTGTCTTGGGCCTGGCCCAACAGCGCTCGGCACCGTGTGTGGCCCAAGCCCGGGGGCTCCTGTCGGTGTACTAAGATAGGGGTACCTTAGTACCCCAACTTGTGCACGGGCAGTAGCAGCTTCCCGTGGCAGGGTTTACCACGTGCTCGCCAAGAACCGTTCTGGTCCCTATGAAGCCATTCAAGAACAAAGTATACAAGTCAGAAGATCAAGGCCCCGGCAAGAGGAGCTTGCCGGGAAGGCCGCACCAGGCTCAAGGTTATCACTTTAGCACAAGACCCTGGCAAGAGGAGCTTGCCAGGAAGGCCAAGGAACACATACCCCAAGAGATACCTCGGCGCATCATGCGCCCCGGCAGGACCCGGAGAGCGACGAGCTTCCGGGCCCGGAAAGATCACGACCCCGGCAAGGTGCTTGCCGGGGAAACCTACGCTGTGTGCCCGCGCTCCAGCTCATCTGCCCACGCGTCGCCCTGGAGCCCTTCCAGGGGCGCGTGGCAGACGGCTGTGCAGCCTGGGGCACACGGTGGCAAGCCACGGTGACGAGGCTACCGCCATGGCGAACGGAGACGCATGTACAGACGCTTTTGGGGGCGACGGCGACGGGCATTTAATGCCCTTGTCCCCCACTGTCAAAGTTAGGTGAAGACCACTGTTCATGTACTGTTCATGCACTATTGCAACTACCACCAAATTTACACTTTTACCCTCCTCTACGTTGACACCTGTCGGTGACCCCTTTGAGCTATAAAAGGAGGCCCATGCACAACGTAGAGGGGGTTCGAAACCTAGACAACTCTCTCGCTCGGTGTAGCTAGTACTGTAGATCTTCAAGCTCCCGAGCCCAAGAACTCAATACAACCTAAGCAGGAGTAGGGTTTTACGCGTACGCGCGGCCCGAACCTGGGTAAAACAGCCCGCGTGTGCCCCTCGATCTGCTCTCCGTGCACCCTCCGCTCCCTTACCGCAACGTAGAAAGGGGCTCCGGTCCCATAGGTGCTCGTGGGAGGATAGTTTCCCCCGACACTCTCTTCCTATGCATAGGCATGTCATACAAGAACAATTCATGCACATCAAGTAAAGGCTAATGCATAGTATAAGCAATTTCTAGCAATTTTACCGTGTTGGAAACATAGAGAGGCGGGGATATAGTTCCTCTCTTATAATAATTGCAAGTAGGAGCAGCAAGCACATGCATATTATATTCATCAAAATCATCGTGTGTAATGGAAAAAGGCAACCCATCAATATACTCCTTAATAAGTGCAAATTCTCCAATATAGTGTAGTTTGGAGAATTCAAAAAGATAATAGGACTATCATGAGTGGGTGCAATAGCAACCATCTCATGTTTAACATAAGGAACCATAGCAAGTTCATCTCCATAAGCATAATTCATATTGGCATCTTGGCCACAAGCATAGCAAGCATCATCAAAAAGGGATATTTCAAACGAATTCAAGGGATCATAGTAATCATCATAGCATTCATCCTTCGGTAAGCAAGAAGGGAAATTAAACAATGTATGATATAAAGAGTTACTCTCATTAGAAGGTGGGCACGAGTGATCAATCCGCTCTTCCTCCTTTTGTTCATCGCTCTCCTCCTCATCTTTTTCATCCAATGAGCTCACAATGTCATTAATTTCTTCTTCCATAGATTCCTGCAAAATATTAGTCTCTTCTTGGACAACGGAGGAGTCCTCAATATATGGTTTAACATAGGCATTAGCAGCATAATTATAATAACAATATTTAAATATGGAAAAATTTTCAGATTTGTAAAGAGTAGCATCATACATTTCAATCAAAGAAGCAATTTCATAAGCACCCTTAAAAGCAACAAATTCTTCAATTTGGTGAACATCATAGTAACTATAAACACCCTTAGCATACGAAGATACGATTCCATTATCACTAAACTCACATTGGTAGGGAAGGTGTTTCTTAGGGTCTTCAGAACAACAAGTAAAATCATATATTTCACATAAATTCCAAGCATAGCACTGCAAACGATGAATTTGATCCACTAAAAGTTTCCCTTTTTCAGATATGCGGTGTCACACATAACACGCATGCTCATCTAAAGATTGCCCTCAACTAAGCTAGTTGGGGTTCCAGCACGAGCACATAGGGATCGAAGATGATCCAAGTAAAAAGCTTCAGGAGTGTGATAGATTTTGAGTGGTTCTTTAACCTTGGTTCAGCAAGTACCACTAATTGTTTTGGTATTTTGCGTTTCCTACCCATAAGTAAAGATAGAAAACAACTTAGAAGATCAAATAAAATTTACTTAGTGATAAAGCAAACAAGAACACACGAGAGTATTCACCCCACACTATTGCTCCCCGGCAATGGCACCAGAAAAAGGTCTTGATAACCCACAAGTATAGGGGATCGCAACAGTTTTCAAGGGTAGAGTATTCAACCCAAATTTATTGATTCGACACAAGGGGAGCCAAAGAATATTTGAAGGTATTAGCAACTGAGTTGTCAATTGAACCACACCTCGAGATTAATTATCTGCAACAAAGTGATCATTAGCAAAGTTGTTTGATAGTTTTGATGGTAGTGACACAAACAATAGTAACAGTGGTAGTGATAGCAGTAATTTTTGTAGCAAGGGTAATAGTAGCAGCAGCAGTAGAAACTTAGCAAGATCAATATAGGACAAATTCGTAGGCATTGGATCGGTGACTTGTTGGATGATATTCATCATGAGACAGTTACAACCTAGGGCGATACGACACTAGCTCCAGTTCATCGATATAATGAAGGCATGTATTTCGTAAATAGTTATACGTGCTTTATTAAAAGAACTTGCATGACATCTTTTGTCCTACCCTCTGGTAACCCACAAGTATAGGGGATCAATTGTAGCCTCTTTTGATAAGTAAGAGTGTCGAACCCAACGAGGAGCTAAAGGTAGAACAAATATCACTCAAGTTCTATCAACCACCGATACAACTCTACGCACGCTTGCCGTTCGCTTTACCTAGAACAAGTATAAAACTAGAAGTACTCTGTAGGTGTAACGGGATAGGTTTGCAAGAATATAAAGAGCACGTAAGTAAAGACTAGGGGCTGTTAAGATAAAGAAGCAATAAAGTTAGTGATAGCGAGCGTGGAAAAGTGGTGGTAGGAGTTGCGAAATTGCCCCTAAGCAATTTACAATGTTACAAGACCAATAGCAAGTTTTATGTGGGAGAGGCCACTGCTAGCATGCCATCCCTTACTTGGAATTATATGCACTTGTGATTGGAACTATTAGCAAGCATCCACAACTACTAATGTTCATTAAGGTAAAACCCAACCATAGCATTACGATATATTGGTCCCCCTTCAATCCTGTATGCATCAATTTCAACGCTAGGTTGAAGTTTTTGTCACTCTTGCCCTCCAATTCGTAGTCCTATCAACATACAACTGACCCTATGGTGTGATCCACGCGCGTGCTCATATGATGGGCACCAATGGACAGCAACATAGCCACAAGCAATTTAAATCAATCATAGCAATTCACCAATCACTCATAGGAAAACGATAATCTACTCAGACATCGTAGAATGACAACATATCATTGGATAATAACATGAAGCATAAAGCACCATGTTCAAGTATTGGGTACAGCGGGTTGCGGGAGAGTGGACCGCTGTAGATAGATGGGGGAAGGTGCTGGAGATGTCGGTGAAGATGACGGAGGTCTTGGTGTAGATCGCCGTCACACGATGATGGCCCCGGTGGCACTCCGGCGCCACCGGAAGCGAGGGGGAGAGAGCCCCCCTCCTTCTTCTTCTTCTTCCTTGACCTTCTCCCTAGATGGGAGAAGGTTTTCCCCTCTGGTCCATGGCCTCCATGGTGGCGGAGGGGTGAGAGCCCCTCCGAGATTGGATATATCTATCTGTCTCTCTCTATTTCTGTGTTCCTAGATTCTGGCCTTTCACCGTTTCTTAAATTCCCGGAGATCCGTAACTTCGATTGGGCTGAATTTTGGACACGATTTTTACCCGAATATTAGCTTTCTTGCGGCGAAAGAAGGGCACTAACCGCCTTACGGAGTGGTCACAAGGGACCAGGGCGCGCCTGCCCCCCTAGGCGCGCCCTCACCCTCGTGGGCCACTCGGGCATCGTCTCACATTGATTCCACTTCCCAAAATTCACATATATTCCAAAAAAAAACTCTCCGTCCGTTTTTACTCCGTTTGGACTCCATTTGATATGGATATTCTGCGAAACGAAAAACATGCAACAAACGGGAACTGGCACTGGGCACTGGATCAATATGTTAGTCCCAAAACTTGTATAAAAAGTTGCCAAAAGTACATGAAAGTTGTAGAATATTGGCATGGAACAATCAAAATTTATAAATACCACGGAGACGTATCACACACTAAGGATGAGTTTATTGTCCATTAACTACCAAGCAACGAGGTTGCTAGGAGTATCGATTTCACAAATCACGGTTCACTTGTCGGCGTTCTAGTTACAATAACACGGAAAACCAAGGAAGAAATAATGATGGCGAGAAGTATCACTACACCAAGAGTTCATAGGAGGTGGTGCAATTCCCATTACAAACTTGACATGCAAGAGGGTAACACTCCAAGGTAGAATAGATTAGAAGCTGGATTAGCATTCTGATATGCGAAATACAACTACTTTGACCCAATCCTGGAAATAGGAGTTTGTTTCTCCTAGTCATTTCGGAATAGGATGGCTTGACGAACCACAAGAGTAAAAGGCATCGATGAACACAAATGCACAACTACTCCTGACTATCAATTCATAGATGAAGGTTGGAATACGACTAAAGAGGGACAACTCAAGGGAACATATAACTTTCTGAGTTGTGGATGCATAGATTAGCATGTCAAACTAGTTCAACATATTTCTTCCAAATAACCTAGGCAGAAAGGTAGGACTGGCAGAATCACAATATAGAATGGAGAACTCATCAAGAGTACTCTTATCATGATCGTTTGGTTCAAAAGAACTTCTGCCGAGGATGGTTCTTGGCATTTGGAAGAATGATATACCATGGATCTCGAGGACTATCACAAGGTTACTAATATCCTAAAGGAACGAGCAACACCATCAACAGAGAGTAAGTAGAGTGAATCATGGATTCAAGAACCCAGAGGAGAATACCTACTAACTAAATGGCGTCACAAGATGCTTTTGAAAAGGGTAGCCAGAATTCATCACACTAGGAATATAAAGCACAGCTAGATTACTGGGTGATTCTCTATGACGCCTAGGGTCATAATAATAGATCCAACATATATGTTGAGGCAATGAAGTACCTCAAATAAGTAATTAGTGTGGTTAATCTAGCCTAAATGGACATCGGAATCAGGGAGGAACGATTTGCAAATGCATTAGATTATTTAGAGACCTTGGGTAACTCAGGTAGCATAACGATTCTAAATGCTCAAAAGATTTTGAGATCCATGCAAAAAGGTAGCATAACCACTCAACATCATATGTCAAGGTTCTGAGACCAACTGTTTAACAAACCGAAGTACTTGGACTGGATTGAGAGTTGAATCCACCATTAACGTGATCCTGATAGGTTGATGAGAAGCCTAGTTCTTAATCCCCGTAGAAGAAGAGGGTGACTCGGATCAGAAGGTCATAGGGTAAAGGAGTAAAAAGAGCCTTACGTTCCCTTCCACAATCAATTCCCTTATTATAACTAAAGAGTTTCTAGACACGACTTCGACCAGTTTGGCTTGGTAATCCTACATGCAGTCAGGCTCTGATACCAAAGTTGTCGAGATCCCGATCCTAAGTCACACCAATCTAGCATGTAACACATCATATCACTTTGAGACCTCACGCATGGTATCCCCGCGAGTGCCGCCTTACCTAGCCCGGGACCGTTTGCGCATTTTGGCTCACGTATATGATAGTATCACTAGCATCCATATGACAGAGAACCCGGGCCGAAATGACTAGTTATAAACCAAAAGTGGTGCTAAATTACAAAGACATGCATACATGACCCAACAATGCACGTGTCGGTCAGCAGCGATTGTTGTCGGGCTGTAGCAAGCTAATAGGACTCTGGTATACACCGCGTGACATTTCGCCATAGGGGATAGACACAGGAGCAAGGAAGGACACATGTCGGTCAATCCATGTGTTCCGGAGCAGTAGCAAGCTACCAAGGCTCGGTGGAAGCACTAGGAGGCATTTCCCCATAACATAGGCTACCAAGGGTAAACAACTAGGTGTCGGATCCCACACATACCAAGCATTTCAATAACATACACACAATATGCTTGATATATGCAAATACAACATGGCATCACAACAAAACTCTATGAATCGAAGTATTTATTCATTGGGCTCCGAGGAGCCAGATATTACAAACATGGGTCTCATGACCCAACATACAGAGCATACAAGCAACGGAAGCATAACATGTCTGAGTACAGACAACTACAAACGAAAAAGGCTGAGAAGCTTGACTATCTAAAAGACCCTCCCAAGGGTACAAGATCGTAGCTTAGGTAACAAGCTAAACGTCGAAGTCCACACGGAACTACTAGTGAGACTGAAGTCTCCTCTATAAAAACATAAATTAAGCAAACGTGAGTACAAATGTACTTAGCAAGACTTACATCAGAACTAGCTACATATGCATCAGTATCAACAAAGGGGTAGTGGAGTTTAACTGCGGCAAGCCATCTTTGACTCAGTGGCTAACCTATACTATGACTGCAAGTAACTCTTTTGAGGTGGCGCACACGAGTCCACATATTCACCATATCAATACACCACTATGGATCTGCTCCCGTCTCCCTACGAGAAGGCTATCCATAGCACTCACGCTTATCTTGCGCATTTTAGAGTATCCACTTTCACTTATCTATGTACTACACAGGCCACCCAGAACTCCTTTTGTCAGGACCCCGATCCTAAGTCACACAGGTCTAGCTTGTAACACATCATATCACTTTGCGGCCTCACGCACGGTATCCCCACGGGTGCCACCTTACCTGGCCCGGGATCGTTTGCTCATTTTTGGCACACATATATGATAGTTTCGCTAGCATCCATCTGACAGAAAACCCGGGCCGACATGACTAGTTATAAACCAAAAGTGGCACTAAATTACAGAGACAGGCATACATGACCCAGCAACGAACGTGTCGGTCATCAATGTATGAACCCAAGTCATAGCAAGCTACAATGACTTAAAGGAACAACACGTGACATTTCCCCTAAGGGACATACGCAGGAACGAAGAAGGTCACATGCCAGCCAGCCTAAGTGTTCCGGAGCAGTAGCAACCTACCAAGGCTCAGTCGAAGCACTAGGAGACATTTCCCTGTAAGATAGGCTACCAAGGGTAAACAACTAGGTGTCGGATCCCACACATAGCAATACACATTACACGTACGCATAACATGCAAGTATGTGTTGTACAACGTGGCATCACAACATAACTCAACAACTCATATAGATAGAGGCCCAGATGAGCCATCATAACATTTATTACAAACAGAGGTCACATGACCCAACATACAGAGCATACAGGCAACGGAAGCATAACATGTCTGAGTAGAGACAACTACAAATGAAAAAGGCTGAGAAGCCTGACTATCAACAAGACCCTCCCAAGGGTATAAGATCGTAGCTGAGGTAACAAGATAAACGTCGAAGTCCTCGCGGAACCACTAGTGAGACTGAAGTCTCTCTGCAAAAACATAAATTAAGCAAACGTGAGTACAAAGGTACTCAGCAAGACTTACATCAGAACTAGCTACATATGCATCAGTATCAATAAAGGGGTGGTGGAGTCCACATATTCACCAATCAATACACCACTATGGATCCGCTCCCGTCTCCCTACGAGAAGGCCATCCATAGCACTCACGCTTATCTTGCGTGTTTTAGAGTATCCACTTCCAGTTGTCTATGACCTGTACAGGTAACCCAGAAGTCCATTTCCGCGGACACGGCTATTCGAATAAATCATATATAACCCTGTAGGGGTGTACTTCTTCACACACGCTCCCACCACTCACCGCCGCTTACACGACAAGTACTCGGCACCTTCAAGCGGAAGCCTAGCGAGGGTGTCGGCCACGACCTGACTAACCACACAAGTCTCTAGTCCAGGTTTATCGCCTATTTGGGTTCCATCAGTGGGGAGATCTGGCCGGGGTGTCGCTCACGGCCCCAAACGATGTGTACAGGGTTCCCGAGCCACCAAACGGGCGACCGGTACACCGTGCCACGTATGTGCCACATCACAGCCCACCCCGAGTGTCAGCGCTGCGCACGCCCTCCAGTAAACTACAAACACCAGAAACTAGTTGCAACTCCTGGACAGAGGACAAGGGCAGTTAATAAGTTGAGAGAGTCAATTAAGGATCCCAATGTGTGGTAGTAGCTATTTCATGGATCACAAACACAGAACTCAGTTCCTGAGGACGGCTGCAATGAGACAACCCACCATGTACTCCTACATGGCCTCTCATCGCTACCTTTACCAAATCTTGTTCACACACTTAGCTCTCAACAGTAGGACATGTTCACCGTATTCCAATTCATCCCCGATGAATCAAACCTGACACAACTCTAAGCAATAGCAGGCATAACCAGAAAGCATGAATGAGTAGGCACAACATGGCTCAAACAACTCCTACTCATGCTAGTGGGTTTCAACTATTTACTGTGGCAATGACATGTCAAGCAGTGGAAAGGGGTTCAACTACCGCAGTAGGTAATAGTTGAAGCATTGTTGTCCTAATGCAGTAAAAGAGTGCAAGAGCGAGAGAGTGTGATTGTATCGAATGCTCAATGGGGTTTTGCTTGCCTGGCACTTCTGAAGATAGCACTGTGTCTTCATCAGTGTCATCGATGACATCATCGGAACAACATCTACTGAGAGGGTACAAACACCGGCAAACAAGAGAGAACACAATCAATGCAGTGCGACAATATGATGCATGATCATGAAATGGCAATATGCTGTTGATTGGGCTAATGCAACTAGCAACCATATTAAATGAAGTTGGTTTGAACCAAAGGTTCAAATTCAAACTCCATATGTGATTATTTGAATGTCATTTAATTGATTTGACCTGCTCAGCAGGTTTAACTTGCTCAAACATGCATGAAAATGCCATAAACAGATTCCTTGAATTTTTCTGATCATTTTTCATATATAAATTATTTTCATTGGAGTTATAGATTATTTTATGTGATTTTTAGAAGTTTTGGCTATTTTTTGAAATAAATAAATCATTTAATATTTATTTTAAATTCCAGAAAACATTACTACGTCAGCATGACGTCTGTGTGACGTCAGCAAGTCAACAAGGCGGCCAGGGTCAAACCTGACCAGTGGGCCCCACTGGTCAGTCTCTCAGTACTAACTAAAAGTTTAAAAACTAAACTAAACAGACACGGGGCCCACATGTCAGTTTCTAATTAAGTTAATGACATCAACTCAAACTTAATTAAAACCCTAAACTAAAACTAGTCAAAGGCTGGCCCCACATGTCATTGACTCAGGGTGGTCAAACCCTGGTCAAGTCGGGTCAAACCCACCGGCGACTCGACGCCGGCGAGGCTAGACACGGCGGAGAGGCTCGGGATTCCTCCTTCGGCGACCAAATTAGCGGCGGAGGGCATCTACGGAGAGCTGGAGAAGTCACGCATCCAACGGAACAGGTCGGAGTAGCTGGGGTGGCCGGAAACGTCGGCGGCGACCTAAACGGTGGCGGCCGGAGCTCGGTCGCCGATGAAAACAACGAAACAGGGCACGGGAGGATCAACGGTTGGTTCCTACGGGTGCTATGTGTGCTCACGAAGACGACCGGCATGTGCACGGGACCAATTGGTCATCGGAGCCACGTTGGCGACATGCTGGTGCGGCGGCGTGCTACGGCGAGCAAACGAAGCGGGGAGGAGGGGGGGTTCGACGCAGGAGCTCACAGGGAGGCGGACGAGATGCTCAGCGGGCTCGGGGACGCGTAGGAGTGGGCGCATGGTCGCCGGCGATCTCCGCGGCCGTAGGTTGAAGACGGCGACGGTGAAGACGAAGCGGGGCTTCCCGGCGTCCCGTAGCTCGGTGCAGAGGACGAGGAGGACGCGGCGGAGCTCCTGGGCAATTCGGGTGGGCGAGAGGAGCACGATGGCTACGACGAACGACGTCGGTGGCGACGGTGGCGCTCGACCACGAGGCGCGAAGCGAGACAGATGAGGCAGGGAGAGAGGGGAGCGGTCGAGGGGGTCCAGGGGGTCTGCGTGGCGACATTCAGAGCCTCCAGGCGTTGGGGAGGGTAGCCAGGTAGGCAGGAGGTGGCCGGCGCGACGTCGGCGCTCGCCACCGAGCTGCTTCGTGCGCTGGCACGGGGAAGAGGACGAGCGTGCCCCTGGTGGGCTGGGCCGTGAAGCTGGGCCGCTAGGAGCTGGGCCAGGTAACCACTCTCTCTCTGCTTTTCTGTTTTCTTTTTCTATTTACTTCTGCTCTGTTTTGAATTAGTAAAATAAAATACATATTCATTTTGTAAAATCCTGAGAATATTTGTGGGCACTTTTGAAAATAATTCAATAGCCCTCAAATTGTTTTTAGAATTAGTTGGACATTTAAAAATATTTATAGCATTTTAAATGTCCAAATGCAAATAGTTATGATTTAATTCAAGATCCAAAATGGTTCCCAAAATTATGAAACCATTTTTGGCAGGGGTTTTAGCCAAGACCAAAAATGATGAACATTTTGTGAAAGGCATTTTGGGTACATTGAAAAGTATTTTAATTTGAACCTAGTTGAGTTCACTTGGTGATAGGGTTTGAACAACCCCATTTCAAGTTTAAGGGAAAATTAAACATGATGCAACACTAGACTAACTAGAACAGAGCAGACCAGAACTAGGGATGTGACAACTCACCCCCACTAAACAAGAATCTCGTCCCGAGATTCAGGACGTGAGATAAGAAATCAGAGGGGACACTACCTAACACAATCTTCATGATCCAAGTGTCCTTCATATGAATGTTGATTGCTTTTATCATGTTGATCTTGACATCCTTGCTTTCGAGGTCTTTGTCCAACAAAGTGACGACAAAAGAAACTCTACAAAATTGATCTCTAGAAAAATCGAGCAACTCAAGATCAACTCATGGAGTGAGACATTGAAACATCTCTTCAGCTGAGACACGGAACACACATCCAGTGGGATGGAGTGAAACAAACGATGAAGGTTCACCTAGTGGCAATAATTCCACACCTAAGAAGATGGTGATCGATGTCACCAGATGGGGCAATAATTCCACAGCCTAAGTGTTCTGGAGCAGTAGCAAGCTACCAAGGCTCAGTGGAAGCACTAGGAGACATTTCCCTGTAGGATAGGCTACCAATGGTAAACAACTAGGTGTCGGATCCCACACATAGCAATACACATTACACATATGCATAACATGCAAGTGTGTGTTGTACAACATGGCATCACAACATAACTCAACAACTCATATAGATAGAGGCCCAGATGAGCCATCATAACATTTATTACAAACAGAGGTCACATGACCCAACATACAGAGCATGCAGGAAACAGAAGCATAACATGTCTGAGTACAGACAACTACAAATGAAAAAGGCTGAGAAGCCTGACTATCTACAAGACCCTCCCAAGGGTACAAGATCGTAGCTGAGGTAACAAGCTAAACGTCGAAGTCCTCGCGGAACCACTAGTGAGACTGAAGTCTCTCTGCAAAAACATAAATTAAGCAAACGTGAGTACAAAGGTACTCAGCAAGACTTACATCAGAACTAGCTACATATGCATCAGTATCAACAAAGGAGTGGTGGAGTTTGACTGCAGCAAGCCATCTTTGACTCGGTGTCTATCCTGAACTACGACTGCAAGTAACTCTTTTGAGGTGGCGCACATGAGTCCACATATTGACCAATAATTACACCACTATGGATCCGCTCCCATCTCCCTACGAGAAGGCCATCCATAGCACTCACGCTTATCTTGCGTGTTTTAGAGTATCCACTTCCACTTGTCTATGAACTGTACAGGTAACCCAGAAGTCCATTTCCGCGGACACAGCTATTCGAATAGATCATATATAACCCTGCAGGGGTGTACTTCTTCACACACGCTCCCACCACTTACCGCCGTTTACACGACAAGTACTCGGAACCCTTCAAGCGGAAGCCGAGCAAGGGTGTCGACCACAACCTGACTAACCACACAAGTCTCTAGTCCAGGTTTATCGCCTATTTGGGTTCCATCCGTGGGGAGATCCGGCCGGGGTGTCGCTCACGGCCCCAAACGATGTGTACAGGGTTCCCGAGCCACCAAGCGGGCGACCGGTACATCGTGCCACGTACCTGCCACGTCAAAGCCCACCCCGAGGGTCAGCGCTGCGCACGACCTCCAGTAAACTGTAGCACCCCAAATTTTTGAGTTGGTTTTCTTCCAAACTTTTGGCCTTTTGGAAGAGGGTTGTTTGATCTTTTCTTGAGCCTCTTCTAAAATCTTTCTGGCCAATGTTTTTGGTGATTTCTCAAGCTTGGTTTTTGACCTTGAAGATCTTCTCTTGGGATGGCTCAAGCCCAAATTGAGTTTCAAAGAGGTTGTTTGAATTCTCCCCTACTCGAATTATGCCTTTCAAATTGGATCTTGGACTTATCCTCCCCTCCAACCTTCATCTTGCCATGACCCCAACAGAAATGTTTCTCTCCAAAACCCTATTCACACCTTAGGACAAGTTTCTCATCAATTCCAGAAAGTTTTGACCTTATTGGGATTTTTCCTCTATTTATTTCACTCCAAAACTATTTCTGTCTTTTATAGTGGACCTTGGTGATTTACACAGGAGCCACCATTTCCATCTAGATATTTGATTCCAAACCAACTCTCCTTGATGGACCTTAGTACCCACAACCTAGATCCATTTTGTTTCACTGGTCCACAGTTCAAAATTTTCAAATTTTACCTGCTACAAGTTTGGACCAGATTTGCAAAATTTGGTCAAATTCATATTTATCTTCTTCCAAAAATCCTGTGAAAAATCAGGCAGCCTCTAGATGCATCAAGAGGCCACTCCACCAAATATCAGCACCAGAAATATTTCACACATGCTCGAAACATTTCATCAAACACTTAGCATGCATTGTACTGTCAAGTTCAGAAGCTGTTAACTGAAACTGTCGACAGACAGTTCGACAATTCGTCAGTTTTGTCAGGCAGCTTCGACAATCTCACCAGTAACCTCCTTGGCTCGACGCTACACTGCACCATCTTCTTATCCAGAGCGCCGCACGGTTGCTTGGCTGCTTCTGGGCGTCGGTGGCGCCTTGGTCCGATCGCGCCGGCGACTGCCACGGCAACAGCACCGCCCGTGGCGGCTGACAGAAGTAACCCCGCAGCTCGACGCCGTTTAGCGCTGCCCAAATCACCCCAACGCTCCGCGTGTCCACCTCCAGTGCCAGCGCACGCCTACCGCACCATCGCCGTGGCCTGGCACGCGCAGAGCGCGTTTTCTGCCGCCAACGTGTCGCGCGGCCGATCCGTCGAGTACAGCCTGTCATCTCTCTCCCCTGCTGAGTTAGGTGCGGGAATGGAACCACTACACCTCCTAGACGATGCTCAAACCCCTAACTCCTCCGTCCAACCACTGCATCATCGTAATCGACTCGCCGGACTTATCCATTCACGGCAACCACCTCGGGCCGGCTATATAAGGCACCCCGAGCTCGTTCTCGAGCCCGCACATCTTCACTACCTCCCTAGACCACGCCCAGCCTCTGGAAGAGCCTCGAGGTGCCCTTCTTCCCCAACTCCGGCCAACTCCCTCCGCCTCGGGCTCTAGCATCGTTCACTCCGGTGAGAGCTTCTCCGCCGCCGTGGACTCGAGCGTAGCACCCTGGCACCCACCTAGACCTAACCCCCACTTCAATTTGATCCCAGGAACCCTCTCCGACGAGGCCCACGACCACCCGAGCCGCCGTCCGCCGGAGACAGGGTCGCCGTCGACGTAGGGCTCGCCGACGCTCAACTCCACCACCATTCGACGTAGAAGATCACCGAGAAGCCGTACGTATCACTCCCCTCCCCTAACTCGCCGTGGATCGGCGCCGGCGACCATCGCAGCACCGGCGCCGGCGCGACTCTGTTCCATATTTCAAACCTGACGTATGGGGCCCCTTGTCAGCCTCACACCTCTCCCCTCCGAACCGTTTTCTCTAAGCGCCTTCGGGCAAAGTACGTTTCCCCTCTGATGTTGACGTACTGCGTACCGGTTCGCATTGCTATTTTCTGTTCTAGCCCCTGGAACTTTTCTGTTTCATTACAGATGAGTCCCTGGATAGAAACTCTAATATCTTTTTAGCTAAAGATGATTTTGAGTTGATTCTTTTTCTGTCCTCTTTAGTTTTCTGTCTAGTTTTTTGTCATATTTATGTGGAAATTTTTGGAGCAACTTTATTTGCACACGCGGTATTTATGTTAGTATACATTTGTTTGAATACGTAGATACCGAAGGACGTGACGGAGCCGCGAACCACACCGAGTTAGACTCTGACTTCTCAGAACCAGGCAAGCATGTTTGAACCTTTGATATGATGAGTGTTGCATGTTTGGTCGAGTAGTTCTTTTCATAAGCATGGTCATATAAGCATATGTGTATGGTTATATTACATGCAAACAAGCTTCGGGTGAGTCCCGAATGATAATGTTTGAACCACCTTGATCATGTGGTGACATGATGGGTGGAATGCTAGTATTGTTGGAGAGTGCCAGTATTTGGTTAACTCAGTATCAACGGAGATCATTTCGTGATTCCGTTCATCTACTTTTTGGTACTATCATAGGCCGTCTGTTGAGATTACGGTCTAGTCAGTTGCAAACCACTTCCCGAGTACACACCAAGTAGAGGGGCCGGGATGAGGGTTCCATGGCCCTGGATTAAAGCCCGTCATCCGGTCAGGGGGCATGGGTGTTTCCGGTTGGGACCGAGAGGGGGGCACCCCTTAGAGCGCGCATATATAAATTTGATCCCATGCTATTCGAGGTTGTAGCCTCCCCATCTTAAAGTTTTTCGTGAATGTTTTTACGGGTGATTCCGGACAGCAGGATGTTAAATGGGTGTGTACTGGTTAGCTGGGTTTCTACTAAAACACCGTAGACGGAACTAGTCCCCGTAGCTAGTAGAATCTGTTGGCTATGAGTTAATAGTACAAGCTCTGCAGAGTTAAAATTCCTTCAGTAGCCATGTTTATGGCCTAGGGTCAAAATCTTCGGGTCAACCGGTGACAGTCTCTAGTGAATTCTTGATGGTAACAAGAGCAGTGATTTCGTCAAGTTAATTTGGTAGATGAACTCACCAACTATCTCTGAATTAATTTACTTCCAGAAGTATTTCATCATTATACTCTTGTTCCTTATAAGCCCTTTATGTGATGTCGCTCAGACGTCCGACTGTGGCATTCTTTTATTTATAAGCCATTTATGTGATGTCGCTCAGACGTCCGACCGTGGCATTCTTTTTGTTATAAGCCCTTTATGAGATGTCGCTCAGACGTCCGACTGTGGCATTCTTTTCGTTATAAGCCCTTTATGAGATGTCACTCAGATGTCCGACTGTGGCATTCGTTTTATTTATAAACCCTTTATGCGATGTCGCTGATGACCCACAACCGTAAGGGATCTATTGCAGCGTTTTTGATAAGTAAGAGTGTCGAACCCAACGAGGAGCAGAAGGTATTGATAAGCGATTCTGAGCAAGAAATTACTGCAAGCACTGAAAGATAACTTTTAGGGGTTTTCTCGGTATAAGCAACATGAAAGTAAAAGCAAGTAATGTAAAAGGTACTGAGAGTAACAAGTGGCCCAATCCTTTCTTAGCAAAGGAGAGGCCTAGCAACTGAACTTATAAAGACTAAAGCGTTCCTGAGGACACATGGGAGAGGTAGTCATGTGCTTTCGCCATATTCCGTATTGATACTATGTTATGTGTTGATAAGTGTTGAGTGGGTGGATCTATGCTAGTGCACTCCCTAGACTAAGATGAATGCACTCTCCTAGGTCCAACCATAGCAATACGATCGAGGATCCATTATTCCCTTATGCAAAAGCGTGCGAACTGGGGTTCAGGTTTCTGTCACTCCGGCAACCCACCATAAGCATTCTTTATACGCAATGCATTCTCCTAGGTCCTTAATAAGGCGAAGTGTTGAGTGTTCGACTCACACAACACCACTAGTAGAATGACAACACAACTTAAGTATCAAACAACACATATTACTTCAACAGCATATGACTACTAACAACAAGACTTTCCCCATGTCCTCAAGAACTAAGGTAACTACTCACGAGACATAAAAGAGATCATGATCAGTGGGGATAAATAGGTGATAAACAATCTGGACATAATGATATTTCTCCAACAAAACTCAATAGTATTCACCACAAAGTAGTAATCAACACCGATGGAGTAGAGAGGATAGGTAGTACGAGTTACAACACAAGTTGCGATTGTAAGATGAGATTTGGATGAAGATGGAGATGGTGCTGGTGTTGGGGATGATGTTGATGATGATCTCGATGATGCCCGTGACGATGGTGATGACGATGGCGACGATCTCCCCTTCCGGGAGGTGATCTCCCCGGCGGAATCTGCCCGCCGGAGATGGCTTTTTCTTCTCTGTAGGTTTCCGCCACGGAGCGGCGGCGGAACTCTGTAAAAATTCCCGTCTCTAGGGTTTTTGGATAACGGAGAGCATATATGCAAAAGGGGGCGCCCCCAGGGCACCTGGGCACCCTGTGGCCCCCCCTCTGGTTGCCCTTTCGCGTGCCTTCGTGATCCGTCTGAAAAATATCTCCCGTCAATTTTCAGGTAATTTGGAGGTATTCTTCTTCAGCAACTCAGCGTCCATTTTTTACTGCCGAATCCTGCGTATGCTGCTTCGGCATCGGAAAGTTTGCACACTGTGTAAAATAGACCAAAACAACATAAGAACTTCACCGTAACGTGAAATATATCAATGAATAAGGATAAATTATGATACAAAATAGTGATGCATTTTGGACGTATGAACACCCCCAAGCTTAGACCTCGCTTGTCGCCAAGCGAATATGAACTCGGTAAACCTGTCCACAAGTTTAGAGAGTGAAGTGTCGATAAATAGAATACGGACAAGAAGCATCATAGTTTCTTTACCAACTCAAATATCCTCAACAGCAATCTTCAATTCATAAAGCCCTTATAAAAGAGTGATAACACTTATATTCAAAAGTAGGGCTAAGGAAACTCATTATATCATGGCAAACATGTCCTTTGGTCAAAGAACAACAAATAGATTAAACTTTTGCTCTTATATTTTGACGAGATCAATTGAAGCTTTTTGAAATAACATGTTAATAGGCAAGAAGTAAAAGTGTTAACACAAAGGAAGATATTTGCCTTAGCTGGGCATGACAAACAACTTACTTATCGAATGATAATGTCAACAAGGATATGATATGACAAATCTTAATGCAGCTTTATATGAATGAATCCTTATCATCATCAAACGTCTGCTCTCTTTGAGAAATAGAAGGAAGTAGAAATAACTGACTCAACTTAAAATTAAAAGATAGGCCCTGCTCTAGGGTAGTAGGGAAAACTCATGTGCTATCCTCAAATCAAACAGAATGAAAACAAGTTTTGAGAGGTGCATGATTTGTCAACGAATGCTAATAGGTAACCCAATTACTTCTTGAGCTGGACAAGTTTCGAGGAACGGCTCCCGCACGAGGACGATCACATCCTCTTATTCTCCTTTGTTTATCACTGCCAAAGTTTTCTGATTTCTCATGAACAAAGCGTGAAGGAGGGTTTGTTTGTTATATTATTTTTAAGCCGGGCGCACTCAATGCCAGTTCCTTTTCGTATTATGGGTTTGCACATTATACATGCAATCCCGGGGTGAAGCTAGTCCAACTCAAAAAGATCATGAATTAGCTACTACTTCCTCATGAGATAAAGCAGAGGCACAAAAATAAAAGATTTTGATCATTTAAGGATAACACATAAATTCTGTACTTTAGGAAGTGGTAGTGGAATACCACGAGTAGGTAGGTATGGTGGACTCATATGGAAGGTATTGCTTTTAAGGGTATGGATGCACAAGCAGAATACCGCTTAGTACAGAGTTAGGCTAGCAAAGGTTTTGAGAGAGCAGACAACTGATGATGACTAAGATGCAAAGCAATAAAAAGCATGAACATTGAAATAAGCATAACACATCAAGTTGTCTTCCTTGTCAGCATAACACTTCAAGCATAATAACATAAAGGTTTTGGCTATGTTGGTACTTTAAGAAAATCATGCTTGTTGTTATGACCAAAGCTATGTTTGCCAAGATTAAATAAAGTTTTCACAGCCATACCTGACATAAGGTCAATACTCCCCATAAGAATCATCATATAAGGTCGATTGCATGAAGAGAATACCCAGTGCAACAAAATGAACCAATAAACTTCTCATTAATATTCCATCATGGACGACTCCACACTCACGGATACAATTCTTCACCGAAGGAGTGATAGACCTCAATGCACACACCTATCTCATATAATAACCTCCCTAGACATGATACGACTCTACTTGACTCTAAACGACCAAAGGTAAAGATAATGATACCGGGCACTCCCCCAAGCTTGGAACAAGCCAAGGGAATGCCATTACCCCAGGAGATTTCACTCATCATCCTTGTTGGCGTTGATCACGTAATCCTTGGGGAAACTCTTCCATGGAAGGGGTTCTCCAGTGTCATATGAGAAGCTCGTCTCCTGAATCCTGCATTCAGCACCCAAACTCATGCGCATAAACCTTAGTTCATACTCACAGTTCTAGTTGTGTAGATCATTAATTTGCCCTTGGAGCTCTATAATTCTTTCTTCAGACGCGGTGATGCTTTTCCACATCTCCTCCATCTCCTTCAGGAAGTAGTTCTTCAGCTCGTTGGTGATGTCAAAGTTAGCTTCAACACCACGCTCGATCATCTTCGTGTACTCGAAGACTTCTTGCTCCACTTCTTCCAGCCTGGCCTAGATGCTCTTCTTCACCTCAGCGAGGTAAGGGTTGATGACGTTGACGACGAACTTGTCCTTGGGGGAACTTGGAGAAGCCATGGCACCTAAATTCAGCTGAAAGATTCCCTGGCAGAAACAGATCGAAGAGAATACACGCGAAATCGCAAGATACGTTGCCGGAACAATCCGGGCAAATATATAGGAAAAATTTATGCACAGAAAGGAAGGTAACGGACCAAAGCGGGGTCGGAGGCTGACTCCCGGGTGTCCAGGCGCCCTGGCGGCATGGCCAGGAGGTGGGGCGCGCCAGGGGGGCGCCTGGACCCCCTGGAGCTCGTCTCCGACTCCACTTCGGCTCAGAATTTTACTAATTTTGCAAAAACTCGTAATACGGAACTTTTATGATGGTTTGCGATGTTTCCTTACCGTACTACATACCTTTTCGTTATTCTGCTTCTGCTGGCGTCTGAAATAGGGCTGCAACATGTTCTTCGTGAGTTGTTGTGTATATTATATTCACATCAACATTGACAGGGTCTCCTGCTATGTAATGTTTAAGTCTTTGCCCATTCACAACTTGAGGTTTGGTGCCTTCAAAATTATTAATCTTAATTGCACCAGACCGATAAACTTCTTCAATACGAAATGGTCCTTCCCACCTGGAAAGTAGTTTACCTGGAGAAAACCTAAAATGGGATCTAAACAACAAAACTTTTTTCCAACATTAAATTCACGTTTCAGAATCTTCCTATCATGCCACTTCTTTACTTTTTCCTTGAACATTTTAGCGCTCTCGTAAGCTTCACTTCTCCATTCATCTAGAGAAGTCAAGTTCATGAGACGCTTCTCACCAGCTAATTTTGGGTCAGCATTAAGCTCTTTAACAGCCCAGAAAGCTTTGTGCTCTAACTCTAATGGCAAATGGCAAGCCTTGCCATACACCATCTTATAGGGGGACATGCCCATGGGGTTTTTGTAAGCAGTTCTATATGCCCACAAAGAATCTCCTAACTTATTTGACCAGTCCTTTCTATTTCTGTTTACTGTTTTCTGCAAGATCAACTTAATCTCTCTATTGGTGAGCTCAACTTGCCCACTAGTTTGAGGATGATATGGTGAAGCAATTCTATGATTAACATCGTATTTGGCCAAAGCTTTTCTAAAAGCTCCGTGCGTGAAGTGTGATCCTCCATCGGTCATGAGATACCTTGGTACACCAAACCTTGGAAAAATTACATCTTTAAGCATTTTCAAAGATGTCTTGTGATCAGCACTTTCAGTGGGGATTGCTTCAACCCACTTGGTCACGTAATCAACAGCTACTAAAATGTGAGTGTACTTGTGCGAAGAAGGAAAAGGACTCATAAAATCAAAATCCCAACAATCGAAAGGTTCAATCACTAGTGAGTAATTCATAGGCATCTCATTCCTTCTACTAATGTTACCAACTCTCTGACATTTATCACAGGCTAAAACATAATTTCTAGCATCTTTAAAGAGAGTGGGCCAATAAAAACCTGATTGAAGAACCTTATGTGCAGTCCTCTCACCGGCATGATGTCCTCCATAGGGACTATCATGACATCGTCTGAGAATGTCCTTCTGCTCATGTTCCGGTATACATCTTCTCACGATCCCGTCGGGACCTTCTTTGAAAAGATGTGGGTCATCCCAAAAGTAGTGCCTCAAATCATGAAAGAACTTCTTCCTTTGCTGAAGTGTTAAACCTGGAGGCAAATACTTTGCAACAATAAAATTAGCATAATCTGCATACCAAGGGTCGGAAAGAGATTGTACTTTTACAACGACAAGTTGCTCGTCTGGAAAACTATCGTTGACTGGGATGGGATCATGCGGTATATCTTCCATCCTTGAAAGATTGTCCGCTACCGGATTGTCTTCTCCTTTCCTATCAACAATCTGCAAATCAAATTCTTGAAGAAGGAGTACCCATCTGATAAGCCTTGGATTGGCATCCTTCTTTGTCATAAGGTACTTAATGGCAGCATGAAAGTATGAATAATAACTTTGGAATCAACAATATACTGCCTAAATTTATCACAAGCAAAAACTACAGCTAAGAATTCCTTCTCAGTAGTAGCGTAATTCCTTTGAGCACTATCAAGGGTTTTACTAGCATAATGTATAACATTCAATTTCTTATCAACTCTTTGTCCTAAAACAGCTCCAACAGCAAAATCACTTGCATCACACATAATCTCAAAAGGTAAATTCCAGTCAGGTGGTTGTATTATAGGAGCGGTTATTAAAGCTTTCTTAAGGACTTCAAAAGCTTCCTTACAATTTTCATCAAATACAAAAGGAACGTCCTTCTGGAGAAGATTAGTGAGGGGTCTTGAGGTTTTAGAAAAGTCTTTAATAAATCTTCTATAAAAAACTGCATGACCGAGAAAACTGTGAATACCTTTGATGTCCCTTGGATAGGGCATCCTCTCAATAGCTTCGATCTTGGCTTTGTCCACTTCAATTCCCCTTTCGGAAATCTTGTGACCAAGAACAATTCCTTCATTAACCATGAAGTGTCACTTTTCCCAGTTGAGTACCAAATCTGTCTCCTCACATCTCTGCAAAACTTTATTAAGGTTGTGAAGACAATGGTCAAAAGAAGTTCCATAGACGGAGAAATCGTCCATGAAGACTTCCATAATATCCCCGCAGAAACCATGAAAGATAGGAGACATACACCTTTGAAAAGTAGCAGGGGCATTACATAAACCAAAAGGCATACGCATGTAAGCATAAGTACCAAAGGGACAAGTAAAAGTGGTCTTCTCTTTATCGGCAGTGTTAACATGAATTTGTGAGAAGCCAGAATAACCATCGAGATAACAAAAGTGGGTATTTTTGGACAACCTTTCAAGCATTTGGTCGATGAACGGCAACGGGTAGTGATCCTTCCTGGTTGCCATGTTCAACTTCCTGTAATCAATACACATTCTATATCCAATAATAATTCTCTGAGGTATTAAATCATTTTTATCATTAGGAACCATAGTTGTACCTCCCTTCTTAGGAACACAATGTACCGGACTTACCCACTTACTATCAGCTATAGGGTAGATAATACCTGCGGCTAGAAGCTTGAGAATCCCAGTTCTCACGACATCCATCATCTTCAGGTTCAACCGTCGTTGATGATCAACAACTGGTTTAGCATCAGGCTCAAGGTTGATAGTATGTTGACAGATAGATGGACTAATCCCCTTAAGGTCATCAAGGGTGTAGCCAATTGCGCCTCGGTGTTTACGAAGTACTTCCAATAATCGCTCTTCTTCATATCCTGAAAGGTTAGAATTGATAATAACAGGATATACTTTCTTTTCATCTAAATAAGCATACTTGAGCGTATCGGGAAGAGGTTTAAGATCGAACACCGGGTCTTCTTTCGGTTTTGATAAAATTCCCAAAGGTTCAACCGGAAGGTTGTGCTTCAGGATAGCAGGCTGCCTCAAGAATATTTCATCTAGTTCATTTCTTTCCTGCATATGAAATTATTCTCGTGGTCCTCCATGTATTGCTGCAAAGGATCATTAGGGGGAATAGCAATAGAGGCAATACTTTCAATAATTTTATAATCACTAGGCAAATCAGTACCACGAGGCTACTTAGAGAACTTAGAAAAATTAAATTCATATGGCTCACCATCGAATTCAACAGAAACTTTACCTCTCTTGCAATCTATTATAGCTCCACAAGTTCTAAGAAAAGGTCTACCAAAAATAATTGGACAAAAATTGTCCCTCTCTGAACCAAGTACTAGAAAGTCGGTAGGGTATTTTACCTTTCCACATAGGACTTCAATGTCCCTCACAATTCCGATAGGAGAGATAGTTGTTCTGTTTGCAAGATGAATGGTAACATCAACTTCTTCAAGTTCACAAGGGGAAATCTCACCGATGATCTCTTCATAAAGTGAATAGGGGATAGCGCTTGCACTCGATCCCAAATAGCATAGCCCATAATAATTGTGATCTCCTATTTTAACACATACCACTGGAGTACCTGAAATTGGGCCTTTATTCTTGGATGTGACAAGGTTAGTGGAAACAGCACAAAAACTTATATTGGAATCCAAAACATCATTAGTAGCAAGGTCTTTAATCAATGCAACTTGAGGATCGACTCTGATCTGGTCCTCAGGCTCATCAGCTCTTCTCTCACTTTTATTTATTATGCCTGTCACAAGAGAGTGCTCCTTTATCCTTGCGGGAAAAGGAGGCTTTTCATATATAACTGCAGGCAAAATAGGGTCAGCAACATAAATATCAATAGGTGACTCTTTAAAAGGTTCATGGTGCTGGTCTCTCTTATTTTTAAAAAAATCAACGTGAGAGGCGAAATTCTTACACAAATCAATCACTAGATGGGAATCAAGACCAATCTTAGAGCAAAAAGTATTGAAGTAATCAGTTTTCACATAGCTCTCAATATAATTATGTTCATAATTTATAGCGGGTTCAATACCTTTATCAATTTCCCAATCTTCGGTATTCTTCTGGATCCTTTCAATGAGATCCCACCTTTCTTCAACACTCTTCTTCTGAAATACCCCACTAGAGGAGTCATCCAGCATCTCCTTATCCTGACGAGAAAGCCTGGCATAAAAATTTGTAAGTATAATTTCCTTGGGAAGCTTATGAATAGGGCATTTGAGCATTAGGGACTTCAATCTCCCCCAAGCTTGAGCAATGCTTTCTCCGTCACGAGACCTAAAATTATAGATATAGTTCCTGTCTCGATGAATTTCATGAAGAGGATAAAACTTAGTATAAAAGAGAGACATAAGCTCCTGCCAGTCAAGCAAATGTGAGTTATCGAGAAGCCTATACCAATCCGAAGCTTTATCTATAAGTGATACGGCAAACAATTTCCTCATGACAAACTCCCTCGATACACCTGCAAGCTTAAATAATGAACTTAGTTGTGACAGATATAGCAAGTGTTCAGCGGGATGCCTGTCTCCTGCATAACGATTAGCCAAGACATAATCGATAATACCAGCTGGTATTTTATAAGGCACAATTTCAGTAGGGGGAGGATCAACCACCACAGGTGTGGGGCGTCTTCCCGTAAGCAACGATCCAATAACAGGGTTGTCCATAAGGACAAAGAGCAGCAATAGCAAAAATAAAAACAGAATTATAAAAACTTCCTTACCAGTTTCACTTTACCAATAGCGCTACGCTCCCCGGCAACGGCGCCAGAAAACGGTACTTGATGACTCACAACCGTAAGGGATCTATTGCAGCGTTTTCGATAAGTAAGAGTGTCGAACCCAACGAGGAGTAGAAGGTATTGATAAGCGATTCTGAGCAAGAAATTGCTGCAAGCACTGAAAGATAACTTTTAGGGGTTTTCTCGGTATAAGCAACAGGAAAGTAAAAGCAAGTAATGTAAAAGGTACTAAGAGTAACAAGTGGCCCAATCCTTTCTTAGCAAAGGAGAGGCCTAGCAACTGAACTTATAAAGACTAAAGCGTTCCTGAGGACACACGGGAGAGGTAGTCATGTGCTTTCCCCATATTCCGTATCGATACTATGTTATGTGTTGATAAGTGTTGAGTGGGTGGATCTATGCTAGTGCACTCCCTAGACTAAGATGAATGCACTCTTATGATTAAACACCTTGCAAGCATCCGCGAATACAAGATAGAATTTAAGGCAAAAGCCTAAGCATAGCAATATGATCGAGGATCCATTATTCCCTTATGCAAAAGCGTGCGAACTGGGGTTCAGGTTTCTGTCACTCCGGCAACTCACCATAAGCATTCTTTATACACAATGCATTCTCCTAGGTCCTTAATAAGGCGAAGTGTTGAGTGTTCGACTCACACAACACCACTAGTAGAATGACAACACAACTTAAGTATCAAACAACACATATTACTTCAACAGCATATGACTACTAACAACAATACTTTCCCCATGTCCTCAAGAACTAAGGTAACTACTAACGAGACATAAAAGAGATCATGATCAGTGGGGATAAATAGGTGATAAACAATCTGGACATAATGATATTTCTTCAAAAAAACTCAATAGCATTCACCACAAAGTAGTAATCAACACCGATGGAGTAGAGAGGATAGGTAGTACGAGTTACAACACAAGTTGCGATTGTAAGATGAGATTTGGATGAAGATGGAGATGGTGCTAGTGTTGGGGATGATGTTGATGATGATCTCGATGATGCCTGTGACGATGGTGATGAGGATGGCGACGATCTCCCCTTCCGGGAGGTGATCTCCCCGGCGGAATCTGCCCGCCGGAGATGGCTTTTTCTTCTCTGTAGGTTTCCACCACGGAGCGGCGGCGGAACTCCGTAAAAATTCCCGTCTCTAGGGTTTTTGGATAACGGAGAGCATATATGCAAAAGGGGGCGGCCAGAGGTGGGCCAGGGGCTCCAGGCGCCCCCCCGGCACGGCCAGGGGGGGGCGCCCCCAGGGCGCCTGGGCACCCTGTGGCCCCCCTCTGGTTGCCCTTTCGCGTGCCTTCGTGACCCGTCTGAAAAATATCTCCCGTCAATTTTCAGGTAATTTGGAGGTATTCTTCTTCAGCAACTCAGCGTCCATTTTTTACTGCTGAATCCTGCGTCTGCTGCTTCGGCATCGGAAAGTTTGCAAACTGTGTAAAATAGACCAAAACAACATAAGAACATCACCGTAACGTGAAATATATCAATGAATAAGGATAAATTATGATACAAAATAGTGATGCATTTTGGACGTATCAGTCGCTCAGACATCTGACTGTGGCATTCTTTTTATTTATAAGCCCTTTATGCGATGTCGCTCAGACGTCCGACTGAGGCATTCTTGTTATTTATTTTGCTATAAGCCCTTTATGTGGTGTCGCTCAGACGCCCGACTGTGGCCCGCTATCATTTTTTATTTTACGAGGCGTCACTCAGACACTCGTTTGGTCTTCTTCTATTTATCTTTTGGATTTCGGGAGGATTACCGCCCGACTTCCATCATTGCATACAATACTTTAATATTTTATTCCGGTCGCATTTTTGCTGGAATACTCATATGCATCATGTTGGCATTTATTATATCTTAAGTCCGAACTATCTTGCGAGTACATTCAAAGTACTCACGTGGCTTGTTGATTTGGCCAGATGTGGACGAAGGCGATCTAATGGATGAAGAGTTCGATAGCGAGTCCGATGTCTAATGGAGTCCCAGTCAGTCCCTTGCGATCCTGGAATTGATCACTGTGTTATAACCGCTTCCGCCTACCACCAAATAAATTCATCGGGTCTCACTCCGACACTCGATGAACTGTAATATATTGGAGTCACATCACCCACTTCACTATAACATATCCACCACCTTTTATTACGAGTTAGTAGTATGCCACCCTGCCTTGTGTCATATCCGCCTCTATGTACTATATTGGCGCGCTTGTAATAAAATTGTTGAGCAACCCCAGCTCAACCTCGTAAAATATTTAGTGTACTAGAATTCTGTATCAAGGATTTGTCTGCCAGCAGGTAATAATATTCCTCGCTGGTTTAATAAAAAGGTCGGTCTCCCGGTAATTGTTTTACTGAAGGACCGGTCCTGACAACCTTGGTATATCAGAGCCAGGCTGACTGTAGGAAGCCACTAGGTGCGCTCGCTAATCGGTTATTAGCGAAAAATTTGCTTTTCAGCTTTTTTACATATGTAGCAATTTTCTGTTGGTCAGCATAAATTTATGACTTGACTATTCGGAATTTTTGTCTACTTTTGTAGATGGCCAGCAACGACTGTGATGCATAGGTGTTCGCCAACATTCCTGAGGGGTTTGTCAAGCTCCTCTTCGCCATCACCAAAGTCGCGATCGGGCCATCCACCCGTCTAGAGTTTACACTCTACGGTCACAAGCTCAACGACAGCGTGTCTATGCATCAGGCCGTGGTGCACTTCAAAGGAAGGCGCTCTGAAGCACGCCACCTCCGATTTGTGGGCAGAGCCATGCCTACGGAGAGGCATGCCATGCAAATGGATGCCCGTGAGGCGATAGCTCGTCTCCGGGACATCCTTCCTTCCATGAAGACTCGTCGCTACCGTTACCTCCCATGCCACGTGCCCTACACGTGCCACTATGCATTTGCGTGCGCAAATGGGGAGCGTGGTGAAGCCATTGAATCAATGGTTGAGTACCTCAAGGCACTTGAGGCAGCCTTTGATAATCTTGTGGACGACTTGGTGACTACCCATATGGAATTGGTCCAAAGTGGCTCCGCTAACAGGAGGGAGCTACTCCATACTGCGCCACCAATGACATTTGTCTCGTCCGCCGCATCCTACGCACCTTCCATCCTAGCCACCGCTCGCCGTCTGCCTACCACTAAGGAGTTTGACCAGGTCATTGCTCCTACCCCAGTCAGAGCTGCACCGCCTGCTGCACCTGCTTCAACACCTCGTACCCATACTCCACGCCTGGAGCCTATTAGTGAGGAGGAAGTTGAGTCTCCAGCACCATTGGGCCTTACCCTTGGTAGGCCGACGGAAATCTTCAACATCTCCGACTAGTGCGTTATTCCGCGACAGACTGTGCTCGCTTGTAATATGTGTGTGATATGTAAAATAGGTTGATGGGAGTAGTCTGTTAGCGCATCATGTAGGATCTTGGAGGAGTGCACTAGTTTTAAATAACATGCCAGGATGTGTACGCACACCCTGAGTGACGTATGTATAATTAGAACCTGCGTGTAAAATATGTACTAGCGGTCCTTCTCCGTGTGCAATCAAGCAGTTTATTTCAAAAATCTCTTTCGAGCTCGTGTTTTGTCGCTTTTGCAAAATCTTGGTTTATTTTGCTACTCGGTTCTTCTCAGGATTTTCTGCTTTATTTCCACAGAGTAAGAAATGACTCGTCCCTGGACGCGTTCCATGCCAAGTCCGCCGGAAGAAAATTATGGCACACAGACAGACAACAATTTCACACAGGGGCAGTCAAGTCAGCAGGGCAGTGAGACAACATTTTCTCAAGTGTGCCGTCTTTACGAGCCAAGTCAGCAACAGCACCAAGAAATGATGAACCATGTCATTAACATGGAAAATCACCGTGAGCCATACCAGCAGCACTCAAAATTATCTGAATTTCAGAAGACGCGTCCAACGATGTTTTCACACACAGACAAACCTCTAGAGGCCGATGATTGGCTTCGAGATATTGGAAGGAAATTAATTGTGGCACAATGCTCAGACTGTGAAAAGGTGTTGTACGCACCACATTACCTTACTGGAGCAGCCGCGTCATGGTGGGAATTTTTTTTGCTTATGCATCCCAACATAAATAATATCACCTGGGAAGATTTCAAGGAAGGCTTTCGTGGGGCACACATCCCTAAGAGCATTATGAAGATCAAGAAAAGAGAATTTGATGACCTCAAGCAAAGGGGCATGACAATACCTGAGTACAACAGTCAGTTTACGCAATTATCCCGTTATGCCAACGAAGAGCGTATAACTGAAAACAAGAAGATGGAAAAGTTCTTGGACGGATTGGCACCAACACTAAAATGACAGTTAGTCGTACCCACTTTTCTGGATTTCAAGACACTGGTGGACAAAGCCATTACGTTGGAGAATGAACGTCGCAGTCTCGAAGACATTCACGAGAGAAAAAGGGATCAGACCAACCACCCTCGCAACAACAAGAATAAGGTGAATTTCCAGAGGAATGGGACGAACAGACCCACGACTAATGACACACGTCCAAACAAGAATTTTCATGCAACAGACAAGGATTTCACCTATCGCCCGGGTGTTACCTGCTACGCATGTGGAGAAGAGGGACACTATGCTAAACAATGCCCTAAGCCAAGAAACTCAGCACCGAAGCCAAACCGCAACGGAAACAATTCCGCGCCCAAGCGCAACAACTTCAACCCCAATAACAATCACAGGAAAGGCCACTTGAACCATGTGACCAAGGAGCAAGCACAGGATGCACCGGATATCGTACTCGGTATGTTCCCTGTCAACACAATACCTGCCACGGTTTTGTTTGATTCTGATGCTTCTCATTCGTTCATTTCGAAGAGTTTTGCTTTGCAACATGGTCTTTCAATGATTCCCTTGGGAAAATCAATGACCATCAAGTCCCCTGGAAGTAAGAAGATCACTCAGAGTTACTGCCAAGGTTTGACCATTGAAATTGAGGGATTTAAATTTCACGCAAACCTCATCCTGTTGGAAAACAAGGGACTGGATGTTATCCTGGGTATGGATTGGCTAACCACCAATAAAGGATTTATTGACTGCTTCAACAGGACAGTGATTCTTACTCATCATCACGGAAAGACAATAAAAGTCACAGCTCAGGAAAGACCGGTGTCACGGCAACCAAAATTAAACAAAGTTGATACTTCTGAGTTAAGCAAGGTTCCAGTTGTATGTGAATTCCCAGACGTATTTCTCGAAGAACTACCAGGCATGCCGCCAAACAGAGAAATAGAATTCATTATTGAGCTAGCACCGGGAACCACCCCCATATACAAGAAACCATACAAAATGGCACCGTCCGAGTTGGTTGAACTAAAGAAGCAAATAAAGGAACTGCTAGATAAAGGATTTATACGGGCCAGCTCCTCACCTTGGGGTTCGCCGGTATTATTTGCCAAAAAGAAGGATGGGACCATGAGGTTTTGTATAGACTACCGAGCGCTCAACATGGTCACAATCAAGAACAAATATCCGATGCTACGGATAAATGATTTATTTGACCAGCTCACGCAAGCCAAGGTTTTCTCAAAAGTTGACTTAAGGTCAGGTTATCATCAACTGAAGGTACGAACAGAAGATATCCCGAAAACAACATTCACCTCTAGATACGGACTTTATGAATTTATGGTAATGCCGTTTGGACTGACCAACGCCCCCGCATATTTCGTCCACCTCATGAACAAAGTATTTATGAAATTCATGGACAAATTTGTGGTGGTATTTATTGATGATATCTTGGTATATTCAAAGACACCGGAAGAACATGCTGAACACCTCCGCATTGTACTTGGAGAATTAAGGAAACACCAACTTTACGCCAAATTCAGCAAATGTGAATTTTGGTTGAGACAAGTGGGTTTCCTAGGACACGTATTAACACAAGAAGGAGTTGCTGTGGACCCAGATAAAGTCAAGGCTGTACTTGGCTCGAAGTCACCAGCCAGTGTAGCGGATATACGAAGTTTCCTCGGTATGGCCGGATATTACAGAAAGTTTATTGAAGGATTTTCCACCATAGCCAAACCAATGACACAGTTACTCAAGAAGGATAAGAAATTCGTGTGGACCGAAGCATGTGAGAAAAGCTTCCAAGAACTCAAAAAGAGATTAACAACAGCCCCAGTATTAGTTGTACCATACATACACAAGAGTTTTGAAGTATATTGCGACGCATCCCGGAAAGGCCTCGGATGCGTACTGATGCAAGAAGGCAAAGTAGTCGCCTACGCTTCCCGGCAACTGCGAAAACATGAAGAAAATTATCCTACTCACGATTTGGAGTTGGCAGCAGTCATACATGCACTTAAGGAGTGGAGACGCTTTTTGCTTGGAAATCGCTGTGAAATATATACGGACCATAAGAGCCTCAGATATATTTTCACGCAGCCAGAGCTCAATTTACGACAACGACGCTGGCTAGAACTGGTAAAAGATTACGACGTTGGTATCCACTATCACCCAGGAAAAGCAAACGTGGTAGCAGATGCTCTCAGCCGTAACCCCAGCCCGAACAGCGGCTGCATACAGAACCTGAGACCCGAATTTCAGCAAGAATTCGCCAGACTCAACCTAATGATAGTCACTGAAGACGAAGTGTCAAAGCTGGAAATACAGCCTACGCTAATAGAACAAATAAAGAAGGCTCAGCATGGACACCCCAACATCGAAGGGATAAAAAGAAAAGTAAGTCAGGGCATGGCCTCAGAATTCGCCATAGACAGTGAAGGAATATTATGGTTCGGAGACAGACTTTGCGTACCAAATAACAACGACCTTAAACAGCAAATTCTAGCCGAAAGCCACACCGCTCCATACTCAATCCACCCTGGAGGGACGAAAATGTACAAGGACATTCAGGAAAGATTTTGGTGGCACGGCATGAAGAGGGATATAGCCACATTTATTGCATGCTGCGATTCATGTGAACGCATTAAAGCCGAGCACCAAAAACCCGCAGGGCTATTACAGCCAAACAAGATACCAGAATGGAAATGGGACGATATTGGAATGGAATTTATTGTTGGACTACCACAGTCACAACACGGTAATGATGCCATATGGGTCATCACGGATAGACTGACCAAGGTGGCACATTTCATACCAGTAAAGACAACCCACACCACCCAAAAGCTCGCCAAGCTTTACCTCGCCCGTATAGTATGCCTACATGGAGTTCCCAAGACTATAATATCTGACAGAGGCACTCAGTTCATCTCCAAATTTTGGGACCAGTTGCAGCAAGCCCTCGGAACACAACTAACGTTCAGTACAGCTTATCACCCCCAGACTGGAGGACAAACGGAACGAGTAAATCAAATACTCGAAGACATGCTAAGAGCATGTGTCCTCACATATGGGACCAGTTGGGAGGAAAGCTTACCTTATGCCGAGTTTGCATACAACAATAGTTACCAAGCTAGCCTGCAGATGGCACCTTTCGAAGCCTTGTATGGACGAAGATGTCGTACTCCATTAAACTGGTCGGAAACAGGGGACAGTCGTATATTCAGTCCAGATATGTTAAAGGAAGCTGAGGAGAGAGTAAAAATAATACGTGATCGACTCAAAACCGCTCAAAGCCGACAGAAGAGCTATTACGATCAAAAGCAATGGGAAATAAGTTTTGAGCCCGGTGAAGACGTATACTTACGTGTATCACCTATGAGAGGACTGCAACGATTCAAAGTCAAAGGGAAACTAGCACACCGATTCATTAGACCATTCCGTATAATTGCACGGAGAGGCACAGTAGCGTATCAGCTGGACCTTCCCAAGCAACTGTCAGACGTCCACGACGTGTTCCACGTCTCACAACTACGGAAGTGTGTAAGCAACCCAGAGAAACATGTGTCACATGAAAACCTTGATGTGCAACCAGATCTCACCTACCGGGAACACCCAGTAATTTTTTTGGAGGAGTTTGAAAGGAGAACCCGTCAGAAGTCAATTAAATTTTTCAAGGTTCAGTGGAGTAATCACACAGAGGATGAGGCAACATGGGAAAGGGAAGATTTCCTTCGGACAGAACACCCACACCTATTTGAGGATCAGCTGAAATCTTGGGGACGAGATTTTTCCTAAGGGGGTAGGTGTTGTAACACCCCAAATTTTTGAGTTGGTTTTCTTCCAAACTTTTGGCCTTTTGGAAGAGGGTTGTTTGATCTTTTCTTGAGCCTCTTCTAAAATCTTTCTGGCCAAAGTTTTTGGTGATTTCTCAAGCTTGGTTGTTGACCTTGAAGATCTTCTCTTGGGTTGGCTCAAGCCCAAATTGAGTTTCAAAGAGGTTGTTTGAATTCTCCCCTACTTGAGTTATGCCTTTCAAATTGGATCTTGGACTTATCCTCCCCTCCAACCTTCATCTTGCCATGACCCCAACAGAAATATTTCTCTCCAAAACCCTCTTCACACCTTAGGACAAGTTTCTCATCAATTCCAGTAAGTTTTGACCTTATTGGGATTTTTCCTCTATTTATTTCACTCCAAAACTATTTCTGTCTTTTATAGTGGACCTTGGTGATTTACACAGGAGCCACCATTTCCATCTAGATATTTGATTCCAAACCAACTCTTCTAGATGGTCCTTAGTACCCACAACCTAGATCCATCTTGTTTCACTGGTCCACAGTTCAAAATTTTCAAATTTTACCTGCTGCAAGTTTGGACCAAATTTGCAAAATTTGGTGAAATTCATATTTATCTTCTTCCAAAATTCCTGTGAAAAATCAGGCAGCCTCTAGATGCATCAAGAGGCCACTCCACCAAATATCAGCACCAGAAATATTTCACACATGCCAGAAACATTTCATCAAACACTTAGCATGCACTGTACTGCCAAGTTCAGAAGCTGTTAACTAAAACTGTCGACAGACAGTTCGACAGTTCGTCAGTTTCGTCAGGTAGCTTCGATAATCTCACCAGTAACCTCCTTGGCTCGACGCTACACTGCACCATCTTCTTATCCAGAGCGCCGCACGGTTGCTTGGCTGGTTCTGGGCGTCGGTGGCGCCCTGGCCCGACCACGCCGGCGACTGCCACGGCAACAGCGCCGCCCGTGGCGGCTGACAGAAGTAACCCCGCAGCTTGACGCCGTTTAGCGCCGCCCAAATCACCCCAACGCTCCGCGTGTCCACCTCCAGTGCCAGCGCACGCCTGCCGCACCATTGCCGTGGCCTGGCGCGCGCAGAGCGCGTTTTCCGCCGCCGACGTGCCGCGCGGCCGTTCCGTCGAGGACAGCCCGTAACTCTCTCTCCCCTGCTGAGTTAGGTGCGGGAATGGAACCACTACACCTCTGATGGGCCTCTAACCCCTCGTTGGTTACCCCAAGTGGAAGGTGTGAGATGCAGTGTTGTGGAAGTTTTTCCCTTAGCAAAGATGCCAAGGATCGAATCCCCAGAGACTCCTAGGTTCAACAAGTAGGTGTCAACTGCTAATGGCGCCAGATATTAGCAATCAACGTGGACCTGCACACAGATACAAATAACATTGCTCCCAACGAGTACAGAGAGGTTGTCAATCCCTCCGGCCTTGTAGTTCCCAAAGGATTAACGCAAATGATAGAAGTGATAGATAATGTTTGCAATAGTAAATAATAGCGAAAAGTAAATAGCGGATGTGATCAATGATGGTGATATGGACCGGAGTCTCATGATGTTCACTAGTGATGTCTCTCTCCCAAAAGACGATAAAACAGCTATGTGAGGTAAACGAATTACAACTGGGCAATTGACAGGACCACGAACGCAAACCAATGCTGACTACATTGCAGGAAAGGTTGAGGTTCAAAGCATGGGCGGTACGCCAAAGTAAGTAGACCGAAATCCATCAATATCTACTACTAATCATCCACCTTGAGATATCTATCCAGAACATCTCGCTGATATTAAGTTGCGAGTCCCACCCATAGTGTAAACTCAAAGCAACAGACAACTGCATTAAAAGAACTTTGCGTAAAGTAAACAATCCTTGCACCCGCGGGCACAAGCACCGTTGTTTTCCCCCTTGTGGCAACAGCACATCCCCTAGACTCATGTTTCTGTCACTCAAGCTAGTCATCGAGGGGCATGAACCCACAATCGAGCATAACGTTCCCTCTTGGAGTCACTACCTACTACTTGGCCAAAGCAATAAATAACAATGGAGAACATGCAAGAATTACTTATGAACATAAATATAAAAGAGGTAGATCAAATATATTACTCAATCACAATCTGAACATAATCTCATAATCCATCGGATCCCAGCAAACTCATCATAGCAACAGCATAAGGATTACATATGTGCCTCGATCATGTAGGGCAGCTCACGAGGACTAATTAGTGAAGCACAAGAACGGGAGGAGAACATCACATAGCTACTGGTCATGGAATCATGGTCCAAGGGAGACTACTCACAACTCATCCGGGAGGCGTCCATGGTGGTGGAGAGGCTCCCGATGGTGATCCTCCCCTCCGGCAGGGTGCCGGGAGGAGTTCTCCTGGTGCTCCCGATCTTGGAAGCGGTGGCGGCGGCGGAACAGAGATGAGATCGCGAAAAAGAGTTCCCGTCCCGAGGGTTTCGAAGGACGCTCTAAATATATGCCAAAGGGGGGCACCAGACGGGGCTCGGGTGGCCCAGGCGCCCCCCCCCGGCGCGGCACAAGGGGGGGCGCCGCCAGGGCGCCTGGGGCCCTGGTGGCCCCCCCGGCTATACTTCGGGCACATGGTAGGTTCTGGAACGCTGATTTTTTATATAATTTTTCTGGATTTTTCCTGACAGTTCTCGTAATGTGAAAACCTGAAATACAAAAACAGCCTAAAACAGAAACTGGCACTGGGGTGCACTGGATTAGTAGGTTAGTCCAAATATGATCAAAAGTGTATGGAAGTGTATAAATATCATAGCAATATCACCCAAAAGTGGCATGGAGCAAGCAGAAATTATAGATACGTTTTGGACGTATCAACATCCCCAAGCTTAATTCCTGCTCGTCCTCGAGTAGGTAAATGATAACAAGAATAATTTCTGTGGTGACATGCTATTAACCATATAGGACTTTTTATAGTCATATGACAAAAGCTTACTGAGACAATGAATCTATAGTAATTAAGTAGCCTCATGAGAAAATCACAAATGACTGAAAGTTTTACAATATGAAACTGAAACATCAAAAAGATTTGCAATGAACATGATGTGCAAATATGATAAAGTGATATCTAGCTTGCCCCCTTTAGTGAAGGAAAACATAAATGCAGGGGCACCTTCAAGGTTTAAGTGATGACTAGATACAATGATTTCAAAATAAACGATATCACAATCATGCAAAAGACAATGCTACTTTGGAACAATGCACATTACACTTAGAATGACAATCATGCTCTCAGTAGTTGGTGCTTGAAGAAAGAAGGTGGAGACTCAACAAGTAAAAGAATGGTTATGTGCTAGAGCTTTTTATTTTGAAAACATAGAAGCAATTTTGTCAACGGTAGTAGTACTTCATATGTGTCATGCATAAGACATCCTATAAGTTGCAAGCCTCATGCATCGAATACCAATAGTGCTCGCACCTTGTCCTAATTAGCTCGGATTTCCATGGGTTATCATTGCATTACATATGTTTCAACCAAGTGTCACAAAGGGTTACCTCTATGCCACCTGTACAAAGGTCCAAGGAGATAAATCGCATTTGATTTCTCGTTTTTGATAGATCTCAACTTGAGGACATCCATACCGGGACAACATAGAAAATAGATAATGGACTCCTCTTTAATGCATAAGCATATTCTCCTAAGAGATTGAGGATTAATGTCCAAGCTAAAACTTCCACCATGATACATGGCTTTGGTTGGCGGCCCAATGTTCTTCTCTAACAATATGCATACTCATTCAACCCATGGCAAATCACCCTTACTTCAGACAAGACGAACATGCATAGCAACTCACATGATATTCAACAAAAGTGTGACAGTTGATGGCGTCCCAAGAAACATGGTTACCGCTCAGCAAGCAACTTATAAGAAATAAGATACATAAGCAACATATTCTTTACCACAATAGTTTTTAAGCTACTTTCCCATGAACTATGTATTGCAAAGTTAGTCCGCTTAGTACAGGTGGAGGTTAGCAAAAGACTGGGAGCGACCAACTAAGAGAGCAATGACGGTCATAATCATGCAGAGCGACAAAGCAACATTGAATCAGGCATGGTAGTTATATTGCTACTCAGAAATAAAAGATCATCAAGGCTTGACAGACTTTCTTTACAGTCTTAAATATGCGTGAGCATACGCCAAGTCAATCAAAATAATTTCTCGAAGGAAGATATTACTAAACCATACCACATCATAGGCAAACAAATCACGTTGGTACTCCAATAACACATTGGGAACCCCCCAGCTATTTGAGATTAACCATAAGAAAACCTGAACTACTAAGCGCCATCATGCAAGTAGCATCTTTATCATAGACATATTAACCAATGCAACGGAAGCAAACTCTCTTAATAAGGTGAGCATGATAATTAAAGAGAGTTCAAGCAACCAACTAAACAAAAGCTCTTTGAAAAAGATAAGCATGAATACTAAGAGCAGAGCATGATAGTAGCTATTAAAAGACAAAGAACACACACAGCAAAGACAGACATGAAAATTCTATGTTATGTTCTAGGTAGAAGTGGAGCGTGTTTCTCTCCCACATAAAGAAAGCTCAGTTCCAACTCGTTATGGAAAACTAAAAAGAAAACTAAAAGCAAGACGCTCCAAGCATAGCACATAACACATGAAGTGATAAAAATATAGCGGAACGAAAGACGAACTGATAATGTTGATGGAGAAGGGGATGCACGGGGGCATCCCCAAGCTTAGAGGCTTGAGTCTCCTTGAATATTTCTTGGGGGTGCACGGGGGCATCCCCAAGCTTGAGCGCTTGACACTCCTGAATCTTTTTATCATCTTCCCTCGCACACTTGAAAACTCCCTTCATACATAACTCATCATAATCTGATTAGCGAGGTTAGTACCCTTAATAAAATAATTGCACCTTGCTGGAAATAAAGATATTATTGAAGTTCTACTGTTTCTCAAGATTGCCAAAAGGTTTTTGCAAAGAAAAAGCAAGCTCTTGGTTTGCAAAATGAAGGAAATTCATAACAGGACAGAATCTGTGAAAAACAGAACAGCAGGTAGTAATTGATTTGTTCGGGGCACTTCTGCAACTCAAATCAAAAAACTCAGAACAGACGCACGAAAGACAATTATATAGAGAACACTGTCGAAACAATTCAGACCAAAAAGATGATCTGGTGATTTTATACGAATTTTTCTATCCAAGGACAGAATCTGTTTCCTGGACAGCACCTCACAACTTTTGAACTTTCTAGCAATCAGAGGCTATACTTGGCACAAATATGAAAAGCAAAGATACAATGATGATGCTACTGTAGTAAACAACATCAAGACACAACAAAAGCAAAATAAATGTATTCATTGGGCTGCCTCCCAAAAGCGCTTTCTTTTATGCCTTTAAGCTAGGCATAAGACTTTAATGATGCTCTTGTAGGAATAAGAATTGAAGAACAAAAGAGAGCATCAAGAAGCAAATACCAAACACATTTAAGCCTAACATTCTTCCTATGCATAGGATTATTGCAATAGAATAATTCATTGAAGCACAAAGCAATAAGCATAGGAAGACAAAACAAGTGCAGCTTCAAAACCTTCAACATAAAGAGAGGGAACTTAATATTATTGAAATATCTATAAGCATATGTTCCCTTCTCATAATAATTTTCAGTGGGATCACGAATAAACTCAACAATATAAGCATCACATAAAGCATTGTTACCATGATCCACATGCAAAAAGGTACTCTTACTCTCCACATAAGCATAATGAAGAGGATAAAACTTAGTATAAAAGAGAGACATAAGCTCTTGCCAATCAAGCAAGTGCGAGTTATCAAGAAGCTTACACCAATCTGAAGCCTTATCTATAAGTGATACGGCGAACAATTTCCTCATGACAAACTCCCTTGATACACCTGCAAGCTTAAATAATGAACATAGTTGTGACAGATATAGCAAGTGTTCACCGGGATGTCTGTCTCCTGCATAGCGATTAGCCAAAACATAATCGATAATACTAGCTGGTATTTTATAGGGAACAATTTCAGTAGGGGGAGGAGCAACCACCACATGTGTGGGGCGTCTTCCCGCAAGCAACGATCCAATAGCAAGGTTGTCCACAAGCATAACTAGTGAAATATATAAAGAAAACTAAAAGGTAAACTAACAAGACTAAAAAGCAAAGGTAAAAGATAGCATGCAACTCCCCTATCCTGAAGAGTGGAGTCCCCGGCAACGGCGCCAGAAAAACTCCTTGATGGGCCTTTAACCCCTCGTTGGTTACCCCAAGTGGAAGGTGTGAGATGCAGTGTTGTGGAAGTTTTTCCCTTAGCAAAGATGCCAAGGATCGAATCCCCAGAGACTCCTAGGTTCAACAAGTAGGTGTCAACTGCTAACGGCGCCAGATATTAGAAATCAACGTGGACCTGCACACAGATACAAATAACTTTGCTCCCAACGAGTACAAAGAGGTTGTCAATCCCTCCGGCCTTGTAGTTCACAAAGGATAAACGCAAATGATAGTAGTGATAGATAATGTTTGCAATAGTAAATAATAGCGAAAAGTAAATAGCGGATGTGATCAATGATGGTAATATGGACCGGAGTCTCATGATGTTCACTAGTGATGTCTCTCTCCCAAAAGACGATAAAACAGCTATGTGAGGTAAACGAATTACAGCTGGGCAATTGACAGGACCACGAACGCAAACCAATGCTGACTACATTGCAAGAAAGGTTGAGGTTCAAAGCATGGGCGGTACGCCAAAGTAAGTAGACCGAAATCCATCAATATCTACTACTAATCATCCACCTTGAGATATCTATCCAGAACATCTCGCTGGTATTAAGTTGTGAGTCCCACCCATAGTGTAAACTCAAAGCAACAGACAACTGCATTAAAAGAACTTTGCGTAAAGTAAACAATCCTTGCACCCGCGGGCACAAGCACCATTGTTTTCCCCCTTATGGCAACAACACATCCCCTAGACTCATGTTTCTGTCACTCAAGCTAGTCATCGAGGGGCATGAACCCACAATCGAGCATAACGTTCCCTCTTGGAGTCACTACCTACTACTTGGCCAAAGCAATAAATAACAACGGAGAACATGCAAGAATTACTTATGAACATAAATATAAAAGAGGTAGATCAAATATATTACTCAATCACAATCTGAACATAATCTCATAATCCATCGGATCCCAGCAAACTCATCATAGCAACAGCATAAGGATTACATATGTGCTGCCTCGATCATGTAGGGCAGCTCACGAGGACTAATTAGTGAAGCATAAGAACGGGAGGAGAACATCACATAGCTACTGGTCATGGACTCATGGTCCAAGGGAGACTACTCACAACTCATCCGGGAGGCGTCCATGGTGGTGGAGAGGCTCCCGATGGTGATCCTCCCCTCCGGCAGGGTGCCGGGAGGAGTTCTCCTGGTGCTCCCGATCTTGGAAGCGGCGGCGGCGGCGGAACAGAGATGAGATCGCGAAAAAGAGTTCCCGTCCCGAGGGTTTCAAAGGACGCTCTAAATATATGCCAAAGGGGGGCACCAGACGGGGCTCGGGGGGCCCAGGCGCCCCCCCCCCGGCACGGCCCAGGGGGGGGCGCCGCCAGGGCGCCTGGGGCCCTGGTGGCCCCCCCGGCTGTACTTCGGGCACAAGGTAGGTTCTGGAACGCTGATTTTTTATATAATTTTTCTGGATTTTTCCTGACAGTTCTCGTAATGTGAAAACCTGAAATACAAAAACAGCCGAAAACAGAAACTGGCACTGGGGTGCACTGGATTAGTAGGTTAGTCCAAATATGATCAAAAGTGTATGGAAGTGTATAAATATCATAGCAATATCACCCAAAAGTGGCATGGAGCAAGCAGAAATTATAGATACGTTTTGGACGTATCAACCTCCTAGACGATGCTCAAGCCCCTAACTCCGCCGTCCAACCACTTCATCACCGTAATCGACTCGCCGGACTTATCCATTCATGGCAACTGCCTCGGGTCGGCTATATAAGGCACCCCGAGCTCGTTCTCGAGCCCGCACATCTTCACTACCTCCCTAGACCACGCCCAGCCTCTGGAAGAGCCTCGAGGGTCGCTTCTTCCCCAACTCCAGCCAACTGCCTACGCCTCGGGCACCAGCATTGTTCACTCCGGTGAGAGCTTCTTCGCCGTCGTGGACTCGAGCGTAGCACCCTGGCACCCACCTAGACCTAACCCCCACTTCAATTTGATCCCAAGAACCCTCTCCGACGAGGCCCACAACCACCCGAGCCGCGGTCCGCCAGAGACAGGCTCGCCGTCGACGTAGGGCTCGCCGACGCTCAACTCCACCACCATTCGACGCAGAAGATCACTGAGAAGCCGTACGTATCACTCCCCTCCCCTAACTCGCCATGGATCGGCGCCGGCGACCACCGCAGCACCGGCGCCGGCGCGACTCTGTTCCAGATTTTAAACCTGACGTATGGGGCCCCTTGTCAGCCTCACACCTCTCCCCTCCGAACCGTTTTTTGTAAGCGCCTTCGGGCAAAGTACGTTTCCCCTCTGCGGTTGACGTACTGCGTACCGGTTTGCTTTGCTGTTTTCTGTTCTAGCCCCTGGAACTTTTCTGTTTCATTACAGATGAGTCCCTAGACAGAAACTCTAATATCTTTTTAACTAAAGATGATTTTGAGTTGATTCTTTTTCTGTCCTCTTTAGTTTTCTATCTAGTTTTTTCTCATATTTATGTGGAAATTTTTGGAGCAACTTTATTTGCACGCGCGGTATTTATGTTAGTATTCATTTGTTTAAATACGTAGATACCGAAGGACGTGACGGAGCCGCGAACCACACCGAGTTAGACTCCGACTTCTCAGAACCAGGCAAGCATGTTTGAACCTTTGATATGATGAGTGTGTTGCATGTTTGCTCGAGTAGTTCTTTTCATAAGCATGGTCATATAAGCATATGTGTATGGTTATATTACATGCAAACAAGCTTCGGGTGAGCCCCGAATGATAATGTTTGAACCACCTCGATCATGTGGTGACATGATGGGTGGAATGCTGGTATTGTTGGAGCATGCCAGTATTTGGTTAACTCAGTATCAACGGAGATCATGTCGTGCTTCCGTTCATCTCCTTTTTGGTACTATCATAGGCCGTCTGTTGAGATTACTGTCTAGTCAGTTGTAAACCACTTCCCGAGTACACACCATGTAGAGGGGCCGGGATGAGGGTTCCATGGCCCTGGATTAAAGCCCGTCATCCGGTCAGGGGGCATGGGTGTTTCCGGTTGGGACCGAGAGGGGGGCACCCCTTAGAGCGCGGATATATAAATTTGATCCCATGCTATTCGAGGTTGTAGCTTCCCCGTCTTAAAGTTTTTTGTGAATGTTGTCACGGGTGATTCCGGACAGCAGGATGTTAAATGGGTGTGTACTGGTTAGCTGGGTTTCTACTAAAACACCGTAGATGGAACTAGTCCCCGTGGCTAGTAGAATCCGTTGGCTATGAGTTAATAGTACAAGCTCCGCAGAGTTAAAATTCCTTCAGTAGCCATGTTTATGGCCTAGGGTCAAAATCTTCGGGTCAACCGGTGACAGTCTCTAGTGAATTCTTGATGGTAACAAGAGCAGTGATTTCGTCAAGTTCATTTGGTAGATGAACACACCAACTATCTCTGAATTAATTTACTTCTAGAAGTATTTCATCATTATACTCTTGTTCTTTATAAGCCCTTTATGTGATGTCGCTCAGACGTCCGACTGTGGCATTCTTTTATTTATAAGCCCTTTATATGATGTCGCTCAGACGTCCGACTGTGGCATTCTTTTCGTTATAAGCCCTTTATGAGATGTCGCTCAAACGTCCGACTGTGGCATTCTTTTCGTTATAAGCCCTTTATGAGATGTCGCTCAGACGTCCGACTGTGGCATTCGTTTTATTTATAAGCCCTTTATGCAATGTCGCTCACACATCCGACTGTGGCATTCTTTTTATTTATAAGCCCTTTATGCGATGTCGCTCAGACGTCCGACTGAGGCATTCTTGATATTTATTTTGCTATAAGCCCTTTATGTGGTGTCGCTCAGACGCCCGACTGTGGCCCGCTATCATTTATAATTTTACAAGGCGTCACTCAAACACTCGTTTGGTCTTCTTCTATTTATCTTTTGGATTTCGGGAGGATTACCGCCTGACTTCCATCATTGCATACAACACTTTAATATTTTATTCTGGTCGCATTTTTGCTGGAATACTCATATGCATCATGTTGGCATTTATTATATCTTAAGTCCGAACTGTCTTGCGAGTACATTCAAAGTACTCACCTGGCTTGTTGATTTGGCGAGATGTGGACGAAGGCGATCTCATGGATGAAGAGTTAGATAGCGAGTTTGACGTCTAGTGGAGTCCCAGTCAGTCCCTTGCGATCCTGGAATTGATCACTGTGTTATAACCGCTTCCGCCTACCACCAAATAAATTCATCGGGTCTCACTCCGACACTCGATGAACTATAATATATTGGAGTCACATAACACACTTCACTGTGACATATCCCCACCTTTTATTACGAGTTAGTAGTATGCCACCCTGCCTTGTGTCATATCCGCCTCTATGTACTATATTGGCGCTTTGTAATAAAATTGTTGAGCAACCCCAGCTCAACCTTGTAAAATATTTAGTGTACTGGAATTCTGTATCAAGGATTTGTCTGCCAGCAGGTAATAATATTCCTCGCTGGTTCAATAAAAAGGTCGGTCTTCCGGTAATTATTTTACTGAAGGACCGGTCCTGACATAAACTACAAACACCAGAAACTAGTTGCAACTCCTGGACAGAGGACAAGGGCAGTTAATAAGTCGAGAGAGTCAATTAAGGATCCCAATGTGTGGTAGTAGCTGTTTCATGGATCACAAACACATAACTCAGTTCCTGAGGACGGCTGCAATGAGACAACCCACCATGTACTCCTACATGGCCTCTCATCGCTACCTTTACCAAATCGTGTTCACACACTTAGCTCTTGATAGTAGGACATGTTCACCACATTCCAATTCATCCCCGATGAATCAGACCTGACACAACTCTAAGCAATAGCAGGCACAACCAGAAAGCATGAATGAGTAGGCACAACATGGCTCAAACAACTCCTACTCATGCCAGTGGGTTTCAACTATTTACTGTGGCAATGACAGGTCATGCAGTGGAAAGGGGTTCAACTACCACAGCAGGTAACAGTTGAAGCATTGTTGTCCTAATGCAGTAAAAGAGAGCAAGAGCGAGAGAGTGGGATTGTATCGAAATGCTCAATGGGGTTTTGCTTGCCTGGCACTTCTGAAGATAGCATTGTGTCTTCATCAGTGTCATCGATCACATCGTCGGAACAACATCTACTGAGAGGGGACAAACACCGACAAACAAGAGAGAACACAATCAATGCAATGCGACAATATGATGCATCATCATGACATGGAAATATGTTGTTGATTGGGCTAATGCAACTAGCAACCATATTAAATGAAGTTGGCTTGAACCGAAGGTTCAAATTCAAATTCCATATGTGATTATTTAAATGTCATTTAATTGATTTGACCTGATCAGCAGGTTTAGCTTGTTCAAACATGCATGAAAAAGCCATAAACAGATTCCTTGAATTTTTCTGATCATTTTTCATATATAAATTATTTTCATTGGAGTTATAGATTATTTTCTGTGATTTTTAGAAGTTTTGGCTATTATCTGAAATAAATAAATCATGTAAGATTTATTTTAAATTCCAGAAAATATTACTGCGTTAGCATGACATCTATGTGACGTCAGCAAGTCAACAGGGCGGTCGGGGTCAAACCTGACCTGTGGGCCCCACTGGTCAGTCTCTCAGTACTAACTAAAAGTTTAAAAACTAAGCTAAACAGACACGGGGCCCACATGTCAGTGTCTAATTAAGTTAATGACAGCAACTAAAACTTAATTAAAACCCTAAACTAAAACTAGACAAAGGCTGGCCCCACATGTCATTGACTCAGGGTGGTCAAACCCTGGTCATGTTGGGTCAAACCTGCCGGCGACTCGACGCCGGCGAGGCCAGACACGGCGGAGAGGCTCGGGATTCCTCCTCCGGCGACCAAATTAGCGGCGGAGGGCATCTACGGAGAGCTGGAGAAGTCGTCCAACGGAACAGGTCGGAGCAACTGGGGTGGCCGGAAACGTCGGCGGCGACCTCAACGGCGGCGGCCGGAGCTCGGGCGGCGATGAAAACGACGACACAGGGCACAAGTGGACCAACGGTTGGTTCCTACGGGTGCTATGTGCGCTCACGAAGACGATGGGCATGTGCACGGGACCAATTGGTCACCGGAGCCTCGTCGGCGACGAGCTGGTGCGGCGGCGTGCTACGGCGAGCAAGGGGGCGGCGTCTACAGCGAGCAAACGAAGCGGGGAGGAGCGGGA